>JAQFVV010006498.1:536606-1124067 GCA_028023455.1 Epiperipatus broadwayi
AAAAGTGTGTGAATTCTATATTTTGTGGGAACCTATACAGTACAGTTTAACAAAAGTTACCTTAAGCTCTCAGCTAAACTTATATTCTATTTCTATAGAAGTTAAGTTAAAATTAAAAGGATGTGTGTACTTTATTATGCTACATTTAAAATTATTATGGAATGATAAATTTAACTCTTATCTACGCTTATAAAATTATATATGTTTTTATTAAAGAAATAAATATATGATTTACCCAGAATAACAGATTGCTATTATTTACCAATTATATATGCTTAAATCGAATTGAAGGAATTTAATATCACATACTTTTGCTCACTTCAATACATGGATACATTAGAAAATAATAAAAATTAATGTTTAAAGAAATATAAATTTCGTGTGAATAATTATTAGCAACTTATTAAAATTAATAATGCAGATGTTATATATAAATTATGAAATCGAATATTTTTTTGCACAAAAATATGTTAAAATACTATTGGATTAAATACTGCTAGAATTGCTTAGAATGAATTAATGAGTAAACCAATTAATAGCTGAAACTGTCTTTCCAAATCTCTATTACCATAAATTTTATTATTTTATATGCTATATAGGGAAACTCTATCAAGTTGAAATTGTAAGTGTTTGTCATAGGAAAAAGTTGTCTTCATGTTTAACGTTCTCACTAACATGCACTCATTTTGGAATTTACCTCTGTATCGTTCAGTAAACTTGGAAAGAAACTTAGCAAGTGAATTTTTTATTTATTTAACAAGGAGTGCCTTTTATTTTATATGTGCTGTTATATATATATATATATATATATATATATATATATATATATATGATAGACAGCTAGACAGATTATTTAGTATTATATGTTTGCTTATTTAATTTTATGAACTTCTACACTGTCACAGAGTAGCATATTCACAAGTTGTGAACATATTGTAAATAGATAGCAGTATTATTTAAATATGATTTTATGTTTTATTTAAAAATGAAACATATTTTTCTTTTGAGTAATTTATAAAAGAGAAAAATTTATTTTATGTATTTTTCTTTAATCTCGAAGTGAGAATTTGACTTTAAAAATAGCTGGAATAAAAAAAATGTTATGTCAGCTAGTCCATAATGATTAACACTATTTAAAATTATAAAACAGCTGACAGTCTGTTATAAGCTAAATGTTTTATTTTCAATGTATCCTTTACAACTATAACATTAGCATATTAAATAATTTGGAATTAATTTTCACATTCTCATTTATACATGTATGTGTTTATTTTATGCAATTATTTCATTTAATTAATAAATGTTCAGTTTTATGATTGCTTTTCTCTATAAATTTTGGATGGTGTGGTATTCCAAAAGAATTGATAAAGCTAGTAATAGACTTTATATGTGTGTATTGATCTGCCAATGTATAGTGCAAAATATGTAGAGGGGCCATGGAAAAACAAATTACCCTTGATATGTTCTATGTTTGTTGGGATGGAAAATATTTGCCATGAATGGAGTGAAATTGTGGATGTATAGGTTATAAAATTATATTTATGTTGAGTAATATTTTCCAATTGTTCTGGTGATGAGACAAGATCCACATCAATAGTAAATTTCAGATTTAGATAAGTTTGTTGTAGATTTATTAGCTAAGGAGTTTGTTTGCTCTTCATGTGCTTGAATTGCTCTTGAATGTTTAGTTTGTATTATCATGGAACAAGCTATATGTAGTTCAGCTAGTGGTTAGATAAATGGTCATATCAAGTTCTTTGTTGAATATTAAAGTTGATATGATGTTATAATTTTTGTTTGATTTATGACTTGTCTGGAATAAAACACTTATTTAATAATTCCTAAATAAATTGATAAGATTGTTTTTCTTACTATTGCATAAGACGTGAGACACATGCATATTGCTAAGCTTAATATAGGAAATAAATGTTTTAAAGTATATCATATTAATTTGTCACATGTTAGAAAACATCAAATCATAGGAATGAGTAGTATTTTATTTCTATGTGTGAAAAGTGTAGGTATTTAGAGTGATTATTTAATTAAGTTATTTAAAGCTGCTCTTTTGATATCCAAAGGTATTAATTTGCTTCATTCTAACAATTGATAATATATCCTCTCAAAAGTGTATATTGTGCCCATAATACAATATATTATTTATTCAGTATTGCATTCTGTTAAAAAAATTTAGATAGCCTAGATATTCAAAGTCAGAATATTAAGATCTTATTTGTTTGTTAATTTGTGTTCATAAGTGTATAAATAATAAATGATGTAATGTATAATAGGGATAATCCCAATCTTAAACTAATAAATTTATTTGTGAATCTAAAGATTAGTACAAACAGCCTTAGTTTGAACCAATTACATTTAATTAAATCCCAAGTGTAAATAAATGTTTTCTTTATTTATTTAAAACTGTGTGTCAAGTTATTATTATGTGCATTCATATTCTAGTTTCCACATCTCTACATCTCATACATCTATTCCAAAATAAGTACATTATTTTATAGCTTTCATAATAAATATGCTGAAATTTGATGGTATTGTTTCCTGGATCCAAACATTACCTGAGATACTTTATCATTTGGTAAACTTGTAAAAACAGTTGCATAGTTATTTTATTTTTGATGATGATGTGAGATTAATAGGTACCCTAATTCCTTCATTATCTAATTGCAAGCCCAGTAAAATCTTATTCAATTAATTTTATTATATGGTTATTATTATTGAGAGTTATAAATTACTGGGTAATATAGTTTCTTTAATCTTACTGTGTTATACATTTCCTTAGATCTAATTTTATCTTCCTAGTTTAACACTAATTCAGCTATTTAGATTATTTAGTGTTATGCTTTTCTTTTTGTCAAAGTTATATTGAGTTAATATATAGTATATTTAGAAGATGGGAGAGATCAAATTGAAATATATTTTATTAGCCTGAACAAATAAAATTCTGTTAGCCTTCATCATTTAGTTGATTAATACAAGGCATATATCTTATTTAATGGCTTGTAGTATATTTTCATTCATATATTTATATTCTATATCTTATGAACTTCCTGTAACCTCCCACTGAGCAAACCTGTAAGACAAACTTAAGTAAAAGAGACTCAATATTAAGTATAAATCAGATAAAATGTTACATTATTCTATTCATCAATAGAATATGTGCCCTGGGCATTCGCTCATATAATGTATAAGAGCAGTGGTGGGTGTGTAGGTTAATATATATATATATATATATATATATATATATATATATATATATATATATATATATATATATATATATATATTATTTCAAACCAATATTTATTACCAGAATAATTGTTAATTATATATGTGCTTTTGTAGAATTTATTTTATTATCCATTATCTATATTATAAACATAGATTATAATTTATTCCTTTATATTGTAACGATCCAGAGAATAACACTTAACGTGATCTGCACTACAGGGCGCCATCTAGGCGTTTGAACCTAGAAACATTTATAAAGTAGGCAGATACGTAAGTCAAAAAAAAATTTTTTTTTTATTTTAATAAATATATTTTGATATCCGGTCATTAGCCCATGTCACTAGCTCAGGGAGAAGCAGTAATTTAATAATATAATATATTATCTAATTATATTTCAATATTAAAAAATAAATAAAATAAGCCACTGCCAGTAATTAACATACAAAAATTTATTTACGCATATATATATATAAGATTTAACATTATTTTAGATTTTTAATTTACATTTTAAATTTTATACTATTATTAGTTCGCACAGATTTGTTTAAAAATGTTGAGTATAGAACGGTTACATAGATTCCACAGTCAAAAACATTTCAAAATAAACATAAACGATCAAAATACAAAATCATTGATACCGTCAATTGCAGAGGGAAATTTATAAGTAACCCAATAGCATTCACCATAAGATGCTTGCATTAACACCAATGACTTAAAAGACATCCGAATAAATACATTTTAGATACTCACTGTTAGGTATCAGTATTTACCGAATGTCTATATATATATTTTGATTGAATATGAAAACCAAAAACATAATCAACCAGTAACGAACCCATGCAAGCGTCCATACCAACGTAAATTTAATGCATCTTTATGTAGAGTGTTGAGTATAAATAGACTACACAGATATGCATTTGAAAAGAGCATATAAAATCCTTGTTTAACATTAGGCCAAAGGTTCACAGGCAATCCAAACTTCAATCCATCTGATATATTGATGTGTTCAATGTAATACGAATATGGCAGCACAATTAGGTTAAGAGAAGAAACTGCTTCTCGTCAGATAGGAATATTACATCTATCAGACAAGAAGAACAATAAAAAAATCCATCCAAAGGAACAGCGTTCTACATCTTATAATCCCTTCCATAGGCAAAACGGAAGTGTGCGGCATATAACAGCGATTCTGCCCATAGTGAATCTCATACTACATCTACTAATTACACTAATATATCCAATCCATTGACCTAATTCAACTATGAAACGAATAACCTAAGATTTCCCTCCCCTAATGTAACTTTACAAATCTATATAGCCATTCATGCCTGACTTAAGTTTAATATTTATATAACTAGTTTAATGAAAAACAGAAATCATAATTAAACTTAAAGAACAAATAAATAAATAAATGGATATGATTTTACAAAAGAAATACATTAAATAAAATTATAACTAATTAATAAATAATGTTGGTCAGATAGGATTCTATTTCTTAATTATTTTAAATACAGAAAGTTTTTAATTTAATGTTCATTAATTATAAAGTTCTTACGGTTTTAAACAGTTTATATTTATCTGTTTCTTGCCATTTGAACGTGAATTCCCACGTCATCCAAAAAAGATTGGTATTCTGTTGGCCGTTTTATTTATTCATTCGGATGTTTTTTACTCCAGCTGGTCCTCAATGTAGAAAACGATAGTTCATTTCTCTTTCTTCCTAGCAGAACTGAAGGGATTGAAGAGTGCATCTTTTCAATCCCTTCTCCTTCAACTCCGCACTAACACATATCTGTCCACTCATAACAACCAACTAATTAACTCTTTTATATTCATACCTTTCCTTTTATAATAATTTTGTGGAATAAATCAACATTACATCATGATGGTGAAAACCTTTTTATTGAGGTCTGATTTCCAGATTGATTTCTTTCATTTGCTAAAAGTTTCTATTGTTTTCCTATCTAACCGATGCTTATGCATTTAAATGCCCAAAGGCTAGTTTACTAATTTAAATAATCATTTCCATTTTACAAAAGATTAATTAATTTGTTTTCAAACTTAAACATATATTTTTATCTCTAAATCTTTTCTGAAAATTTAGTTTTAAATTACTGTTTTTTTTAATAAAGTTTTATTTTAATAATTATTTATCTGTGCGATTTTATATATATGCGAGTTTAAGATGATTTTTTAATTTTCAGTTTTTAATTCTTAAAAAAGAAATTTTTATTGGCAAACTTTTTTTTTTTATGTTTACTAATAAAAAATAATGTAACGTACGCATGTGCCCATTACAATATATATATATATATATATATATATATTGATACGAATATTTTCATGGGTTGCATATATAAAAGGCATATTTTGCGGGTTCATCCATGTTAAAATATTTTAAATATTGATAAACTGACTTTTTGACTTGGTCACACACGTCATCCACTGGTTGATAAAAGTTAGAAAGTAGGTTGTAGAGGCAATACAATCATTGACTTCCAAAATAAATGTTAAAGTTCCACCAATAGCAAAAAATTAAATTAAGAATGTTTTTTTTTAAAAAATCTTTCTAAATAGGAGGAAGTTTGCATGTATCATTTCACTTATTGATACAATCTGGCCTTTTAAGTATCTCAATGGCTTCTCTAATTTTTCACTGATATAGATTATCACATTTGGATATGATCTTGGTAATACAAACATCAATTTTATGACCTGAATCTTTAGTATGGAGTGAGAGTGCTGAAGATGATGAGTGTTGTTTAACTGCATTAGCATGCTCATCTCTTCTAACACTAATGTTATGATTACTCAAACCTATGTAAGAAGCTTTACAATTATCACATGAGATTTGATTGACACCATGAGCTTCAAGAGCTATTGAATCCTTAGGCTTGGTCATTTGAGTAGAAAACGCTGCATTTATATTATAACATTTTAATATATGTCTAATACTGTCTGTAGTTCATTTTATATATGGAACACAAATCCTAATAGCTGATTTATCATTTTTTGTTTCCTCTTTTGCCCATTTTGGGCTTGAAATAATTTTTTTATATTAATTTATAATTATATCTATTTGCTTATAAAACACTATTATTATGATTTATTACTTTTTCAGATGTGAATTAACTGAAAATTTAGTTTCCATATTTAAAATAGTTTATCTTTTGCGATTTACAGAAAGAGTACACACATTGATAGATATTTACATTTACATTCTCATCATCATCTAACTCAGATCGTTTATGTAGCCAAAACACTTTTAAATAGAGCAATTAACATTTCAGACAAGAAACATCTGAAAGAAGAAATAAATCATATTAAAAGTTTTATAATAGCAAATAGATATAATTATAAATTTATTAAGAAAGCCTTATTTCAAGCCCAAAATGGACAAAATAAAAAAAACAAAAAGATGATAAATCAGCTAATAGAATTTGTGTTCCATATGTAAAAGGAACTACAGACAATATTGGACGTATATTAACATGCTATATAAAAATACAGCGTATTCTACTCATAAAAAGATCAGCAATATAATAATCAAGCCTAAAGATTCAATCCCTCTTGCATCTCATGGTGTTTATCAAATCTTATGTGAAAATTGTAAAGCTTTTTACATAGGTATGAGTATTTGTCACATCAGTGTTAAAACAGATGAGAATGTAAATTCAGTTAAACAACACTCATCATCATCAGCACTCTCACTCCATACTATAGATTCAGATCATAAAATTGAATTTTAGTACCAGGATCATATCCAGAGGTGATAATATACCATCATTAAGATCATCAACTATTATCAATACACTGCAGGATGAAGATGTCTCTAAGTTCAATCCATCTACTCCAATGTTTAGCTTCCCTACTCCACATCACCTCAGCACACTTTCTTATTTCATCCATCCATCTCACATGTGATCTTTTTCTGGGACTGTTCCAAACTCTTGGAATCCAGTTTAAGATTTGATTTGTCCATCTATTATCATCTTTTTAGCAATGTGTCCACCCCAACTCTACTTCAATATTTTAACTTTTTCAATGAGGTCAGTAACACCTGTTTGTTCTCTTACCCATACATTGCTCTTTGATCTCTTCTGTTACTCACATCATGCATCCCTCCATACTTCTTTGAGTGGTCTGAAGTCTCTGCATAGCTCTTCTATTAAGTGTCCAAGGCTCAGATCCACAAGTAAGATCTGGTAAAACACATTTGTTGAAAAAACTTCCTATTCAAACACATAGGTATATTTTCTTTAATATCCAGTTATTTCTACCAAAAGATCTCCAACCAAGTTTAATTTTATGATTAATTTCCTCCATTATGTTTTTATATCTATTAATATTGTGACCAAGGTATTTGTAATGCTTAACTTCTTCTAATTCATCATAATCAATATTTATTTTCATATTTTCAGCAAATCAATTAAACTTTACTTTAGTCTTTTTAACATTTCTCTTTAGTCTTACTTTTCTACTTTCATCTGATAACTCCTGCAACATTTCCTGGAGCTCTGAAGCCTTATTTGCTAAAACAACTTCATCATCTGTAAAATCTAAATGACTTAAATAATCTCCATTTACATTCACTCCTTTAGTTTCCCATTTTAATCCACAAAATAATTTTTGCAGTACTGCTGTAAAAAGTTTTAGAGATATGGATTCACCTTGTCTTACATCTTTCAAGATGTTGACATTCCCACTATCATTATGTAATTTAATTGTTGCTGTTGCATTTCTATAAATATTCTTCAACATATGGCAATATCCTGGATCTATACCTTGATGATCCAATGCTTTAATCACTGAAGAAATGTTTATAGAATAAAATGCCTTTTCATAATCTACAAATCCAAAACTTAATGACAACTCATATTCATTTGTCCTTTTTATAACTTCTCATAATACCTGGATATGATCTACTGTACTAAAACCACTTTTAAATCTACCTTGTTCTTTTGGTTGTTGGAAATACAATGTTTTCTGTAGACGAGCTGTAATTATCTTGGTAAAAAGTTTATATAAACTGATAAAAGGCTGATAGGTTTGTAATTTCTAAGATTTTCTTTATCACATTTTTTAAATATTAATATTATTACAGCATTCTTCCAATCTTCTGGACCATCTTTATCATTTAGACATTTTGTATATAACTTTGCTATTTTTTTCCTATTTGTTCACCTGTTTCTTTTAATATATCAATTATAATTCCATCATTACCTGTACCCTTTCCTTTTTCATACATTTAATTGCTGGTAGTTTATATATTAAATGTATTTGGTTTATGGTCAACCCATTTCATTAGATCAGACAACTCCTTTTTTAAAATGAACTCTGATATTAAGGGACACCCCATTATCTGTATTTAGCACTGAAGCACAGAAATCCAGATAACATGTAGGCTATTCCATTCACCTGGACTAAGTATCTAATATTGATGGCAAGTAGTACAGTCCTTAAGACCCAATTACCCGATAATGAATCTAATGATCAAGCACACATTCAGGATGCAGACTCAGATTATATATTTGTATAAACACTAAGTATCTGAAGTCATACTACTTACCAACAGCTTATTCTTCCATATAATATTTTGGCATTGATCTGAACTCAAATCTATTTTCATAAGTCTATTATCTATATAGAAATGTGTATCTCATTAAATGATAATATTAGATATTATTCATAAAAATCATATCTGCTAACTAACAAATTGAAATCAAATTACTCTATAACAAAAGCTTAATTAGATCATGGATAGTCAAGGATTAAATAAAAATAAATATCCCAAAATTGTATTAATAAATTTCATGTAGAAATGCTTGTAACCCATAACATCATCCTCACCTTCAAGTGAGATAATTTCACATATTGCATTTAAAATTGTTTTTATTTTCTAAAATTTGGCTTATATTAAATTTTATTCAAATATAATTATACTTGGTATCTCATTTTTTGCTAATTTAATTATTAATTATTAATTATTTAAGTACCATAACCAAATTTATTGATATATTTCATTAAGTCATATCTCTATATAGCTATATTTTATTTATATATTACTTTAAGAAAATTTTAGTCTCATGTTTCACCATTGTGCTACTGCTAACATGAAAATTAATTAAATATGAATGTAGCCTCATGTATAGCATCCTTAAAAACCTCACTTCAATCAACCTTGGAATTACTTACTAAAACTCTCCATTTTTTGTGTGAATGTACATATATATATATATATATATATATATATATATATATATATATATATATATATATATATATATATTACCAAGAATGTATATATATATATATATATATATTCTTGGTAATAAAAGGTGAGAAGGTTGCTTTGACAGCATTCAGAAATATTGATTAATGTCTTTATTGCGAATGTTTAGGTGTGTACAGGTTGGTTTTTAATGGTTATATATATATATATATATATATATATATATATATACTATATCACTGTTATCTATATATATATATATATATATATATATATATATTGTAACATAGATAAAGTGATCAAAGAGAAATTCAATTGTATATTAAAATATCATTGGATTTGTCAAAAATCCAAATATTATTAAAATCTCAAATATTATATTTATTGTAACTTAATAAAGATGATCAAACGATCCAAATGTATTAAATAATTAAGAAAAGATTCAAATATAAATATTTATTTAGCTTAATAAACAAAAAGAATTGTTGTAGCTTTTATTTTATATCAAAGAGAAAAAAATTAAACATTGTAACTTGCTGAGCATAAGCTATTAAACAAAAGATCAGACTGAGTTATCAATCATATTAAGGGTCATTGGATTAAATGAAACATACTCCTGGATAGTAGCTATATAGCCATAAGGTCATAAATATTAAAATGATGAGTATGAATAAATTAAACATATTTCTATAATTAGATTTCTCAAGATATCGCAATATCAATAATTATAAACAAATTATTAAGAACGAACTACTATAACTCAGGTATATGGAAATCAAGTGAGTGAGTACACTGGTAACTCAATCAAATATCTCTCAATATATTCAACTATAAATTTTATCCACTTTCATTTCTTGGTTTGATGTTAAGTGCATATCTAAACAAATACCAAGTGAATATGGTCTAGCAGGGTGCCACTAGATTATCTGAATCTAGACACAGTCATATTTAATAACCTTTTCACAGGTACTGGGTTTGAATCCCTTTGGTACCTTATTTTTTACAAAATGTACGATTTTGATTCAAGACTCATAGCACTGTATGCACTGATATTTAAGTAAACACCTAGGTAATATAGAACATCTTTAAACTAAAATGAAATTCATTAGACAGAAATCATTTCTTAGCTCTTAACATAACAAATGTGTTTAAATGTATTTTTTATAAGTTTTACTAGCTCAGATTACTATTAATTTAGGATGGAAATTCACTCATCCTTGCATGAAATAGATGATGGGATGGTTGTTATAATAATACTAAGAAATCACTAAATACTATGAAATCGATATTTATTTATGGCCTTTAAACATTTAAACAGCTCATTAATTACAGGGTGATGATGATGATGATGACAGTGACAACGATAATGACAATGGTTTCAACCACAGCTTTAGGACTAAGCCTAAACATAAACCTAATTTTTATAAAAAAAATTCATAATCATTGCTTCATTTTAGTATATTGGAACTTAAATAGTTAATATTCACCTTGATGATGAATGATCACACTTAATAAAGACTACTCTTAATGAAATATATATACCTCATTTAATAATAATAAACTAATATTTATTGCTGCATTTCTAACATATACATACAAATTTCTATATCTACATGAAATTTTATATTAACAACAACAATAATCATAATCGACTGTTTTAAAATCATGACATTAATTTTTAAATTCTTCCCCATTTCTCGTAAATGTATTTCAAATTGGATGTCACATTAGCCATGATTTTCACACCATGAGAAAATGTCTCAAAAAAATAAATAAATAAATAAATAAATAAACACTTTTTTCTCTCTCTTTTCTCTTTCCCACACATACCCTTATAAATCTAACATGTAAGTAGAATGACAAAAATAAATGTTAGTAAAATTAAAAAGAGCAAGTTTTAGAAACAATTTTTAAACCATTTCTCCACTCCCTTCTAAGCTGAAACCTATACTTTCTTAAAACAAAATAATTTAATATTTTAATACTGCTTATTACTTCACATTCGCACACAATTATACACATGTAAAAATATTATTATGTAGGTGTGTGTTTACCCCATAAAAACCAAAATATTATTTAAAACCAAAATAATAATACAAAAAATTCTTTTACACATTAATATTTCATAACTGTAAATCAATAAACAAATAATTTTGATACATTCAAAACCACTTATGAAGCTCAAGGTTATTATTGGTAAGAAATTATTGTTTTTAATCGATCTGAATTGTCTTTAAAAGTTCTTTAAATAAACTATATCACTTTACTGCTAAAATTTTATTAAGACTCTGATATCATAAAGAAAATAGATATAAAAAGTCATATTACCGATCCTTTGTTTTGTGGCGAACTTCCAAGGGCTCAAACTTATCTTGTATAATGTCTATATTTCTGCAGCTATCATTTCCATTTTACTTTGGAACAATCTCTTTCTTGAGGTGTATAATTAGTTGATGATGATGATTCTATTGAGGTTATTTGCTTTAGTGGACAATTTGGAAATCATTATATTAATTTTTCTTCTCTTCCTGTCAAGCATGATTCTTTTAGTGGATGAAATACAGCAGTTGTTTTCACATTTATAAATTTTCTTGAGTTTAAAATCAGTTACTGGAACAATTAATTGGACTTGATGATTTAATATTTATCAGTAGATTTTCCTGATCACCTTCAAATGCAGGTGGATGCTTTCTTCCTTCTATTTAAAAACATCTTATTTCTCTCAGTCAGTTGAAAGGTGTAGAATATTATTTTTCAGACAAGACATCTTTTCTTTCCTATATGATGTGCTAGTTGATGATGAGTCTGGTAAACAGGCAGAACATATATTAATTTTTCTTACCCTGCCATCCTTATATTTTCAACATTCAAAACTTAATATAAAAAATGATTTTTTTAAAAAAAGGTTATCTAGCAGAATTAAAAATATATGTCTGCTTTAGTTTCAATAATTTTTAAAATGTCTCTCTATAACCAATGTTATAATAATAATAATAATCTCAACTGATTTTCCGGACTGCTTTTATATCCAATTTTTGAGTCACTCACCCAATTAGAGTGATAGTGTGACTTGCTATTTTTCACCAATTCAGAAAATCACACACCTGGTTTTCAGACAAACTTTTGTTTTGAAGAAAAAAAATAGTCTTAATCCCTTCTTTTTACGTATATCTGTAATATCTAAAATTGGAGCTTTTTTCTTTTGATCTTAAGATGAGACAGTTTCAAAATTAGAGTTCCCACCAAGCTTAAGCTCCAAAATGACAAACAATCATTTATAAAAACAAAATTGCTACAAAATATATATCTGATTCAACAGATTTTCTCAACACAAAATTGTAAAAAAAAATAATTTGACAGTTTTAACCCTTCTTCCTTTCAATATTTAATAAATGTAAATTTCTGTATGTAATGTACACACATACTTTATCATTTCAAATCATTCATAAACTGTCCATTAAAATAATATGAATGCTTGTTTAGAAATTATAACCCTAATATTTTAAAATTAAATCCTTAGCTTTTAAATCCCAATTACAATTATAGAAAAGCAAAAATAGAAGTATAGAATAAGATAGTAAAACATGGATGTTAAACTTTTTGATTGTCATCTTTTCTTTAAGTGATTCTGGTGCAATCAATAATGGTAAATGCATGGAAAATGAACATGGACCTTTAAATATTTGAATGTTATTAAATTTTAAGATAACACTCTAATGATTTAACCATATATTTAAAGTAACAGTGAGTAGAAATTTCAAACTTTTATCTATGAGGGTCCTCCTCATTTCTTCAATGTGACTGTGCATATGGTCTGGAAGCTATTAATTAACTTTCTTCGGGAAAAATGGAGAACTCAGGAGGATCCACATTTATAAGTATATAATATTTCAACTGGATGTTGTCTTTGGTAGAGTAGCTCATTTTATTAGAATATTAACTTAACTAAATCAATATTCAAATTAAGCATTTTTTTAAATGTTAGTACAGTCCCTGATTGAGTCAGAAACACCTTAAATAGAGAGATTATTAATAGTCAGAACATCTAAACTGTGTAGGATTAGTAACCATAGAAAAATGGTTAAATAAAATTTAAATATCTTATCTAATTATATGTCCTTATTAATTTCGATAATGTAAGTAATCCAACAAATGAATAATAATTAATATATAATTATAATAAATTTTATATATAATGAATAAAACAAAAAAAAAATAATGAAATTTCTTAATCTCTTAATATTACATAAAGTAAGGCTAACTTTCTACATCCTGTAGTAATCATTGATTACTGATTCTTAGAATATTTAGAACCAAGGTAAACTAATTGTTCTTTTTATTTAATCATAAAGAAGTTTATTTTTCCTTTGCTTATCTTTGAACAAATGATTTAATACGGATTTTGGTAAGTATAATTTAATTTGTTCTGTGACATTCAATAAAACTTACCAATTATGAAGTTAATTCATAGAAAATCATGTAACAATAGATTTTATGGTGAATTAAATAAATAAATATATATATATATTATGTAACAATAGATTTTATGGTGAATTAAATAAATAAATATATATATATATTACAAAACGATGTCTGTATTTCTTCAAAAATAATATACGTAAATTTATAAATAAATATTTGAAAATATTTATTTATATATATAAATTAAGAGTATGTATTAACTTACTAGAACTTGTTATCCCCCATCCATATAATCGTGCATTTATGTGTATTGGCCGTTTTTTTTCTCCTATCAAACAAACTGGTTGTATGTAATGAGTAAAGTCAAGATTATATTTTAATTTGATTAAGGCGATATCATAATTTCTGCCATCTATTTTAATATTTGCACTGTGATTCTCATGTATGTAAAAACCGTCTATTTGATATTCTTCAGGTGGATTTAATACATCATAAGGTCTTAAACTTTTTTGTCCATTTACAACTGTCATATATTGACGAAAAATAGGTCTATATATATATATAATTGAAATAATATTTTTAACGGTTTAAAAACAATTACAAACTATCCTTATCCCGCAGAAGTACTTCTGCGGATTTAAGGATTGTTTGTAATCGTTTTTAAACCATTAAAAATATTATTTCAATTATAATTACAATATTATTTTTAATTAACGGATATTTTATTTATTTTAGATAGATAGATAGATAGATAGATAGATAGATAGATAGATAGATAGATAGATAGATAGATAGATAGATAGATAGATAGATAGATAGATAGATAGATAGATAGATAGATAGATAGATAGATAGATAGATAGATAGATAGATAGATAGATAGATAGATAGATAGATAGATAGATAGATGGATGGATGGATGGATGGATGGACGGACGGACGGATTGACGGACAGACAGACAGACAGATAGACAGATAGATAGATAGATAGATAGATAGATAGATAGATAGATAGATAGATAGATAGATAGATAGATAGATAGATAGATAGATAGATAGATAGATAGATAGATAGAAAAATTTAATGGTTAAAATATGTTTTAAATTCTTTAGTCACACTTTCAATTACGTAGTAATTCACATCAGCTTTAATTGATTTTCAAATTTCAATGTTATGTAAATTTTCATAAGCTGTGTATGGCTGTATTTGCAACTTGCTATTAATAAAATTATCTTTATATTTATTTATTAAAATTGACTCTTTAATTTTCCTCTTTATATCATTTCTGTCTTACATTAATATTTTTATTTTATTTATATTAAATGCAAACTATTATTAGAAGTCTTTTTGTGGTCAAAAATTACAGAAGCTGTATTGAATTGACTATTTACATTATTTTTAATCTGATTATATAATAACTGATGTTCCCTCTTTATTTATTTATTTTTCCACAGAACATCTTGATTCTCTGATATATATATATATATATATATATATATCAGAGATATCAAGATGTCAGATATTATAATATATATATATATATATATATATATATAATTATAACATTAGAATGCTGACAATATTGAATCCTGCTGGATTCAAATGCATCTAAAATGTAAATACAGAATATTATTGTGTACTGTATATTTTAAATCTGCCCTTTTATACCGTGTAGTGGATATGTGTTTTGAGAAAAGTTAAACATATTTTAGTGAAATTCAAACATGGTATTCTTATAGTGTGTGATTTCAATGAATTGGGTTATCTAATATGTAATAACAAGGTTATTGATAAAAATAACAAACTATTTTGGATAAAAAATTGTTGAATTAATTAAATTAAGTCAGATTAATAGGCTTACTAATGTTAAGGGTAAAATATTTGATCAATTATTTAATACCAATGATATTTTAAAATGTAATTTGGCATCCCAGGCTCTTATATCTCCTGATTCTTATCATCCATCTTTGGAATCTGTAATAGATGGATCATATGATCATATAAAGGGTGTTCAAATATTATAATTACTATTATTTATATAAAACATTGAAGAATACTGATTGGAGTGTTAGTTTTTATAGAAAATGATCCAAATGAAGCTGTAAATAAGTTTAATGACATAATTCAAAATTGTTGGATCATTATTTCCCTATTAGACCTTCACAATATAATAGTTATAAATATCCCAAATAGTTCTCTAAAGAATTATGCAAGGAACTAAATAACATTGAAAAAGGTTTTAAACATAATCCACAAATGTTTTGGAATTACATTATAAATTTACATACTTCTGTGAATGACGGTTAAAAAAATAGTTTAATACAGCCTTCAATGAATGAATTAGTTAATAATTTCACAAATATGCATTCAAATATTACTGATGGTGGTGTGACTAATATTGAATCTAATCATAAAATTAGTGAGGATATTGATGTAGATAAAATTATATTATTAATATGCTTAAAGCAATATACAAACTTGATTCTAAATTATCTGTGGGATATGATCATATTCCCAATTTTATTATTAAGGGTTGTGCAGACTGTTTAGTAACTCCATTACATTATATAATTAATTTGTCCATTGAAAAACATATTGTTTTTGACATATTTAAAATTTCTAAGATTGTGCCTATTTGTAAGAATGGAGATAGATCTGATCCATGTAATTATAGACCTATCTCAGTACTGTTTTCATTTGTTAGGATTTATGAAAGATATATTTATAATAATGGTATTACAGATATGATTAAAATTTTTCCTAATTATCAACATAGTTTTGTACCTGGAAAGTCTGTTGATACTAATGTAATGGTAATATCTTATCATGTTGCCCATGCTCTTTCTGGATAGATGCAACTGAGTGTTATTTATTTTGATAATTCACAGGCATTTGATAATTTGTTATATAATCATCTAATATGTGATTTTAAACTTATGAGAAGTAGTTCTAATTTAATTGTATGGTGTATTAATTATTTGGAAAATAACTGTTCTTTCATATGTATAGATTTGAAAACAAGATCGAGGTTCCTCAGAGTGAAATATTAACACCTTTACTGTTTAATGTTTTCATGTGTGATCTTGATCAAAACATTAAAAAAGTATGATACTCACTTATGAAGATGATTGTAAATTATTTAAAAGGATTAGGACATATTATGATCATATTGATCTTCAAAAAGATATTGTTCATTTTAAAAGATAATGTTCATTTCAAAGTGTGGAATAAATTTAATAATATAGAAATAAATATAAGTAAAACCTTCATTAACCAATAAAACAGATAGATCTATTTATTATTATAAGATTGAGGAAACTACTATTATATTTGATATTTTACCTTAAAAGAAGATTGCAAAGAGAAAAGTATATTTTATATAATAATAATAATAATAATAATAATAATAATAATAATAATAGTAGTAGTAGTAGTAGTAGTAGTAGTAGTAGTAGTAGTAGTAGTAGTAGTAGTAGTAGTAGTAGTAGTAGTAGTAGTAGTAGTAGTAGTAGTAGTAGTAGTAGTAGTAGTAGTAGTAGTAGTAGTAGTAGTAGTAGTAGTAGTAGTAGTAGTAGTAGTAGTAGTAGTAGTAGTAGTAGTAGTAGTAGTAGTATATTGGTGATTATTTATCTTTTCAACAAATATATGTGTTCAAGTGTATTAGTGTTATGAGATAGTGTGGAGAGTGGTGGAGTGTGTGAAAGTCTGTGCTCATATACCCTATATAATATTATATAAAAAGATATAGACTTTTTATTTAATAAACAAGATTTATTATTTCTATTGTAACTACCCTGATAATAAAAATGCACATATAAACTTTTTAAAATAAAAATAAATGCAAATAACTGTTATTAAAAGGCAAACTAGGTGGGATATTTATTTCCCATAATTGATTATGGTTGATCAATATGTCCATCACCAATATAAACTTAATAAATGAAAAAAGTTAGAGTGATTGTATGTATCAAACCTTTTTTTAAATTTGTGAAATATTCATTTATTTTGTTTGATGAAATTATGTTAGTCCACAAACCAAATATGATTGGTGTATTAAAGATTATATAAACCATGCATTGTATGTAAGTTATGATAAATATTGTAAATTAATTATAAAGAAATAAGCTGTCCAGGGGAATTTAATTCTTGTTAATAAAGTGTTAGTATGTACTTGCATGATGTCAGAGCAGTGGTATAAATAAGTGACCCCAGAACTTTCATTTATTCTTTTTTTTTTGCTTTACTAATTTTATTCATGAACTCTGAAAACTAGAGTGTTGTCTTATTCATTAGAGAAAATCTAGCAGAGAAAGATATGGAAAGTTGTCAAAAAAAGATTTTCTACATGTTTGTTTTTACCTGTGGGTATAATTCAAACCAAATGCACTGCTAAACAGATTCTGACACAGATGTTGTCTTTCTAATTTAAATTCGAGAGGATGTGTTAATTCAAAATGCCATGTGTACATAATAACAGGGTCATAACAATGTAATGAAAAATCAACACTTCAACTGGACACATAATGGACCTCATAAATAATATAAATAAAAAATCCATGATCATGAAGTTCACCTATTATTCCAATCATTAAATTTTATCCAAAAAATAGTAAGATTAATAAGATTTATATACTTAACTTTAATGTTTATCTGAACCTGTAATATAATCTACAATAAACTAAAAAGTCAGATGAACTAAACTATCATTACTAACAAAATTCTTATTTAAATATGTAATTAAGAATGTGTTATATGTTTATTTTATGTAATACATCTATATGCCAATATTTAATAATATTCAATAAAGTAGTATTAATAAATAATTTTGTATGTATAGTATGCACTTATTTGTTTATTATATCCATGTTGCAAGTTAAATTCAGAAATCATCATTATTTAGATTCCCCCATGTATTTATGCTACCATACATAATTAATTTACAGAATCTCTGTAAATAGAAATCCAATCAAAATACTGTAAATATAAAAAACAGGAAAAAATCAATCTTTACTAGTTAACTTTGTGACACTATGTTCAGCTAATAATGTCCGCTGAAACTGGCACCCAAAACAAATAAATAAAAGCTGTCACGAGTTACCATTTCCTTTTATGTTTTAATGGTGAGCCATTGAGAATGGAAAGTTCTCCCTTTTGAATTTTTATGTCTCTTTATATATTCTATATGTATATGCCATAAGGACATGAAATTCCATACTTGAGATTATATAATATATTTTTGTGATACGTTTTTTTAGTATATATGCGTGTGTGATGCAACTGTTCTCAAAAGCTATAACGTGTTAATATAAAATAGATAACTAAAGGAGCTGAGCACTTTCAAAGGATCTTGTCTTCATAATCATAGCTTGCTACTATGTTTAATTATAATCAAATATACTAATTTTATTTCTTCCATAAAGCATAACACATGTCCTTCCTATTTATAGCATCCTTGTCTCATGAAATGAAGGTCTCTTTGATTTTTCTTTTAATGTCATGTCTCTTTTTACACATGATTGTGGGATTGTCTGGAATGCACTCATGGTGACTTGTGAACTGGTGCTGATATAAAACTGAATAGGTGGAAGGATCATTGAGAGTGCTATTGTATGAATATTTATGTTGTGTTAATCATGTGGAGAAAGATGCATTGCTTTCCCCATAATATGTGTCTTTACAATTATTGTTGGAACATGCAATTTTATATATTGTATAGGGGGGGGGGGTTGTAAAAGTGGAATTTGGTATTTAGTGTTGTTAATTATATTGTTAGAGTTTGGAGGATTTCGGAAACAAAGCTGGTATCTGTTGTTGAGGATAGAATGCAATTTCTTATGCAAGTTGGATATATATGGAAGCAATAATCTGGGTGTATCCTGTGTGATGCGAGTGTTAAGCTGTTTATTCTGAATATGTAAAAAAAAATTGTCAACAATGGACTGCCTGAACCCTAAATTCAATAAGTCATCTCTGTATTCTATTACATTTGTTTTTGTGCTATAATATATATAATTTCCAAAAGTAAAAAACTATTTGATTTAATATGTTTTTAGTATAATGTTTAAGTTTATGACTTACATTTCATTAATAGATAATAGTATTTTTTTGCTGAAATATTTACAAAATTTTACTGTTTTTGAAATTTTTTATTCCCTGCATTTTTCTGGCATACAAAAGATTTTTTTTATGTTTAAGAAAATATACATAATATTTTTACTTTAATACGTGAGTGTTACCGATATTTATTGATGAATACAATACGATTTGAAAAAAATACTTTAATCAAATTCTATTATGTAGCCATAAACATATATTTTATTTTTTAATAGAATAGTCTATTATTTTCTTATGCTGGAAATTTAGCTTTTTAAGGATTTATATGATATTTACTACTATTTTCTAAATATTATTTTTGCCATTTTCATTTTTGCTATTTATATTTTTGCTATCTTTTTTGGTCATTTCTTAATTACTGTATTATTCTTGTCATTTCCGAATTACTTATATGCTTGACATTTTGTTTTTCTATAGGTATTTGATTTGTTTTTTTTTGTTGTTGTTGTTGTTGTTTTTCCCCATAATTACATTAACATATTTTTCTTATCATTTCCTAATAATATTTGTTAAATACAGTTTTTTGTATCTCATTGCCCTAGTAATTATGAATTTTTGGCCATGTGATTATGTGACTCTATTTTTTTTCTCTTCCTAATTTTTTTTGGATATTTTCTGATCACTGACAATGTTTGATATTTTGATTTTCTAACTGTATTTGATTTTTTATTGCACTTAGTTCTATTAAATTTGCAGGTTTATTTTTAACATTTGCTGAAAATGGTGATTTTTCAATTGTGTAGCACAAAATAACAGGAACATTTGGTGATGTGGATAATTATTATTTTCTACTTATTTTTATCAGTGGTGGTTTGGGGGGTTCCTTAGAAAGGAAAATGGCAGAGTGCATTCTAATCCAGTACTAACATTTTTTCTAGTTATTATATTAATAATATTTATAAATCATGAGTAGCATCTTAAAAACATAATATATTTCATTTAACATACACTGCCACTAACTGTAAAAGATTTGCTGTTTCATGAATTATTAAAATTCTTATTTATATTGTAAAACTTCTTTTATTTAAAAATGATATATTTTTAACTTTGTGTTAAATGGAGGTCTATGTAAATTGTGTCAAAATCTTATATGGATAACTAAATAATCTACTTTAAATAGTGTTGCCACTTTTTATAGTTATGTATCTATAGCATGAATAATTTTATGGGTACTAATATGCAGTAAAATATTAATGTAGAGACATTGTATTTTAAACAGCATAAAATATCACAAAGCTATTCCTGCACAAAGTCTCTTGCTTATAAATATATTTGTAGCAAATTAATAAGCATGTTTATTATTTAAAATACAAGTTTAAAAATAGTGACAAATATGTGACATTATTAAAACAACTCAATTTCCTATATAATTCGTTTTTCAATAGCCTATAATATATATATATATATTACAGGCTGTAATATTGTATATAATTCGTTTTTCAATAGCCTATAATATATATATATATATTTGTTCATGTAATATTGTACATTCTGTCCTATTTTGAATAAAACATATCAATTTGATATATTGTTCATCAAAACATGCATTTCAGGTAATTATAATTTTTAATAGTAAAGTACTAAATAAATATCAAATATAATATATAAACAATTATATTTGTATATTTATGACTTACTCAGGAATACAATGGGCTGCTGTAAGAATCCATTTGTCACTTATGATAGCTCCCCCACATAAATGAAAACCCAATAATTGAATTGACACCTATATACATAATAGAACAATAAATAATATGATAACTATAAATATCAAATATTTGAAGAAATTTCGATAGAAAGTCATACTGTCAATAGATCATCAACAATGCATACCAAAACATAACTATATAAATATGACAATAGTTAACATTTTATTTTGACTAATAAGAAAAAAAATGTCTGAATTACATGTCAAATCGACTTACATATGCATCTATAGTGCACTATAGTTTATTTAAATTAACATTTTTATATCAGTGATAATCATGGGTTAAGTCAACAAGTGAAATGACATTAAAATCATTGATGAATAATTATTTATTAAAGACAATACTAAGAGAATAAAAATATTTTAACATTTTAAGTTGCACAAATAACTGTTAGTATTAATGACTCCAACTATTGCTATAAAATGTATTTCACCAGTTAAGTGCTGTATTTAAAAATAATGGAAATTATATATTCTCATCCATATCAACTCAACACATTATATCATCATTTGATCTTAATGTTATAATTCTCTAGGTTCTGCAACATAAAACATTATATCCAAGACATTCTGAAGTGTATTAATACAATGACATCTACAGAAATCCACATTTTGGAATGGTTTAAATCTTTAACTATAGATATAATAAGACCTTAAACTTAAACAAAAATATACCTGATTATTACTATATTTCATGTCTTGTATACATATTAATTGTTTCATGTATACATACAACAGTTTTTATTTACATATTCTGTAATAATAAATTATAAATGTTATTGTTTATTAATTAATTTAGTTTGTGTTTGCTTATCTAACTCATTTCAACCACTATATTTTTTAACTGTAATAGGGTAATAGTATTGATATCTTTGAGAAATCATGCAATCTACTGGATGATGTGGTGGGATGATGATAATAAGTTGTAAATGATGAGGATCAGGCATTAATAAGTTTTTCAAAAGTAAACTTTCTCATTAGAAGATTTAATGCATTAAAGTTCAAATTTTTATTTTATTTTATTGAAATGAAGGATAAATAAAATACTTTTGACAAGACTAGTACTTATGTTATAAGTCATCATCATTTTGGTTAATATTATTATATATTTTAACTATCATCATTTTGGTAGATATTATTATATATTTGAATTAATTCATTTTATTCAAATTTAATAACCATTCAACTCATCATGTGTTTATCATATGTTCAAACCCTTGTACTTTTACCATTAAATATTTGCCATTAGAAAATCAAATGAGTTACATTGCAAATCTGAATTTAAAAAAATGTTTAATAAAAAAATTGTCTTCAAAATTGACACATAAATATAACAGTCTAAAATATTATATGAAAAGTTTCTTAATTAATATGAAAACATTATTAGATATTTTATAAAGATAATTTGTAATGATTATATAACAATAAAATGATAAATTGTAATGTAAAAGAGATAAAAAGTAGTTTTGATAAACTCAAGCATTTTGAATTGCATACTTTATACAAATCTAAAGCACTTAGGACCTTCTTTAGTTTGTCTCTTCTGAACTGAGTATTTAAAAAAAATGTCACAAATAGTTGTACATTATTTGGTGGCAAAACTAAATATTATATTAAATTATTGGAATTGGTAAAATTTTAAAACTCATTTTTTTAAATGTAGTAAATTATTTTTCTTTCTTCCTAAATCATTAACAAATGTAAATAAATAAAGAATAAAAGAAACTACAGTTTTTCATTCAATCATTTATGTAACAACTTGTAATATAATATTGGTAAATCTGTCTTCACAACATGTTGTGAAAAAGTTAAGGAAAATGTTTCCAAAAGCATGTTGTTTTAAATATTCAGAAGTCTAACCTTTTAACTAGCTAGTGGCAAGTCAGTAGTTTTAAAAACTTATTGTTGAACAAATATCAATATGTATAATCAGGTCCAAAACAAACAAGTAAGGCATTCCAGTCAATTACAGCAGTATAGTATATTCCAATTCATACTGTCCAAACTACTTTAGTTAATCTGAAGACTCAAATACATGCCAATACATATTTATTATATTTTGAGAATAATATAATCACAAATAAAAATGTATGAATTGCAGATTCATTGTGTATTTCTGTGCTAAAATGTTAAACATACCCTTAGTTTTCTTTAAGTGAAAAAACAGTCATTATTAAACAAATTATGTAGTATGTGAAGTTGTTAATCAATGCCTATCTAAGTAGGAATTCAAAATGAGCAATGATTTAAAAAATCGTATTAAAATATATTCTAAGAGTTTGTTGTTTTAAAGTTGCTAAAATGTTTAATGCATGATATGCCTACTCAAATCACTCAAAGTTTATAAAGATAGTCAATTGGCAACACTATAAATGATCTGATGACTTATGGTTTAGATTCTGATAACTGGTATCAATTAGTGATCATAAAATGTTTGATTGTCAGGATATCACAACAGGAATTGATATGAGGCTTTATGTTACATATTCTGACAACAGACTACTAGTGGAAGAACCAATAATATTTTATGAAATGTATGTGTTTTTTTTTTTATAACGAGACTAATAAAAATTATCTTAGAAGTATTTTTTTTTCATATAATATCATGAGGAAAAAAAATTGCTTTAGTATTAAAGGACTTGTATGGTGATCATTAATAAAAAATAATATCCATTGCATCAAGCAAGAATATTTAAAACACCAAATATCATTTAACCATAATGCTATTTGGAAAAAATTACAAATATCCTTGTAACAAAAATATTTAATAGTGAATTCAGGAGAAAAACTAAAAAACATTATTCCTCAAAACTATGGACTGCTCCAAGTGTAGAATTTAAGAATATTACATTAAATATAGTTTGATAATAATTTGTGCTTCCAATTGCAGTCATTGTTATTAATATTAACATTGCCAAACTCTTTATAGCAAATTAAAATAACAGAATTGATTTTTAAGATAATGTTTGTGTGTTTTTTTCAATATTTAATTAATTACATTCAAATATCAGCCTTTCATGCTTATTTAAATATTTAATTAATGTAAAAGTTTGACTACTGCTACTGCTACTACTACAGCTGCTGCAGCTGCTGCTGCTACTACTACTACTACTACTAGTAGTAGTAGTAGTAGTAGTAGTAGTAGTAGTAGTAGTAGTAGTAGTAGTAGTAGTAGTAGTAGTAGTAGTAGTAGTAGTAGTAGTAGTTTTAAAACAGCTTTATTAAGTAAAATTGTTATACATAGTGAAAAAATAATAGGTAACTTACATTATTTCATTAGTTACATTGCATTTTAAAGTGAAACAACAAGTATTGAAGTGGGAAAAAAATCAGTTAATGGGCAGGTTTTATGACAATAAAAAATAAATAAATAAAGTTCTTCTTCGGATAATGTTTTTTTCCGAATGTAATTGTGGGATTGTGATTAGGTTGTTGGCATCTGAATTGATTGCCAAGTGTCTGTGAATAGTCCAAATGGGGCAAGTATTTGGTCCCTCTTCTTTATTGCTTGTAGTTTATTAAGGTAAATTGTTCTGTATTTGTGAGAAGTGGGGTTGAATACAAAATGACAGCGCACAACCCAGAAAGTGAAAAAAGGAATGTGTGTATTCTGATTGAGGTAAAATTACCTGTCTGTATTGCATTAATTAATAACAATAGTATGGTATCATTACTCCCAGTGAGTGTTGCAATTACTACTACTACTACTACTACTCTACTACTACTACTACTACTACTACTACTACTACTACTACTACTACTACTACTACTACTACTACTACTACTGCTACTACTACTGCTACTTCTACTACTACTACTGCTACTACTACTTTTACTACTACTACTACTACTACTACTACTACTAATAATAATAATAATAATAATAATAATAATAATAATAATAATAATAATAATAATTTATTATTATTATTATTATTATTATTATTATTATTATTATTATTATTATTATTATTATTATTATTAGTAGTAGTAGTAGTAGTAGTAGTAGTAGTAGTAGTAGTAGTAGTAGTAGTAGTAGTAGTAGTAGTAGTAATGGTAGTAGTAGTTAAGTAGTAGTATCACCATTATTATTGCCAATAGTATTAGTAGTAGTAATAGTTGTAGTAGTAGTAGCAGCATCATCATTAGCAGTAGTAGTAGTAGTAGTAGTAGTAGTAGTAGTAGTAATATCATCTCTCAATTTATGTTAAATATCTCTTATTACTATTGCCATCTTTCCAAAAACCACCTACTATTTTTCAATAATAAAATACACTGCTTCATTTACTTAACAAACTGGAAAAACTCAGAATTTGAGATCATGCCATACCCCCCCCCACTATGCAGCCACTTGGAGTCTTATTTTTTTACCTCCAATGCCATAACTTATCGTTTATTACACAGCTCTATAAATATGGAAAATCTTTCCCTTTAAATGTTATGTTGTAATTTTCCCCCTTTTTTCTATTTTTATTATTTTTAGCATGATAAATGGAATTACCTTTATATAAACACTTATTTTATCTCAATTTCACTTTTATACAAAAATGATAATATATGTAACTGTATTTAATTAACAATTCATATATCTTCAACTTATACTTCATTATGATTTCTACAAGTACATTTGTTATTATTTTAAATTTGCCTAATAATACCCAATGTAACCCTATTTAAAAATTAATAAAATTTGTAGTGGTAGGTATGCAACATATAATGATAAGTTTTATAAAGTGGGTAAAGGATGGCCAAAGGGATTACCTAGGGTTGCACAAATTTGTAATTTTACATCATCAAAATATGAAGATATTATATTTATTTCTTATAATTTTGAAGATATTAAAATTTATACTAGATATGTTGATGATGTTTTTGTTTGTGGTGCTAGAGACATTATTGATGTTCTTTTATATAATATGAATAATTTAAACAATTTAAAAATGGACTATTGAGAATGAACAAAATGGAAAAATATTTTTTTTTAGATTTACAAATATTTAAAGATGCTACTGATTTCAATTATAAATTAATTTTTAAACCTATTGGAGAATGAGGATATATTCATTTTAAATTACGTGTTCCAAGAATACATAAAATAGCAAATTTGAAATCGTTTTTGCATCGTAGTGATAAATTATGTTAATATAAAAGTGTTAAAATTTTAAATATTGAACTCTTTGCTAATGAACTTTTAAAGGTTGGTTATGATAAAAAACAACTCTTGCATACAGTAAATTCATTTAATAAGAAGAAAAATGTTTGCAGTGTTACTTTAGATAATAAAAAATGGATATCTATGCTGTTTATAAGTAGCATGCTATCTAAATTAATTAAGAATGTATTTAAAGAAAAGTATAATATTTCATTGTGTGTTCCTCCAAATGTTAATCGATTGATTAATAATTCTTATAGTATAATTCCTAAATTGCAAAGAAGTAATATAATTTATCAGATTTCATGTGAATGTCAGAAATTTTATATCGGTGGATCGCGATGTTCTGTGGAAAAAAATATTGAAGAATCATCCATTATTATATAATCGAATTAAAAATAATGTAAATAGTCAATTTAATACAGCTTTGGTATTCTTTGCCCATGAAAAAACTTGTAATTATAAGTTTACATTTAATAGTAATGAAATAAAAGTATTAATGGAAGAAATCATAAAAAGAGGAAAATTAAAGAGGCAATTTTGATTGATAAATAAAAAGATGAGGTTAGTTATAGGAAAGTTGCAAATACAGCCATACATAGCTTATGAAAATTTACGTAACATTAAGTTTAAAAAAAATAAATTAAAATTCAGTTAAAGCTGACGAAAATTTATTTTAACCCCCCCCCTTCACATTAAAATGGCATAGGTTAAATTTAAATCAGTCTATCAATATTTCTAAAATAAAAAAGGACTAAATATTTTAATGAAGAGGAAGAAATCATGAAATTTGACCGCAATTACAAATAACGTTTATATCAAGTTAAAAAGAAATTCAATTTTTTTAAAATGAAAACAAAAATAAAGAAAAGCAAATATGTTTATATTTGCAATTAAAGATAGTATAAATCTTTCTTTATTAAAGTTAATAAATTAAAGTTAAAAATCATTTAAATAATAATATCTTTACTGCTTTACAACTCATTCCATATTTCAGAAAAATAATCTGTAAGACAGAAGGTCAGTAATGTAATAATAATTAAATGTGTTTGTTCACCGTGATGCAGACAAGAGAAAATTAATTAAAATTTTGAAAACACCTTGGAAGATAAGAAAAAAATAGTCTTATTCTTCCCCCAAAAATAGCCAATGAATTGAGGGATTACCAGCACAAACATGGATGAAAACACACTAAAAACAATTAGATTAAGCAGGAATGTAGTGAGATGACTATTAGATTATTATTCGATACTTGAAAATCATGAGAGACAACGATTTTTCTAAGATTATTAGATTACTAGAAAAGTGATTTGAATCATCAAGCAGCTCCATGAAGAATCAGTTTAACAAGGACTGTTAACTCACTTTTTCTTTCTATCCACTATCATGAAGTAAGCCCCCAGTGCCAGCCCAAGCCTTCAGTGCCATTCAGCTTCAAGACTTTCTCTGATATTTACAAAAACAGCAATAAATGGAGGCCTTAGTTAAAAGGTAAGCATTAAAACATAATTCAATTATAAATTATATAATAGTAAGAATGTTTTATCTGTCAATAATTAATTTTGTAATAAGTTTACAATAGAAAATTAATGAAATAATATTGAAACATTAATTGTGTTATTTGTTCAAAATTATAAATGTTCTACAGACATAGAATTGCTGATAACAAACTTATGTGTAAAAATATAGGTTGGTATTTGATTAAATAAAAATATCTACAAACATGAAATTGTTATATATTAGAATAATTAAATGACAATGAATTATAAATGCTTACCTGAATAATCCACATCTGATTAAAGTGATAAAATCTATGTAACAAATATATGTCTATGTTTGACTGAATAATAAATATCTATAAACTTGGAAGTACTATATATTATAATAATTAAAGGATAATTTATTAATGTTTACATACATATCTGAATAATCCATGTCTGGATAAAGTGATAAAATCTATGTAAAAATATACATCTATGTTTGACTAAATAATAAATATCTATAAATCTGGAAGTGCTATATATTAGAATAATTAAATGATGATTTATAAATGTTTAGATGCATACCTAAATAAACAACATCTGAATAAAGTGATAAAACCTGTGTATATGTATACTTGACAAAAGGCCTTTTTGATTTCTTCACACAATATGAACTGAAATGAACTTTCATTTGATCAAAATCAGGAACTCTATTGGAAGGACTTATCAATAATTACTGTTAATAAAATTTTTGTTATAAAAAATATTTTTGTTGTTCAGTTCCATGTTGCATCACTAATCATTCATTGCATTTTTTTCACAAAAATACCATGCCTCATGAGCTATGTTTGGAATAACCAGAAGATGGTAAGTAAGGTTGTAGTGAAATGGAACTCTAGTGGTACCATTTGGGAGACGAATACATACATTTCTAGATGCTTCCAGCTCTATAGCATACATCCTCTAATGAGCAAAAAATATTGTTGTAGTTGGAGTGATGTCTCCATTGGGGAATGCCATTGATAGTTCCTTCATGCAATATGCTCATCAGGATTAAAAACAACCAAGAGTGGGATTTGGTAGTGCATCTGGTTGCATACATCACCCTAATCATAAGGCCTGATCTAGCTAATCTGTCCATAGGTATAAAGGCTAGAAGGAAAAATTAGAAGAAGAAATAGAAAGGCAAAAGCAAATTATGATTCTGTGATTGTGAGAAAAGCATATGGTGGAAGGATGCGAGATGAAAAAAAATGGGGGAAATAAAAAAAAAAGAAAAGAGCACATAGAAATGAATGGCATAAATGGTGTAATAAACATAACAAAGACTTGAAGCCAAATCATGGAGTGGATGGAGAGAGAAGCTTACTAAGCCAGAAAACAAAGAAAAGTTGATGAACATGGAAACTCAAAGTATGGAGGAAATATACATATTAAGGCAGCTATTAAAAATTATGAAAAACAAAGATAAGAAGATGATACACAAAGAGAAGAAAATAGAAAACAAGATGAACAAAGAGAAGAAGAGTGTAAATAAAGAGAAAATGACCATAAACAAATAGAAAAAGAGAATAGAAAATGAGATGAACAAAGAGAAGATAAAAAGCAAAGAGCAGAAGCAACTACAACTTTAAGTGAAAGAATAGAAAAACAAATCATAGAATCATACTAATGAATGGGTGAATGAATCACAGAAACTATAAATCAGCTTAAAAAAATGTAATGTAAAAGGAATAACTCAGTCTAAAAAATTGGAAGAATATAAGGTTGCTGAAAAATTTCCTGAAACTATTCTAATCTCATCGACACTAATAATCAAAACTGATGAAAATGAATCTAATAAAGCAAATTAAAATCTTCTGATCTTCAACAAGAGATAAAACATGAAAATGAAGATAATCAAAAACTTGAGTCTCATATCACTAAGTAACTGTCCAATATAGAAAAAAATATTTCAGAAAAACTGCCTAATGTATATTCTGAAACAGTAACAGAGATAGAAAAAAAAATCATAAATCTGGAAGAAACGTATGTTAGTCCTCAGCCATATATAGAAACCATAAACAAAAGCTCAATCAATTTATATTAGAGATTGAGTATAGAAAAAAGGGATAAAGACAGTTACTAGAATATACTTGCTGCTTCAGGAAAAGAAACCAAACAGGAATCTGAAACTCTGGATTTATAAATGTGAAAAAAATTAAGCAACAAAAAACTTTTACAAATAACAAAAAAAAAAAAAATGAAAAAAATAATTGCTATGGCAGATGAACCATTTAAAAATAAATTTTTATTTACTCCTAAAAATGAAGTATCACCATTGCAGAGGAACAGGAGAAAATCCACAGATGGTATTATTGGTCCATACCAGATAAATGTTATTAGAAGATCAATCAGTAACAAAGATCTTCAAAGACAATATGGAAGTAGAGGAACAATCCAATACAGTGATGTCTGGTATGAGAAACTCCCAAAGAAAAGACAATCCAGAAGTTTGTCACCTCATAATACAGAACAGTATTACAGGAGAACTGATGTAGAGTTAACAAAGGTTATGTTGTGGAAATGAGATGGAACAGATTATGAGAAAGCTTAGGATGGGGAATGGAAGGGGAAGGTAAAGTGGCTAACAGATTTATTTGGGCATAGTTGCTGAAAGATTCCTAACTCTGTTTGAGGAGAAATCACAGTACATCACATCACATCACATCAGCTTTAATTTATAAGTACCGAAGGAGAAAAAAATCAAATTTCTTATCAGAATGTTTTTATTCCCAGGCCTATTAAAGTCTTGAGCTTAAGATTCACCTCATTGGAGAGGTAGTGTGTGCTGAAAATCAGATATATTAATCTTTAATTTGAATTAAAGTTCATATATGTTTTAGAGAAAATCTCTAGTTTAATAAATGATTAGTAATAATCATTACATGTTTATCAAAATGTTGATAAATGTAAAAGGTGGGAATTGGAGTAAAATGACACTTCAATATAAAAATGATACAATTTTCCCTACATAAACATTTCTCATATAATAATGATATATATGAGAGATGATAAACTGGCCCAACTGATGAGTGCTTGTTCAGCACAAAATGCATCTTGGGGGTTGATTGTCTTTTATTGTATCTCTATTTATATGAAATTATTTATCAAATAAAAAATAATAGAGAAATATAGAAGTATCTATAAAAAATACATCTAAAATGCTAACTCAAAAGTCATCAATTAACTAATATGTTACTATCAATTTGAAAATCCGATTTTTTTAGACACATAAATGTCTTCAAATCCAACTGTACATACCAGAAAGCTATATGGGTCTGAACTCAGTTCAGTTTAACCATATAATAATAGCCTCAGCAATATAACATTGCAAAAGCCTTCAAGTGTACTCTTATGATATATAATAAAACAAGACACAAATTGTATAACTTGCTTTTAAGTTTGTATTAAAATGTTTTATTTATTATTATAAGTGAAACGTTGAAGGCTTTTGCAATGTTATATTGATGAGACAATTAGTATATGGTGATACAGAACTGAGTTCAGAACCATGTAGCTATCCTATCTGTAAAGCTGAATGTGAAAACATTTACATGTCTGAAATTTTCAGATTTTCAAATTGAAATTAACTTATTAGATAAGTGGTGACTATTGAGTTGCTATTTTATATCTAGTGTCTGGAATGCTAGCTTTTAACTGAGGAGAATCATAAGCTTGAAACTAATTGGCATAGGGGAAAGGACATTCCGATAGAGAATTTGAATTTTTTTTTCTTTTAGCATTTATAAATTAAAGCTTGATTGAAGCTAGAGGTTACAAGCTTAAAAGCAATTTACACAATTTTTGTCTTGCTTTGATAATTATTATAAGTGTAACCTTGAAAATGATAATTATTATAAGTGTACCCTTGAAAAAATTTGCACCAGTTTTACTGTACAGGACCATACTCCCTTGCAGATTTCTAATTCTAATCTTGCATGATCTTGAAGTGACAAAGATTTAACAGGGAAAGAAATGGATATCAATTTAGCCGATTGTCTGTACTCATATATTGGTACTGTAACGAGCACAGACGTTCGTTACATTGTTTTTTTTATTTATTTATTAAACATGAAAGTAAATTAAAAAGTTCGCATTTAAAAATTTTCTTTAAGAATTAAAAATTGAAATTAAATATCATCTTAAACTCTTATATATTAAATCGCACAGATAATGAAAAAATATTAAAATAAAACTTTATTAAAGAAAAAGTATTTTAAAACTAAATTTTAAAAAGATTTGGAAATAAAATTATATCTTTAAATTTATCTTTAAATATATCTTTGATTTGGAAAACAGGTTAATTAATCAGAAATGGAAATGATAAATTTAATTAGTCAAATGTAAACCAGCCTTGGGCATTTAAATGCAAAAACATCGGTCAGATAGGAAAACAATAGAAACAAATAGCCAATGAAAGAAATCCATCAGGAAATCAGACCTCAGCGAAAGGATCATCACATCGATGACATAATGCCAAGTCAATCCTTTGAATACGTATAAAAGGAAAATTTGGAAATTATTAATCAGTGAGTTATTATGATTATTACGATGTGACAGATAGATGTTAGGGTGGAGGTGCGGGAGAAGAGATTGAAGGACACACGTTCAATCCCTTCAGTTTTGCTAGTAAAGAAAGAGAAATGAACTATCGTTTTTCTACATTGAGGACCAGTTAAAACAAAAATCTCCGGATGGATAAATAAATCGGCCTTCAGAATATTAACCTCTTTAGGACGGCGTGGGAATTTACGTTCATGGCAAGCAACGGATAAAGTTGGACATTTTAAAAATCGTAAGAACTTTATATTCACTTGAAACAATAAGAACTCTAAATTTTAAAACTTTTTAGTAAATAATGCAATAGAATCCTATCTGACCAAACTAAATTCTTTATTAATAGTGTTATTTGATGTATTTTTTTTCTTATTTATGTAAAATCATTTCCATTTATTTATTTTTTTATTCTTTAAGTTTTTATCATGATTTTTTTTGTTTTTCGTTAAATTAATTATATAAATGTTAAACTTAAGTCGGGCGTGAATGGCTGTATAGATTTGTAAAGTTATATTAGGGGAGGGTAATCTTAGGTTATTTGTGTCATTGTTAGATTGGGTCAATGGATTGGATATATTGATGTAGTTAGTAGATGTAGTCGGAGATTCGCTACTGGCAGAATCGCTTCATACGCCGCACTCTCCTGTTTTGCCTATGGAAGGAATTATAAGACGCAGAGCACAGTTCCTTTCTATGGAGTTTTTTTTTATTGTTCTTCTCGTTAGATAGAAGTAATATTCCTATCTAATGAGAGTCAATATCTTCTCTTAATCTTTTTGGTGCTGCCGTATTCCGTATTACATTGAATACATCGATGTATCAGATGGATTGATGCCAGTTTGACTGCGAATTTTAGCCTAAGGTTAAATAGGGATAGAATATTTTATTTTCAAATGCAAATCTATGTGGTCTATTCATACTTGACCCTAAATAAAAATGCATTAAATTTAAGTTGTTTATAGACGCTTGCATGGATTGGTTATCGGTTAAGTATGTTTTGGGTTTTCATATTTGATCAAAATATATAGACATTCGATAAATAATGATACCTTATGGTGAGTATCTAAAATGTATTTATTCGGATGTCTTTTAAGTTATTGGTGACAATGCAAGTATCTTATGGTGAATACTATTGGGTTACTTATAAATTTCCCTCTGCAATTGTCAGTAATCAATAATTTTGTATTTTGATTGTTTATGTTTACTTTGAAATGTTTTTGACCGTGAAATCTATGTAACCGATCTATATTCAACATTATAAACAAGCTTTCCTAAATTTATCTGTGCGAACTTAATTAAAAATGTAAAATTAGAATATAATAGTAATTAAATGTAAATTAAAGTCAAAAATCAAAGTTAAAAATAATGTTAAATGTTAAAATGTAAAACTAATACTAAAATAATTTTAAATCTTATATATATGTGCATAAATAAATGTTTGTATGCTAATTACTGGCAGTGGCTTATTTTATTTATTTTTTAATGTTGAAATCTAATTAGATAAGATATTATATTATTTAATCTCTGCTATTCCACTGAGCTAGTGACATGGGCTAACGACCGGAATCAAAATTTAAAAAAAAAAAAAAAATTTTTTTTTTGACTTACGTATCTGCCTACTTTATAAATTTTTCTAGGTTCAAATGCCTAGATGGCGCCCTGTAGTGCAGTTTACGTTAAGTCGCTTTCTCCGGATCGTTACAACTGGCTTTCCCAATCTGGGGCCGATCTTTAATAAAAACCACATATACCCTGAGTAAATTTCTTTTTTCAAAATGAAATATTTTATCTGTTTACATATAGTCGTATACTTTAAATCTTATAAAAGCACTGCCAGAATGAAATAGCACATATATTAAACACTAGAAAGTATAAATAATTTTAAACTGTATTTCGTTAAAAAGAAAGTCAAAAGGTTGCGATTGATATTTTGTTGTTGATATATATATTATGCTTTTATGTGTATAGGTGCGCACAGCCACGTAAGTTTATGATCGAAATGTGGTGCCTTACGATGAGTACCTTTGGGAATTACTTCAGTGTAACCCTATGTATGCATTTCAATCAGTCATAAATAAGTTGGTGGTATTTATAATTGTGCTGCAAATATACACGTTTAAACCCATTATTTCTTAAAACATATTTATCTCAATGCAACCTTATTTAAATAAATAATTTATAAAATTTGCTTGTCATGCCGTGTGTAAAAATAAAATGTATAAAAAAAATAATAATAGAACTCTTGTGGGGAGGAGGCATAGACGTAAATGGTCCTTAGGAAAGCGATAGTAAACATGTTTTTTATATATAGTCTTTATACTAACCGAATGTTTGTAAATTTTGTTAGTCGTGTACCGTAATTACTAACCCTAAGTAAAATATTTTTTTTTGATCATTTTTTTAAGCAACTTTACTGATATGTAACGAGCACAGACGTTCGTTACATTGTTTTTTTATTTATTTATTAAACATGAAAGTAAATTAAAAAGTTCGCATTTAAAAATTTTCTTTAAGAATTAAAAATTGAAATTAAATATCATCTTAAACTCTTATATATTAAATCGCACAGATAATGAAAAATTATTAAAATAAAACTTTATTAAAGAAAAAGTATTTTAAAACTAAATTTTAAAAAGATTTGGAGATGAAATTATATCTTTAAATTTATCTTTAAATATATCTTTGATTTGGAAAACAGGTTAATTAATCAGAAATGGAAGTGATAAATGTTAATTAGTCAAATGTAAACCAGCCTTGGGCATTTAAATGTAAAAACATCGGTCAGATAGGAAAACAATAGAAACTAATAGCCAATGAGAAGAAATCCATCGGGAAATCGGACCTCAGCGAAAGGATCATCACATCGATGACATAATGCCAAGTCAATCCTTTGAATACGTATAAAAGGAAAATTTGGAAATTATTAATGAGTGAGTTATTATGATTATTACGATGTGACAGATAGATGTGTAGTGCGGAGGTGGGGGAGAAGAGATTGAAGGACGCACGGTCAATCCCTTCAGTTTTGCTAGTAAAGAAAGAGAAATGAACTATCGTTTTTCTACATTGAGGACCAGTTAAAACAAAAATCTCCGGATGGATAAATAAATCGGCCTTCAGAATATTAACCTCTTTAGGACGGCGTGGGAATTTATGTTCATGGCAAGCAACGGATAAAGTTGGACGTTTTAAAAATCGTAAGAACTTTATATTCACTTGAAACAATAAGAACTCTAAATTTTAAAACTTTTTAGTAAATAATGCAATAGAATCCTATCTGACCAAACTAAATTCTTTATTAATAGTGTTATTTGATGTATTTTTTTTCTTATTTATGTAAAATCATTTCCATTTATTTATTTTTTTATTCTTTAAGTTTTTATCATGATTTTTTTTGTTTTTCGTTAAATTAATTATATAAATGTTAAACTTAAGTCGGGCGTGAATGGCTGTATAGATTTGTAAAGTTATATTAGGGGAGGGTAATCTTAGGTTATTTGTGTCGTTGTTAGATTGGGTCAATGGATTGGATATATTGATGTAGTTAGTAGATGTAGTCGGAGATTCGCTACTGGCAGAATCGCTTCATACGCCGCACTCTCCCGTTTTGCCTATGGAAGGAATTATAAGACGCAGAGCGCAGTTCCTTTCTATGGAGTTTTTTTTTTATTGTTCTTCTCGTTAGATAGAAGTAATATTCCTATCTAATGAGAGTCAATATCTTCTCTTAATCTTTTTGGTGCTGCCGTATTCCGTATTACATTGAATACATCGATGTATCAGATGGATTGATGCCAGTTTGACTGCGAATTTTAGCCTAAGGTTAAATAGGGATAGAATATTTTATTTTCAAATGCAAATCTATGTGGTCTATTCATACTTGACCCTAAATAAAAATGCATTAAATTTAAGTTGTTTATAGACGCTTGCATGGATTGGTTATCGGTTAAGTATGTTTTGGGTTTTCATATTTGATCAAAATATATAGACATTCGATAAATAATGATACCTTACGGTGAGTATCTAAAATGTATTTATTCGGATGTCTTTTAAGTTATTGGTGACAATGCAAGTATCTTATGGTGAATACTATTGGGTTACGTATAAATTTCCCTCCGCAATTGTCAGTAATCAATAATTTTGTATTTTGATCGTTTATGTTTACTTTGAAATGTTTTTGACCGTGAAATCTATGTAACCGATCTATATTCAACATTATAAACAAGCTTTCCTAAATTTATCTGTGCGAACTTAATTAAAAATGTAAAATTAGAATATAATAGTAATTAAATGTAAATTAAAGTCAAAAATCAAAGTTAAAAATAATGTTAAATGTTAAAATGTAAAACTAATACTAAAATAATTTTAAATCTTATATATATGTGCATAAATAAATGTTTGTATGCTAATTACTGGCAGTGGCTTATTTTATTTATTTTTTAATGTTGAAATATAATTAGATAAGATATTATATTATTTAATCTCTGCTATTCCACTGAGCTAGTGACATGGGCTAACGACCGGAATCAAAATTTAAAAAAAAAAAAAAAAATTTTTTTTTGACTGACGTATCTGCCTACTTTATAATTTTTTTTGGTTCAAATGCCTAGATGGCTCCCTGTAGTGCAGTTTACGTTAAGTCACCTTCTCCGGATCGTTACAGTACTTCCAGCCAAACTGATAGAAAGAGTAAATTGACATGACTCTGCCAGTTAAAAACACCCTTTAGTTGATATTTTACTCGAATGCCCGAATGTTTTGAAACCTATGATAAGTACACACCTTTGAAAAGTCTATTTACAGATAGACTTTGCACGCCACTTCTGGAAAGAAATAAAAAAACGAATCCCCCCTCCTAGAAGGGTGTGCAATACCATAAGTTCAATGGAACATGAGAATAAGATTTAACACCCTGGTAGAGCGATATCACTTGTGGCTAGCTCAGTCACTTTACATCTAAGGTCTTTAAATGGGTAAGTTAAATGATTATTACAGGTACGTGGTTGATAAGAAAAGAGTACATTTTTATCAATAAATAATAATACGAAAACAAAACAAGTTTAATCTTATGATTAAATATTTATTTACTCCCCAATACCCACCACCGTTTCATACTTAAAATGATATAAAATTAAATAAATGAATTATTATTACAACCCGTATATATATTTGATGCTTTTAGATAAATAAATATGTAAATACAATTTAAATGAATACGAAAATAGATAAACCCCTAAAGCTATTTATAATAAGATATTTCATAAAGAATGGAGGTGGTCTGAGCTTTTTACCCTGTAGAAATAAGTTATACTTTGTGTGATTTGATGTACAGATATTTTTAGATAAGAGATTTTTGGTCATATAGGCATACACTTTTACTCAGGACTTTAAAACTTTTTTTTTATTTATAGCAAATATAGTAATATAAAAAAACTATGCATACGTATTTTTGGCATTATGAAATATTTCACTAATTTCATATTTTTCAACAAGTCAATAAGGTTGTGTCGTTCAGATACCATATAGTACTCAACATGAGATACTGTATCTATTTGCCTTTTACAATAAAGTCTTATAAATGTATATAAATGCAGCACAATTATACACTTACTACTATTCTAAATATAATTATTATAGGACTTGCTGAACTGGGTTCAGAGCAATATAGCTATCAAGTTTGTAAGGATGGATTTGAAGACATTTACATGTCTTAAAAATGCAGGTTTTCAAATTGATAGTAATGTATTAGATAATTGCTGACATTTGAGTTAATATTTTAGATCTACTGTCTGGAATCCTAGCTCTCCACTGAGATGAGCCATATTTACTGAAAAATTCAGATTTTCAAATTGAAAGTAACATTCAAGTGTTAACTTTTGAGTCAGTATTTTTGATCTAGTGTCTAGAGTCCTTGCTTTTAACTGAGGTCAGCCATAGGCTCAAAAACAATTAGTTTAGTGAGAAGGGCATTCCGATAGAGATTTTGACTTTTTTTTAGCACTTATAAATTAAAGCTTGATTTAGGCTTGTGACAACTTCCTGTAGTGAGCATTTCATACAATCTTAAAAACAGTATACACAATGTGTGTCTTGTTTTATTAATTATTGCAAGTGTACTCTTAAATACTTTTGCGATGTTATATTGCTCAGGCTATTACTATATAGTGAAACTAAACTAAGTGCATACCCATATAGCTATTTTGTTTGTAAGAAGAGATATGAATACATTTACATGTCTGAAAAATTCAGGATTTCAAAACAATATAATATAGTATATTAGTGCTGGCTTTTGAGTTGGTATTTTAGATATAGTGTCTGGATTCATAGCTCTTCAATGAAATAAATCATGAGATATTGAAACCAAATGGTCTGGTGATAAGGAAATTTCAATAGAGATTTTGATATTTTCCTTTTTGGCACTTATAAATTAAAGTTTGATTGGAGCTAGTGGAAGCAATATATACAATTTGTGTCTTGTTTTATTTATTACTATTATAATTGTAACCTTAAAGGCTTTTACAATGTTACATATCTGAGGCTATTAATCAGTGGTGACATTGATCTCAGTTCAGATGTTAGTAACATATTAGATAAGTGCTGACTTTTGATTTGATGTTTTAGATATAGTATCTGTAGTCCTAGCTCTCCACTTTGGTGAGCAATAAACTCAAAAACCATTGGTCTGGTGATAAGATAAGAAAATTTAGATAGATATTTTGAATTCTTTCTCTTGCAGCACTTATATATCTATGCTTCATTGGAGCTAGTGGTAAGATCCTTGTAGCGAACATTTTAATACAAGCTTAAAAGCATGTTACACCATTTGTGTCTTATTTTATTAATTAATATAAGTGTACTTTGAGGGCTTTTATGTTGTTAAATTGTTGTTGCTAAAAGTGAGTTCAGACCAATATATCTATCTGGTCTTTAAAGCTGGATTTGAAGACATTTAGATAACTGAAAAAATAAGGTTTTCAAATAGACCTAGTATCTAGAGTTGTAGCTCTCTAATGAGGTGAGACATAAACCCAAAACCAATTAGTCTGGTCATAAGGACATTCTAATAGAGATTTTGAATTTTTCTCTTAAAGCACTTTTAAATTAAAGCTTCACTGGGACTAGAGGTAAGTGGCCTATAGTGAACATATTAATACAAGCTTAAAAGCAAGTTACACAATTTACGTCTTGTTTTATTAATGATTATAAGTGTACCCTTGAAGACTTTTGCGATGATATATTGATCAGGCTATTAATATGTGGTGAAACTAAACTGAGTGCAGACACATATAACTGTATGGTTTGTGAGGCTGGATTTGAATATATTTACATGTCTGAAAAATTCAGGTTTTCAAATTGATAGTAACATATTAGATAAGTGCAGTTTTTTGAGTTTGTATTTTAGATCTAGTGTCTGACATCCTTCTTCTGCACTGTGGTGAGCCATAAGCTCAAAACCAATTGGTCTCTGGATAAGGATATTCCTATAAAAATGTTGAATTTGTTCTCATTCAAGTTACAGAATTTGTCTTGTTTTATTAATTATTATAAGTATGCCCTTGAATGCTTTTGCGATATTATATTCCTGAGGCTATTAATATATAGTAAAACTGAACTGGGTCCATATCCATACTTATCTGGTTTGTAAGACTGTATTTGAATATATTTATGGGTCTGAAAAATTCAGATTTTCAAATTGATTACATATTAGATAAGAGCTGAATTTTGAAGTGGTATTTTAGTTCTAGTGTTGGAGTTCTTGGACATTCCAGTATTCATATTGCCTTCCTTCGCTTTTGTCACTTATAAATTAAATATTGATTGGAGCTAGTGGGAAGCTCCTTCTAGTGAACATTTTAATACAAGCTTAAAAGCAAGTTACACAATTTGTATCTCGTTTATTAATTATTATAAGTGTATCCTTGGTGGCTTTTGTGATGTTATTTTGCTTACGTTATTAATATATGGTGAAACTGAACTGATTTCAGAACCATATAGCTATGTAGTTTGTAAGGCTGGATTTGAAGACATTTACATGTTTTTATCAAGTTCAGGTTTTCAAATTAAAATTAACATATTGGATTAAGTGCTGAATTTTGAGTTTGTATTTTACATCTAGTATCCAGAGTCCTAGCTCTCCACTGAGGTCAGTCATAAGCTCAAAACCAATTTGTCTGTGGATAAGAACATTCCGATAGATATTATGATTTTTTTTTCTTTTTTGTCACATATAAACTAAAGTTTGATTGGAGCTAGTGATATGCTCCCTTTAGTAAACATTTTAATACAAAAGCTTACATGCAAGTTACTCAATTTGTGTCTTGTCATATATATATAGTCATAACTTACAATATCAATTTATATATATATTCCAAGAAACCTGGTACAATGGTTAAGAGGCTTATCCTGGGCATCCCAAATCTGTCTCTTCTGCTGCTTAACTTCTTATGAATTTTTTAGTAATAAATTATGCAATTACCTATTCACAAAGTCACCCAAATTGTAATGGACAGTTGAATGTAAAGATATTGAACTTGTCTTTTTTCGTGTATTAGCACATCCCTACCTTATCAAATATTTTATTACCATTATAAAAACACAATAATTGTTTCTTGTTTATTTTGTTTATTTTTCCAATAAACAACATTGTCTGAGTAAGTTTATCTCAAATAGGCAAAATATATACATTTTGTAATAAATATTAGGTATATTTCACAATGTTTATTTCTTTTGTTGTTTCTTGATAGTAAAGAATTTCAAAGTTATAAAAGTAATAAAAAATAATATTATTGACAAATAAAATACTTAAAATGACTGAATTCCAATTCATGAGAATCTAGAAGCAGTTGAAGCAAAATTCCTATAGTAAAATCTATAGTAAGTTTAAAGCTAGTAAATGTGATCTACAGGTACTGAAAATAAAAATGTTAATAGGTACTCACCACTATTCAAGTCAGCTATAGAAACTATTATGAAGCTAGTATAAATATGTTATTTATTAAAAAATATCAATTAGAACAAATATTCTATACCAAATACTGTTATGCCGTGATAGTAAAGTGCTGGGACAAAAGCTTAACTGATAATGTTATCTACCAAACCCTGTACATCATTATTATAATAAGTACTACTAAGATTTATGAATCGCTAATAAAAATTTATAAAGACAGAAATATATGTGTAATGATTTAGAAAAATGAAGGATTTAGCTCCTGTTTACTGAATTAATAATTGTTCCAATATTTTTTATCTTTATAAGAAATCATTAAATCGGCTTTAAAACTAATGACTTCATTTTATACTTTATATAACAGAATAAGTAATAGATATTATAATATATTGTATAAATATATTGGTGCATGATTATATATATATATATATATATATATATATATATATATATATATATATATATATATATATATATATATATATATATATATATATATATATTTTTATTTTTAAAAAAAATATTTTAAAATTTTAAAATTAAAAAATATTTTTTTTATTATTTTTTTTTTTTTTTTTTAAAAAATAATAAAAAAATTATATTTTTCCATTTTTTTCTTTCTTTTTTTTTTTTATAAAAAAAAAAAAAAAAAAAAAGATGGTGGGTGGGTATATTTATATATATATATATATATATATATATATATATATATTGTGACTCTCTGAATGGGCACAAGGAATTGAGATACTTTGTATCTGTAGTGAATAGATGTATTGTATTAAAAAAAATGAAATAGCCTTAGAATTTTAATAATTTTGCTGGAAATTGTTTAAAGCTTTTGATGTTGATTGCTTATGCATTTGATTAACCACTTTATAAGCATTTATTATTATTATTATTATTATTATTATTATTATTATTATTATTATTATTATTATTATTATTATTATTATTATTATTATTATTATTATTATTATTATTATTATTATTATTATTATTATTATTATTATTATTATTATTATTATTATTATTATTATTATTATTATTATTATTATTATTATTATTATTATTATTAATAATAATAATAATAATAATAATATTATAGTTAATGAAGTATTTAATGCAAGAAAGAGGGGTTATTTATTATAAGAATTGGTATATTTTGTTAGGAGGATGCAAAGTTATTTTATTTTAGTGTAGTATTGGTTTGAATGGTTTCCTAATCCATTATTCATTGATACCTATTTTTTTGTCAACATTAATAGCCATTTCAATTATATTTAGTCAAGATAGTTTAATATTTAGGTTGCAGTATATGAGCATGCATGTATGTCTGTATTATGTTTCATTTCATTTGCATCTTTTAATAACACTAAGCAATAGTACATTTAACATGAAGACATTTAAATTACAGTAATTATCTTTGATAATGGAACATATATATATATATATATATATATATATATATATATATATATATATATATATATATATATATATATATATATATCCAATGATTAATAGATAGATATTTGGATCAGTGGATTATTTTACAAATTAAATAAATTATTAATCATTTTTGTTAAACAGTTAATTAATATTCATTTCTTTCAAGTTTGTAAAAGTTATTTTTTTTATTATTTTTTTTTCTTGATTTAATTGTAAAAATCAGAATGATTTTTTTTTTTTGAGAAAAGATTTCTTGAGTATGTAATGAGCTTAAGTGTAAAAAAGTGGGAGTTAACCTTTTGTAAAGGGAAATGACCTTTTTGATGGGGGGGGGGAGATATATCTATTTAACAGATAGTTTAGATTAAAAATTGCTCATTATTGTTGATAATTGCAGCCAGTGTATTACTCTTCCCTGTTATAATAAATATATATTTTTTTTTCCTGAAGTCAAATTAATTTTAAAAAAGCTTTGGAGTAAACTTCTGGAAAAGACATAAGAAATTCATTATGGAAAGGTCTTCAATTAACATGCAAGGCTAAAATCTAAGAAGGTATATCAGTTTTTTTTCATTCCCTTACCTAATTTAAATGTTTGAATTAACCACCTCATACTTATTTCTATTTTAAAATGTATATCAATAATACTAAGCTTGTATTATTTTGTTTACTTATCATTAAGAAGGAAAATAAAATGCATGAACTTTATAATTATCTAAATAATCTACGTGTGTCATATTATATCGTTTGGAAATGTGTGCAGAACAATTTTACAGAATTTATTTTATTTTTTCACTATATCTTATGTCTTGCTTTTATAAAAGTTAAATATAAAATTTAAAGGATATGTGTATTTTGATATATCATGCCATATTTAAATTTATTATGGAGAAATGACAATATTTATTTATTTAGTATGCCTAAAAATAATATATGTTTTATGAAAGAAATAAAATATGAAATACTCTAAAATAATCAAAGGATACTACTCATTAAATATGTATTTACATCGGGTGGAAGGATGGTAATGTGGTGTATTTCTGTTCTCTTTGATATGGATGCATTTAGAAAATAAATTATTAATAGTTGTGGAATTACCAACGGATTATAATGTATTGACTTGCAATATTTAAAAATAAACTATATGTATACTAACTTATAAAACGTCAGAAAAACAAATGCTATTTAAGAAATTTATCAAGAACAATTGCTTACTTAGTTTTAAAAAAACTACTATGGAGTGAATTAAATAATTCTTGTGTAACTGTAGCTAAAAATGTCTTTCATATTTTCATCATAATAAAAATTGATTACTTATGTGTGATGTAGCAAGCTCAAGTAGCTATGCTAGAACATTGGAGATGCTAGATCATAGTTACATTATGATTATTATTTTTTTGGTTATCCTACAGAAATTCATTTTATGATCGAACTCAGTTTGGAATCTATCTCCGTATCATTTAATGAACTCGGAAAGATTTTGCCAGTGAATTTTTTTTTGTTTATTTTAAACCAACAAACAAAATGACTTTTGTTTTCTTTATTTTGTTTATATATTACTTGTCATCATCACTGTATATAATGGATATACATATTTACTATTATGTTTTATATATAATTCTGTGCTATTATGAACTTCCAGATCATCTTGGGATTGCGTATTCACAAATTGTGGATACGCTGGTACAAATTGATTTTGTTCAAATATGTTTTATGTTTCTTTTACGAAGGTAAATAAATTGTTAGAGAGAATTTTATATTTATTTTTGTATATTTTCTTATCTCAAAGTGAGAATTCTGGCCTCTAAATCAACAAACCTATAATAGAAATAGTCTGCTAGAAACGGTAAAGAAATCTTGTTCGTAATAATTATAACTATCAAATTTTAAAAATAGTTTAAAGTTTATTCTAAATTAAAAGTTACACCCTATTTTTTATTTAATTATCATGTTGCTTGCATAATATATAACTTGGAGTTAATTTTTTTTTGTATATTCTTATTCATGTGTGCGTGTGTGTTTTGCACAATTATTACATTTGCTTAATGAAGATGTCAATTTATAGATATTTTATGTATAAATTTCAGATGTTGTCATATTCTAAAGAATTGAATGGATTAGTAGGTTATCTGTATGTATTTATCTGCCAGCGTGTATATATAATGTTAGATATTTAGAAGAGCTTTGGGAATGGAAATTACTCTGAATGTGTTCTATGTTTGTAGGGATAAGAGATTTTGCCTATATAGTATACTTTAATAATTTTTCCATGAGTAGAGCCTAGTTTATATTATATGCATATTATGAAGCGATAGTTTTGAAGTTAAGTGATGTTTTCTTAAGGTCCTGGTGATGAGGAAAAATGTCACACCAATAGTATATTTCAGAATTAGATGAGTTATGTTTTCTTAATGTCCTGGTGATGAGGAAAAATGCATCACCAGTAGTATATTTCAGAATTAGATGAGTTATATTGAAGTGTTAAGCAAAGAGTTTATTTGCTTCTCATGTGAATTTCCCTTGGAACATTTTGTTTGTATAATCATGAAAATATAGCTCTGTGTTATTTAGTATGTGGCCAGATAAATAGTTAAATTAAATTATTGATATAATATTAGTGTCTTATTTTGTTGATTGGTCTACAACATTGTCCAAAATGAAGTAATTGTTTAATATTTTCTTGATGAATGGATAGTGTGTAGAAAAGATTGTTTTTTTATTATTGTTGCTTGGACACTAACACACACGTGTAATATAAACAATATTGTGAATATAAAAGTATAGTGTTATTGAAATTAAAAACAGGAAATATATGTTTTGAAACATATATTCATTTAATACAGAGTTATAAATCATCAAACCATCAGAATAAATATGATTTTATTGTTGTTTGTGAAAGGTATATGTAATTAAAGATGATTATTTAATTAGTTAGAGAAAGTTGCTTTGTTGATGGCCAAATATGTTAGTTTGATTTATTTTATTACTCAATAGAATATCCTTTCATAAATATTTATTGTGCCAATAATATAATATATTATTTAGTCAATGATATGTTTAAGTGAAACGCTTAAGCAAAGGAGGTATTCAAAGTTAGAATATTCATGTTTTGTTGTTAATTTTGATTTCAGAAAGGTATAAATAATGTAATATAGTAGGGGTAATCCTAAACTGATGTCCAAGGTTTGTTTGAGAATTTAAAATTATTAAGACAAACAGTCTTATTGTAAATAAGTATATTAAATTAAATTTCAGTGTAATGAATGATTTGTTTATTTATTAAAGAATTGTATCTTGAGTTGTTTTTGTATACATTTGTGTTTCAATTTCCACATCTCCACATTTCATACATCTATTATAAAGTAGATATATTATTTTTATAGTTATAATATCAAATTTGCTGGTGTCTGACAATGTTGTTTTCTTAACCCAAACATTATAAGGAACATTTGCTACTTGATAAACATATTAGAAAGGTTGCCCAATTAGTATATTTGTTAGATGATGACGTGAGATTAAAATACCCTATTTTTGTCATTATCTAATTGTTAAACACAGTAAAGCATTTAGTCAATTTATCTCATTACATTTTATTATAAATTAGAATTATAAATTATGGCCCAATGTATTTTATGTAATCCAACTGTGTTTATTTTTAAATTCCCTGAGATCATATTGCATATTCATTGATCAGTATTAAGATAGATAATTAGATGATGATATGCCAAGTCATACAATTGTTTGGTGATATAATTATATCAAGCTGATATATGTTATACTTGGATGAAGGAAGAAATTAAGCTGAAAGGATATTTTAATAGAATGTACTAATAAACATTATGATTCTTTATTATGCAGTTAGCTAACAAAAAGGATTTACATTATATTTAATGTTTTATAGTATTTCTTCTTTCGTTTACTTATAATTATATATCTCATGAACTTCCTATAGCCTCCCACTGAGTTGAGCTGAATGTAAACATAGGTAAAGAGTCTCAGTAATAATTTTATATCAGATATATTGTTATATTGTTCTATTCATTAAAAGAACTGGCGCCCTTGGCATTTACTTATATAATGTATATTAGTGATGTTGGGGGTGTAGGTTATCATCCATGTTAAAAACTTTTAATATAAATATACTGACATTTCAACTTGGTCACACAAGGCCAGATTGTATCAATAAGCGAGATGATACTTGCAAACTTCTTCCTATTTGGAAAGATTTTTTTAAAAAACATTCCTAAATTTAACATTTTTGCTATTGGTGGAATTTTAACATTTTATTCAAATCAGTGATTGTAGTGCCTCTACAACCATCTTTCTACCTTTTATAACTCTGTGGATGACTTGTGTGACCATGTCGAAACATCAGTATATTTATATTAAAAGTTTTTAACATGGATGAACCCGCAAAATATGTATTATATATATATATATATATATATATATAAGAAATCCAATGCAAATGAGCAAAGTACAGAAAAAAAATTACCATCCAAGGTGCTTCCAGCAATTCAGTCAACGTTCCTCCAGCGATTAGTTTAACTCTTTCCAATGGAACTTCTCCACAGTTTGGATGTGATATATGTGAAATTATTTTAGGATCCTTACTTTTATATTTGTAATACTGATGTGAACCTGAAATAAATGTTTAATAGTTTGTTGTAAACCCATTGTCACTATTATGTATAGATACATTTAATAATGGCCATATGTAAGATTTAACCAATATCCACGACACCAATTTCAAATTTTAAACTTGAGTATAAAAAATGTTCAGATAAGTGGATTGCATAATATATAAATTTTAATTCATATATATATATATATATATATATATATATATATATATATATATATATATATATATATATATATATATATATATATATATTATGAGGGACCATTCACCATCATCACATATGCTGATCCAATCACAGATTGGTTAGAATGTGGAGAAAAATAATGTGACATAAAATGCCCGAATATTAAAACCCTATCATGAGAAAACAAATTATGTTTCTTTATTTAAATAAAAAACTTGAGAATTAAAACAAATATGTTACATTTATTTTATTTTTTTAAATGGTGATAAAATGTAAATATACACTTTACATATGACCAAAAAGCATCTCACCTGTATCCACCTTAAACACAATACCTAACAATAATAGTCAAAAAAAGATTATTAATTCTATATTAATAATTTTGCTTAAAATTGTCATTTAAAATTATATTCTTGACAATACTGACTTATAATTAAACTTCAAAACACAAGCAGATAATTTATAAAAATCAAATGAAAGAAATAGTAATTAAATTTTTAGTTACTTATTAATCCATTACATAAGACATTCATGTATTCAAATGATGTCAATAACTGAAATAAAAACATAAACTCAAGTTGACACGGTATAATAATACAAATATATATAAAACAAGATGGAATAGCTGGCTTTAAAAAAAAAAGAAAGATAAAATAAAATGAAAGACTTTTCTTAAAAAAAAAAGGAAATTTGAAAATAACATTGACTATTCAATACACAATATAGCGAAATCTAATTTTGAATTTGCTATTCAAGGTCATTGAACAATAGCAATTGAAACATCATATCCCCAAAGAAGAAAATAATAATAAGACATAAGGAGAAAACTGCTTCAATCAATATGAGTAAATCTTATATTTTATAAAAATTTACTTAACAAATCTTGAAAACATTTTATTTATGATAAAAATGAATTTTAGAAAATTAAGAAATCATCTCAATCTTGATGAGAGGATTTTAAAATTAATAATACACTTTTAACTCTTTCTAAAACCACGAGTTGCATCTGCTATGTCTGCTAAAAGACAGAAGGCAACATAGTCATAAAATTGTTCACTATATAACCATAAATGTTACATTTTAGTTTCAATTAAAATCAGAATTTACCCATCCACACTCAATAGCTTTCCAAAAACACACTACAAGTAACCAAAAAGACTTTTTAGATTGGAGCGAATACTGTTGATGAAAGAAATAGAATCATGGATTGTGAAGATTCGAATGACACTTGAATATGGTACAGTGGATTATATGTGAGATAAAATGGGTTCCTAAAAGAAAATTCCTTGAACATTTGTTAATATGAATTGTTGATAATTTAAACTTTGGATTGAGTACATAGGATTAATATAATAAATATAATTTTCTTTTTTGTTTTTATGCTAATTTATTTTTTTGATAATAGTTTAGTTTCATCCAACTTTATGGTAACTAGTTTTTTTTTTAATTTGTTGCACTCTTTACTCATTAATAGCATTTTGTTATCTGTCTCCAATAGATCCTTTTCTAAGCCCATGGATGACTCTGTGAGCATAGACATGAGTTTATGGCAAAAGATTGGGGTATTTTGGACCAAGTGTACTCTAATGGGTGTGAATCCAGTAGATTCATCTACACTGCAATTAATATAATTGTCTATGTACTGGAGCTTTACCCAACCTTTATGCTTGCCTTCTAAGTAGATTCTGAACAAAGACCAAGTTCCCAGATTACACATTCAAATGTTTGATAGTGGATTTCTAATGTAAGTAAGAACACATATTATTTGTGGTTTCAGTATCCATTTAGTTTATTAGTTAGATAGGAAGGGGTTACTATGACTGTTTAAGATCATCTTTGGTTTTCCTATTACTTTGAAAGAAGGTTATGTAATACTTTAATAGTGAATTTAGTATTATCTTGAAGTATAAGGTAAGCAACCACAAATGTTGTGAAGAGATCATAAACTACTAGAAAACATTTTTTTGTTAAATGGTGGTAATGAGCCATTAAAATCCACAGTTAAGGTATCATTTGCTTTTGGGGGGGGGGGATTGATGGAGGTAAATTAGCTCATATAATTTTTGTTTACTGGCTTGGTTATTAAGCATATGTGACAGTTTTGAATTCCATTCATGGTATCATGATTTATTCTGGGCCAGTTACACCAATCTGCCATTTTGTTCGTGTTTAAGGGCCCCAAAGTGCTTAAAAAAATAATATGCATTCAGTGTTTTTTAATCTTTTTGATATCACAACCCTCCACTCATTTTTGTAATTATTTGATTTATGTTTTAAAAGCTGATTGTATATTTTAGAATTTTTAGATCATTAGCTTTATGCGGAATTTTTTCTTTGTTTAGCATTATAATAATTTTAATCAGAACTTACTCTAAGTTTTGAAGATTTTTTATATTTAACAAATCGTTCTTTCCATTTTCATTAATGATTATATCAATATTTAAAGTATAGATGTTATCTATCATTAAATATTGCTGTTCTGACTGAAATGGATTTCGAGTTAGTACATCTGTTACTGTATTTTCGAATCTCTTACAATATCTGGTTATAATAAGCAAATAGTTTATACTTTGTGGCTTATTATGAATCAAAATATATAAAATGTGCTAACACGCACAAGCACACAAAGCTAAAAACAAATAAAGCAAATATATATTATTTTAATATTTATTCATTAAATGGCTTAGCGCTTTCAAGGTTCAAGCCCTCATAATCATAGCCATATTACAAAATATAATAAATTGACATGGAGTGATGCAAATTTATGCAAATGACTCTTGCTATAAAATATCCAAGAAATGGAATGCATAATTATTTCATTTGCATACATTTGCATCACTCCAAGTCAATTTATTATATTTTGTAATACGGCTATGATTATGAGGGCTTGAACCTTGAAAGCCCTTAGCCATTTAATGAATAGATATTAAAATAATATATATTTGCTTCATTTGTTTTTAGCTTTGTGTGCTTGTGCGTGTTAGCACATTTTATATATTTTGATTAATATCTGGTTATATAACTGATTCATGAAACACCAAATCCAACCTAACAAGATGAATGTTAGTTTAATAGCTATTATCCATGAATTCGAGGTTTGTATGATCAGTAATCACTATCACCTCTTATCCTAAAAGCATTTGTCAAAATTTCTGGAAAGGAAACACTATTTCTAGTGATTCTTTCTCAGTGGCCATACAATTTATTTCTAGACTCTTTAAGAGAAAGCTAATGAAGTAGAGGATTCTGACTTGCCAATCCTCCTGGATTTAGGTTAGACTTACCTTTAATCCAAACCATTGTATAATTAAAGGTTTCTTAAATTCAAATAAATTTAGCATGACTTGCTCTAAACATTATATTTTAATTGTAGCAAATGACCCACCTTGCCCTTTAGGCCAGTTCAATCTTTCACCTTTTCTGATTAGCTTCAATAAGAATTCCATGTCATCAGAAAATTTGGGATAAAAACGGTTGTAAAAATTACATATTCCTTAAAATGATCTGATCTATTTTTTGTTCATTGGTGAAAAAAAATTCTGTATTGCACTGGTCTTATCTGGATGATAAATCACACCATTACAGCCAGTGATATGACTTAAGAAGACTACTTCATCACACACCAATAAACGTTTCTTAAGAAATTGAGTTTTATATCTTTATCATTGCATTCTTAAATATTGTAGATGTTCTTCTATGGTATGAGATGCAATGATATCATCTACATAGTTTATTGTTATATGTTTAATCTCAGGAGAAAGGGTTTTATCCAGGAACCTTATCAATCCAGCATCACTATTAATCAATTTCCAAATGGCATCCTATTAAATTGATAGGTTAATACCTCATATAAAAATGCAGAACATTAGTGATTATCTGGATGAAGTTTGATTTGCCAATAGCTGGAGATTAAATCAAAAGTGGAAAATACTTTTTGTTACCAACATTCATAAATAACGCATGTATGGATGGTGTATTTCTATCTGGAATGGTAATTTTGTTTAGCTGTCTAAAATCTCAACCAAATCTCATCAACCCATCTTTTTTCTGCAGTGTTACATTAGGATTACAATATAGTGAGGAGCATTTGAAATTATTCCCCAATTGATCATTTTTTGAATTTGTTTGTTAATTTTACTCTGATATTGTTACGAGATTGGATACGATTCAGGTTGAAATGGTTGGTTTTCAAACAATTTAATCCTTTGTTAAAATCCCTTTATTATTCTGTGTATTTCTGAAAATATATTATATTTATTAATCACAGAACATTATCTCTCTACATCATTGTCTTTAATTAAATTTGAGTCTGAAATTTTTCTTTCAATAGTGATTCAGGTATGATAGATAATATACAATTAATTATATCTAAGTCATAATTTGGCAGTAATGTCATTTCAACAACCTCATCATTTACTATAACTAATTATTTTTTTGAAATTGACCACACACTTGTTCATATGCTGGAAGTCTGCTCCTAATATGACTTCATGAATAAGGACATTTAATATTAAAAAGATGTGATAAATACATTGTAGTTTTATTGGACTATATCTATCATCTAATATGTGTATTGAATGTCTTTAGAAAAAAAATAATTTTATTTTAAATATTCCAAATACAGTCAACTGTTAATAGTATGCCAAATAGTTGAGTATATGCAAAATGTTTCAAGAGATACTATCCTCCCTTCTTCTTGGGTATTTTGGCATGATCAGTGACAATATTGCCATGATATTTGAACCTGTACCCTTAGATTCTTGAATACTGAATTTTAAGATCCCATTAGAAAAGAGAAAGCAGATGTGTCTAAAATAGCAGACCATGTATGTACCAATGAACCTATGTTCAAATGGAAAAATACAAAAATATTGGATAGAGAAGAAAAGGTAAAAAGAAAAAAATTAAAGAAGCTGCTCACATGACAATGTCAAGAAATTTCAAAACCCAACTTTGTATGACTATGCATTATGTACGGAAACCATTAATAAACTTTTTTTTATGAAAAGATATTGAAATCAGGAGGAACCTCATGGATATGTATATGAAATTTCTATAGACTGTAACATTTGTCAGGATGACACAGTTGGCTAAAGTATTACTTTAGAATTTACTTCTTAAGAATATAATGGTCCACATTTAAATCCCATGCTTTCCAGCAACACCTGAAGAAGAGCAGAGAATAATATCTCACACAATGTTGTGCAAATACTAATCTGTTTGATATGATATTACTAACTGTTGAATGTATTTAAAATGTTTAAATTATTTTTTCTAAAGATATTCAATACACATATTATATGATGGAAATAGTATAATATAAACGCACAATTTGAACATCATCATCACAAAACTTCTTGAAAACAATGATATATACATTTTTGGTTTATGGTTAATTTGACACAGATTTGTTTTTGTGTTAATTTTGCCTTCTTACTGTTAATCATGGTAACCTGTACTGACTTATGGGGTAATGTTTTATTATTTGGATTTTTATCCATAATCTTTCTATATAATTTGTCAGAAATAACAGAAATTTGGCTACCAGCATCTGACAAGGCTTAGATTTTTAAATCTTCAAACATTACTTTTGTCATTGGAACTCTTTATAAAGCTTTATTTGGTGATTCATCTTTCAATGACCAGATTAAGTAGGTATTTTTTATTAATGTTTTGATTTTGTTCTCATTTTTGTGATGGGTCTTTGATGAGAAGAAGCACTTCCCCAGACCTGTCTTAGTTTCCTTTGATACTTTGTGTATGTCTTTATTGTATCCCCTTTTAATTTGATTTTGTTTGCTAGTTGGTGTTATATGAATGGGTCTTGATACTTGATGTAGATTGTCAACTATTTCATTCTATATTCGGTCATTTTATTGTTTTATCTAGCCAATTATTGGGGGTGTTATTGTTATTTCTCTTAATCCAGATTATTGGAATCGATGTTGTTTAGTAGATTAGCAATCTGTTCTATGTTTTGTGTATTGGTGCACAATATGACTGTTCAATCTTTAAAGGCAAGTTATATTTTACTATTAGAATTATTTGATTTTGGTTAGGTGTTATGCATCCAATGTTTTTAATTTAGCCACCTTCATTTTAAAAAAACTTAGTAAAGGTTTGATCTGGACCATTTCTATATTCCCATTTCCCTGGCAAGATTTGATATAACAATGTATCTTGGTGATCATTATTCCAAAAATCCTTTATTAACAATGGTTGATATCCATTAGACATCTTAGGCACTTTTAATAACAATTCCCACCAAGATAGAGTTTATCCTTGCAAATAACTATACTTCACTATTAATTTTTCACCTTCTGAAAGATTGTTGTTAATGGGAAAATATAGATTTAGACTATTTAAATATTCAATTGGAGCTTCATTGGTAAATCCTTGAAACATTTTTAAAAATTGATTTATCATATTGGTTTGGAGAATATGGATGTGATTGTTACTTTATTCTTTTTGGATAATAATTGGTGATTTGGTTTTGTGTTAGCATATTCTTTATTATTGTTTTATTATTGCATATTTTTATTATTGTTTTGTGTCATATGTATTAATTCACTCATATTTCCCATTTCATATTGATCTCCAATTTAATTTTTATTTTTTTCCATACTATTAATAGACTCCAATATGCTATTTAGTTTCTCTGTGGTTATTTATACTTCTTCCTCAAAATATTTAAGCTTTTGGAAAATTTGTCTAAGGCTGTCTATCACTTTTTCTCATTTTTTATCATATTCGATTATTGTTTGGTCTACTGAAGTATTCTTATTTTATAATTGATACAATATATTCATGTCATTTTTGATTAAGCTTTCAATGCTGTTTTTATTTTGTTTTACTTCTGCGTCAATTGTGTTTTGTTTAATGATAAGACTTTGATAATCATTTTCTAATGATTGAAATTTCTTTTAATGATTATCTACCCGAGTTTCTCGAACTTTTTGTAACTATTGATTTCTATATGGATGCTCTTCATCTTTTCAGTGATATCTTTTTTTTTTATTGTTCTTAATATTGATGGATTTTATCTTGAAAATTGTCATATATTTTTTTTTATTTACGATGTCTAATTTCCCTTTTATTTTCCAATTTTTCTTCAAAATCAATAAATCTTTTTGACAATTAAGGACTTTTTCTTCGATAACTGTTTAAATTTTTTGTATACTGTTATTAATCTCACTCTACATTTTGGACACTTCAACTTTGAGTTAAATTTTTAAATTATCTATTTTTTCTGATGTCACCTGTTACATTATTTACCATCTATTGTTGGTCTGCTTTCATATATGTCTTCATGTATTCATCCTTTCAGATATATTTTTTATCTTGGTGGATGTTTTTTGTTTACCTGCTTTTATATCTGTCCTTGTCTGTTGTTGATATATTCTCACTTTTTTTTCATAACCAACATCATTTGCATAAATAATTCATCATTATTATTATTTTTTTCTTCCCTTGATTTATCTGGAGTTTTATTGTTTTTTGGAAATTTGGGCATTTACTATTGTGTTCATTATAATAGTAAAAATCAGTCATATATCACATGACCTATATATATTGTATGCAGGCTCTTTATATATTACATATTGTGTTCATTGTTTTGTGACTAAAATAAAAAAAATATGTAGTTAACCTTAATTTATTTCAAGATGATGAAAAATGGCTTGGGCCAATTTGCCACCTGGTGACTTTTTTCTTAAGTATTATATGTTAAAATGTATGTAAAATGATATATATTTTATTATAATAAATTGTTTACCCAAAAATTTGCTCTAAAAGAAGTTAAACTCAAAGTTTCCACTCTTACAATAGACATAAATCCTGCCCTGACCTATTCAGCCATTGTTTGATGCCAAGATTATAAAACATTTGGTGTTTTATCACATTATAATTCCATTGATGCAAAATCATGTTTATTTGTGAATTTATTATGGTTTTAGATATTTTTAAACAATTTACACTATATTTTAAAGATATTATGAAATATAAATTATTAATAACATATTTTGACTTGAAATACTTTATTTTCAAAAATATGTTATATTAGCAGCTAACATGAATATGACCAGAAGCAATTTACAAGATTAGCTTCGACATAAACAAATCTTTTAAATTTAAGAATAAGAGAATATCACAATTTTGCAATTAATATTCAAAAAAATTAAACTTTTAAAGTATAATTCATTAGATATAAAAGAAATGATTATTTATTGAGATGTTTAAAAATAAAAATTAAAAAATATTTCATTGATTTTTTTAAACTGAAAATAATCATTCTAGAAACAGTGATATGTAAAGTCTTTGTTTTGATTATGTCCTATTTTTTTAATATTTATAGAAACAAAATGTGAACATTTAAAATTTATTTCAGAAGTGAAATTTATTATTTTCTGATAAGTAATAATCATTTTATAGTATATTTTGCATTGATGTATGAGACAAAGAAAAAATGTCATAAATGTCAAAAAATAATGAAATTTTGTAGGGTTAATATAAAATCAAACTAACTAACAATTGGATATAATTTATATGTATAGCAACATGTGATAGTAATACATGATTTTCATGCCCCCTTATTTGTAGCACCATATGTAATGGAATTGGCTTTTCTTAGCATGTAAATAGGTTGGTGAGGTCATCCCAATAAACAACTAATTATATGGTCATTCTTTGTACTTATACTTGCATAAACATGTATTAATTTTATTCTTAGGAAAGGAGAGTTTAAGAACCAATTAAATATTAACTATATATCTATGTCACCTTATCCATGGGGTATTTCATTTTTATTAACCTGATTATCATATCCACGGAGATCTATGCATGATCATATAATTCAGATTATATTAGTATCACTTGGAATATAGATAGATGTAAACTTGTGTCTGTGTTAAGTAATTGATGTGGATGTGAAATTATTTGTAATTAAATAAAATATTCATAGGAATAATTGAAAGTTGATTATAAAACAACATACCAAGAGTTTTATTTTAATATTTAAATATATTTAATAATTAAATTTACAGCAATGATATTTTAAGAAAGAAAATTTAATAAAATTTTAAACCAAAATTGAATTAGATGTTTATGTTTATTCTTTGTTTACACTTGGTTTCAAATATTATCCCAAATAGCCACTTGATGTCCCTATTAACATAAAAAAGATTTGTACCATTTATAAGATTACCATAATCAATTATACTTTCTAAAAGTATTGCATGATAATCCATTTATTTTAAGTAATTTAGTCGCTTAGATTGCTGTTGTTGTGTTGATTTGGGATTCCCCTGTTATGTGCAATAGTCATAACATAGACAAAGAACATTTATGACATAGTTATTTAATCAAATTTACTGAAACATTTAACACAACTACTAATATGAACAAAGAAGGAAAAATGTATGTGTTGCAAGTATATAAATGTTTGGATGAAATATGCAATAGGTAACATCTTACCTTTTCTCTTTGATGATGATCGGGTTATTATGCAATCAAGCATTCATCATACATTATATTTTGCTTATGTTAAAGTAAAAAAAAAATTATGACACAAACTGACACTGATATTACACCATTTCGCCACTATATTAAAGTAAAAAAAATATGTATAATTTGCAAATAAATAAAGTGAATGACATCAAATTTAACTTGGTTTTGATGTTTCTAAGGAAAAGTGTGATATTGAATCATTCATGTAAACTGTGTTATTTCATTTCAAGTACAAATGGTAACTCATGTAAATGTTTTGGAACATCCATCAGGTACATTGTCCTTGATAACCTTGGAATTTCTGCTTTGAATTGGAGTGTTATAGAATTTATTTATTACGAATGGGCTGATGTTTTTATAGTGCAGGTCAAATCCATTCCGATCCTGACAAGTCACAATCCCAAGGATGATGATTTTTTCCCCATGTCGCTTTTGCATTTAGCAATTTGTATTTCTTTTTATCATTATTTATATTTTGTTTTAATGATTTGTTTTGAGTGAAGTAATGCCAATGTTTCTTATATTGTTATGCACTCTCGAATTTAAATATTACAATCTATAACTGAGAATTAACAATTTTTTGAAAGTTTGATACTTGCGAAGATTTTAATTTTGAATTTCTTATTTAGTTACCTTTATTTCTCTATGTTCATTCTGACTTTCTAGGATATTCAAATATTGAGTTTATTATAGTATTTCCACTCAAAATTTGTTAATGTTGTTTTTTTCTTTTTTCAAATTTTAAATTCAAAATCCCCTATGTAAAAATTTGTAGATTCTTTAGCTGATAATAAATTTTATCTTCTTTGGAGAAGCAGTTCGTTGTTCAACTCAAAGAAAGTTCATTATCATAATTTATATCCTTTGTTGATGTCATTTTTAATGAATATTAAAATAAGTAATTTCTTAATAACAATAAAAACTTATTTAATATTTCTTTTGCTTTAATATTAGTTTTTATTTCTTTATTACATTCATTTATCCGATCTTGTTTCTGAACTATTGTTAAAATGTATTTAAATCATAATATATTTAATAAAGTGGTAACTTAACTGTCAAAAGTTTGTTGCTGTGTATATCTGATAATTTGATTAAATGTTTATTTATAGTATAATTAAATTGGGATTTAAAATGTATGTTGTAATTAATGTTTTGTCATAAATTTTCGTGTTTGATATTTACTAAGTTAATAATTAATAAATAACATTATTATTATACATCTTGGACTCAGATTAGATCACATGGTGTGTAATAGGTATTGGAATAATTTTAGGGGTATCAACAACTATATATATATATATATATATATATATATATATTGTGACCTTCCAGGTTGGCACCAGGAAGAAATGTGGGAAGTTCACATTTGTGCTAACAATGGTTAAAGATTGTTATCTGAGAAAAATGAATTGAGATATAATTTGCTAGTTAAAATTAGGATTTAAAAAATTAAAACTTTAATTGGGTGTACTGATTAGTAGAGTTTTGGATTATATATGTTTGGTAGTAGAAGAGGAGAATGCACAATATTAGGGATGTTTATATGTAGTAGAAAAATTTACATGTCATATTAAGCAGATACATAGATATATTATTAATTAGAATTTTCTTTCCTATATTTTATTTATTATTTACTAATTATGTATTGTTCATAATCTTATGTTTAAAATGATAAAGATTATTTGTATATTAGTGAATAACATTTATAAATTAATATTTGATGTTTAATTTATTATTATTATTATTATTATTATTATTATTATTATTATTATTATTATTATTATTATTATTATTATTATTATTATTATTATTATTATTATTATTATTATTATTATTATTATTATTATTATTATTATTATTATTATTATTATTATTATTATTATTATTATTATTATTATTATTATTATTATTATTATGATGTTTATTCCATTCAAATCTTGTATTGTTAAAACACTTCCAAAGTTGATTTTAATAAAAAAACACAGAGGGTGTGAGTGGATAAAGACATAGAGTTTAAAACTTGAAGGAAAGTAAAAAAAAAAACTCAAAGGAAGGAAATGTAAAAAAAAAAAACTTAAAGGATTCAATAACTCTCTAAGAGTATTAGAACAAATATATAAAAAAAAAAACATTGCAAGGATTCTAATAATATACCTGTGGAGAATTTTGTTATTATACTACTGGAATAATATAAAAATGAGAAGATAAGCACCCCCCTCCTTAGAGTGATATCAGCCTCCAAATCTCTGTCAAGCAATGGTCCATATTCATTACTTTCAAAATGACTGGATGATATGTAAGCTAAATTATTATGATTTATTTTAAAGTATTACCAAAGCTAAATAATATTAAAATGACAAAATTGTGTAAAATAAGGCTAGCTAAAATTTTCTTATTAGACGCTATAATTAAATGCTTGATTTTCAATTTAAAGAATTTTCTATCAATATTCTACAAAATAAAATTTAAAATGAAAAAGTTTATCTATTTAATCTTATATCAAGAAGATAATTTTATACTGTATAACTTTGCTATTCACGCATATATAACAAAATAATTCCAATGCAGGCAAATGTCATTTATTACACCTATAACAGAATTCTAGTATAAAAAAGGAAAAAGACTATTGTCATTCTTAACAAATTATGCTTTAACAATGGATAGACATTTTTTTATGTTATAATTTACTGTTGTCTTTAAAATTGATATGTATATTTCTTTCAAATTTCAATTTTGTATAAAAAATTAACATGTAATGATGAGATATTGATAAGTATTTCCGTTATTACTTATAATAAATGTATAACCATTTTTTTTTCTCTTAAAAAAAAACAATGTAACTTCATATCATTATAATATGATAATTTATTATTTTATATGATCTAGAAATTGTATTATAGGTGATTATAGATATTCAGATGTGTGCGTGATGCTATAAATTATTATTTTAAAAATGTTGTATTTATTATGCTTCAATTTTGTTTACGAAGTTTATTTAAAAAAATAAAGAATTAAAACCTGTCTGTTATAAGTTTGTTGTATAAGAAGTATATTGAATGTGAGTTGAAGGTAGAAATGGTCAAGGGACAATTAGATTATTTAGATTGAGTTTGGACATATTATTTAACTTTCACGTATGTAAGTATAAGTATTTAGTTATTGTTTTTCCCTGCCTTTCTTTGTTTTTGTATAGTTGGTGTTAGATGATATACACTGATTATAACAGATAAGTGTTGTATAAATTTTTATAATATGTATAAAAGATGATTAATTTATGGCATCATCCAAGTTTTATAAATAAGCTAATAAAAAGTATGTTTTAAAAATACATCATGTTTAAGATATTATAAAAGCACACATGTTCGAAAATATATGATTTGTATATTAAATATTAGTCAATTTTTGTTTTGCTATAAGAGCAATGTAATTGGTTAGCAAAGTGCATAAAATAATATTTTTTTTGTTTATTCATTATTTAGTTTGTCTTTTAATTTTTAATAAATGTTTTGATGAATTAAATACCCAAATGAATTGCTTGATTATATATGTTCGAATCTCCATTTCCACACACCCACACATTTATGGTTAACATAGCATAGCCATAAAATATATAGATTTGCCAGTAGAAGTCAATTTATTTAATTTGTCTGGAGTTGATAAATCTCAGTATTACAATGCCAATAATACATTTTACTTTGCTTAGAATAGATAGTGATATGGATATAAAGGTTCCTGGTCCTAATCGTTATCTATCCTATATTAAATATGATAATTGATAATTTTGCAATAGTTTTATAAGTAAATAAATGTGTGGCATATGATTAAATTAGTGTTACAGAATTGTTATCCATAAATGTTTTATTACTTTTATTTGCATCCTATATAAAGACCATATCCTATAACCTCAACTGAGCTAAGCCATAGAGTAATTACAATATAAGACTCTTTTAAATATGTTTAAAAGCAATTTACAATTATAAATTTTATTCTATCTTGTATAGAATTGGTGCCTGGGCATTTATAAATATAATAAAGTGAAGAGAGCAGAGGTTACAATATATATATATATATATATATATATATATATATATATATATATATTATACCAGACACTCAATCTATTCTGACACAGAGGGCGCCACCATAACACTACATGTCTGAAAAATTTATTTCCTGTGATCAGAATGGATGATGATGGTTTGTGCCGACTAAACTCAGGGAGAAACAAGAGATCATAAAATTGTTTAGACAATTGAGAATAAATGCACAAAGACAAATGTCAGCCAAATTAAGTTTAAACATATTTAAAAAAATTTATTTGTGAGAAAATAAATTGTGAAGTATCAGTTTAAAACACAATAAATAGGGTTAACTCAGGTGTGTATCAGAAGGACTAAACACACAGCTCTGGCAGACTGACTGATCCTCTAACAAACGAATTATAAAAGAAAGAAAGCAAATTTCTTTCAGCAGAGGATTCACCCAAACATTGGTTTTGCCATTAAGATATTTAAACAATACGTTCTTGAAATAAATCAACAAATCCAGTGCCAGTGAGCTTTCGATGCCCAAAAATGTGTCAGGGCCACAAATGTCATATGTCAGTAAAAGCCGCACCTATTATTACATTTAGAATAAAGGTGATTGATTTACCACAAGAACAACTGAAAAATATGACTGAAAATGAAAGAAAAACAATTAAAACTGGCAAATCCCAACCAAATGATTGGCAAAAACTACTCTAAAAATAATAATTAAAGGTCTCAATAGGAGACAAGTAAATCATTAGAAAACTAGTTATGTCTGCCCCAGCAATTAAGGAAAATGAATTACAAAAAAAAAATTATAATTAAGAAATAAATTCATGATAGGAGTTCTGAGTACATGCTCTGATAAATTTTAAGCTATATGTAAATACAAAATAAATCTATCGGAGAATGCACATGAGTGCAAAAATATTAAAGCTTTAAACTACTTAGCAGCACAGAAATCTCTCTCACCTGCAATTTACAAAGGAATAAATATTATCTTCCTGCTGACGACTTATAAAATTACAAAGAAAAACAATTCTAGTTTTCACTCTCAGAGTTATAAGAAACGAAGAAATGGAATCCCCACCTGCAGAAAACTAGGAAAATTAAGTCGTCAGCCAAAAGTTTTTGATGGTTAGAAAAAGTGCAAACATAGTGTTTAAAATTAATTATTAGATACTAATATAATTACAGGTAAGCATTTAAAATATACATGACTGCTAAAGCATTTATAAAAAGTTATAGGCATAAAAATATAAAAACTCCCTCATCACTCTCCAATAAATAAAAATTGAAAGCAAACTTGGAATCTTAAAACTAAGATTTCAAGACACACTACAAAATACAAGGAAACACAGAAAATATTATATAGGTGGCTAAATATTTCTTGTGAATACAGATTTATAATTAGATTGAGCGGAGATTTAATGAAAAGAAATTTACCTTGGGAAGAATAAAAGAAAATATTACCTTACGGTAATGTACTGTTCAAGTAGAGTCCACACTATTATTCAAGTTCATTTTCAGGTTCTTTGACATTGGCAAGGTAGATGTAAAGAGGTTCTGGCTCCTTCTAGATGTGTATGGCATTACTGGAGCAGATTTGGAAGTTAGGGATCCATCCTTTGTTAAGTTAGCATGCCATTCTGATGATGACAACATGCACAGTATTTAACATCTTGCTGCAAGCAAAAGGATTTAATAACAGCAAATTTCTTTGAAGAGTTTAAATCTCTGAACTGCTGTCAAAACTCTGAATCACAACAGGATGCAATCCAAGTGCGTATAAAAATAGAAACTTTCACTTCAGAAACAGCTTATTTAGTTAAAATTAATTTATAGCTAACTCTCCAAATTTTCAGGGCTATTTATACCTCACTCCACTTCCCGTGACACACTTTCAATGTTGTTGATTTCTATGCCTAAGGCAGGGTAAATATTAATCACCAGCTCAATCTAATCCAAAAATTCTACTCAGGAATTATTGAAACAATAACAACAATACAAATCAAATCTCCGCTTTTTAGAATGAGTTTGCAAATAAAAGCAACAGGAATATAATTAGCTAGAAGTTTGTTTTTTAATCAAATTGATTTAAAAAAAAAGTAAAAACAAGTGGTACAAGAAAACTATTTTAAAAACAATTTTATAAACATTAAAACGATCTCTAAACAAGTAGGTGTTCTAATACATGTGCTCATTTTAATAATTTTTTTTTTTTTTACTTTTAACTTTAGACCTTAACGAAATTAAAAGTTTTTAATTTTGGCAGTAAAATCCTTGAATCGGATATCAATCCCATTCTATATATATATATATTGTAATGATATATAAATATGTCGTTACATTAATTTAAAATAAAAACTTAAAAGTTCGCAAATAAAAGGAAAAAACTAAACGCTAAAATTAAAATGTTTGTTAAACATATATATATATTTGCACAGATGCTAAACTTTAAAAATATTTTTTTCATAAACAAAAAAAAAAGTATTTGAACGTATTTTTTTTAATAAAAAAATACAAGATTGAAATATAAAAATATTTTAATAAAAAAATAACATAAGTTAAAATAAAAACAGGTATTAATTAATTCCTGTAATCTGTAAATGGAAATGATTGTTTATTAATTATCTAAAAGCTGTGTAATTAAAAAGTCAGATGAAAAGTTAGATAAGAGAAGAAAGAGATTTTAGCTTGACCAATGGAAGCACTAAGCCTTGGCTCGGACCCTAATGAAAGTGATGGATTAGTGACATTTTGTTAATTGAATCCGTGTGGATAATATAAAAAGGGAAATACAGTTTTTTCGGGAGTTCCAGCATTGTGGATTTGAGAGGTGGTAGGACGCACATACCACACTCTCTATTTAAAAAAAGGAAAAGACTGTGATACCTTGAACCAGCTATAGCCATCTCCAGAACATTATCTTCCAATGGAGGCATCACGGGAATTAAAAACAGGAACCTGGACTCTTCTACCATAAGTTATATGAAATGAACAATTATTAAAATCAATTAAGAACTTTTATCAAGTTTTATAAATTGATAAACAAGCCAACTTAAATGTTAAAAACGGACTCTTATCTGACTTTTGTAAGTTTTTAAATCAAATTAATAATGTTTAATTTTATATGTTTTCCGATTGATAAAAATCATTTCCATTTTTTTTCTTGTATAAATTGTTTATTGTTTAAATTTTAAATGATGAAATTTAGGTTGGGTATAGACGTTGCATAGATTCGTTAGCGGTTGATAATGTTGTGGTTTTCACATTCGATTAGAATATATGTCAACAATATCACTGCAAGCATCTTACGATGAATGCTAATGGGATTTGTATATTCCCTATGCAAGTGATGTTTATTGATGACTTTGTATTTTGATTGGTTGTGTTTAATTTGTAATGTTTTTGACCGTGGAATCTGTGGAGCTGATCTGTACTCAACATTTTAAAACAAATTTTATAAAATGCATTTGTGCGAACGTATTTAAATGTTAAATTTAAGTCGGGCGTGAATGGCTATATAGTTTGTAAAGTTATATTAAGGGAGGGTAATCTTAGGTTATTCATTTCGTAGTTGAATTGGTTCAATGGATTGGATATATTTGTGTAATAGTAGATGTAGTATGAGATCCGCTATGGGCAGGATTATAGATATACGCCACACACCCTCTGTTTGCCTATGGATGGGTTTGTAAGTCAGCAGAAGACCGCAGTCCATTCCTATGGAGTTTTTTGTTTATTGTTCTACTTGCCAACAAATGTCACATTCCTGTTGGTGGAGAGTCAATGTCTTCTCTATTTCTACTTATTGTTCAGATGAAATTCCTGACAGTATAGTATTTTGTGTTGTCGTATCATGCTACATTGAATACATGAATGTATCAGATGGATTGGCGCCAGTTGATTGCGAAATTTGTTGCCTAAGGTTAAATCAGGGAAGAATATTTTCTTTTCAAATGCAGATCTATGTAGTCTATTCATACTTGACCATCTAAATAAAATATTAAACTCATTGAAATTTATGTAAATGTACAATTAAAGAGTAATATAAAAATCTAAAAATGTTAAACCTATTCCTCGAATTTAGAATGATTTTATATGTGCGTAAATAAATATTTTTATGTGTTAATTTCTGGCAGTGGCTTTTAGTCTTTTATATTTAAGATATAGATTTTTATCTCTGCGTCTCCACTGAGCTAGTGACTTGGGCTAACGGTCGGAATATTTAAATAAAGTGGAATCTTAACAGCGCGTATCTACCTACTTTATAAATTTTTCTAGTCTCAAATTTCTAGTTGGCGCCCTGGTAGTTGCAGATATTGTTTTTGCAGTTAGATTCGATCTTCACTTTCATTTCGATCGTTATAATATATATATATATATACAATCATAGATATGCACATATATATTGAGCTATTCGATGTGTACTGCAAATTTTGGTTCAAATAAATAGGAAAGTTAAATAGTTTAAAAGACAAATAAAAAATTTAATTCAAAATATATACCAATGTGAAGACGATTTATAGTTTAAAGATACAAGTACTCCCAAAAGTATTTTATTTGCTTTTCAGTTTATATAAAAAAAAAAAACTTAAATATGCCAAACCTTCTAAAAATGTTTAGACTTGGAAACTTTTAAAAGACTGTTCATCATCAATTCTTACTACTATTCCAGCATGTCCCACATTGGATCACATGATCTTTCAAGAGTGTGGATATTAAAATAGAAATGTGTTTAAAACACAATATTTGGATTATGTTGCAATCACAAACTAACTGAATTAATAATATAAAAATGTAACAATTTATTAATAGTGAATAAATAAAACTGTAGCTTATATATTCATGATCATTAACTCATATCATAGTATGTAAAAGATATTGTAAACTGTCTTATAGTTTTTTTAATGATAAGATTTTAACATGTTAAATATCAAAACAGTCACACACTTTGGTGTTTGGAGATATCACATTTTAATATTTTATAGCTGTCTTAATTATTCTCTCATTTGATGATGGTAGTTTTCCTTGAACAGAAGTTTTGTTAGGGAGTATATACAGCCACTCATATATAGTTAATGGGTAATTTATATAGTACTGTTTATTTTTTCTTCACAGTATTTTAGAGGCTTGACACTGTCTAGTTTTGCAAACTTCAGTATCATTTTCTGGATTTTACTTCATATACCAAATTGTTTTGACTGGTGTGGTTTTTCTTTTCCTAGCCACACATTATTATATTCTTCTTATTGATAAAATCATTACATTATAATTTATAATGAATGCTGAAAAATACTAAAAAAACTTTCAAATATGGCTATTCAAATTACAGTGCCAAAAGAGTTTAAATTAACAGTTGTTTCTCTCCTCAGCATAGATTCATGTGACATGGCTTCAAAGGTAAATAAAAATAAAATACAAGGCAATATAAAATGAAATGCTGGATGATTGGAATTAAAATCTCATTTTTTTTGTTTTAGATCTATTTATATCTATTTGATATTATTCATGCAATATGTGTTCAGTGAATGTATAAGCCAGTAGTTAAGAAAATATGACCTGTTTATAATACATTTTTGATTAACACCCTCTTTACACTCTTTAAAACATATTATCAATATAAATTGTACATATATCATATTATAATTTAATACATAAATAAATGAAATAAAAGAAGGGAAAAATAGATATTCTTTTCACTCTATATTGATATTTGGTAACGTAGGAAAAAAAATTGTTACCAGCCTTTAACTATAGCTTAATAATTTACTTATTTTATTATTTATAAACATTTTAATATTAGATTCAAATCTGTAATCAGATTTACTATGAAAATGTGGGAGATTTTATCCAAAATTAAATTTAAAATAGACAAACTACAATACTTCAAAAATGCTTTGGATCTCTGTAAGTATGCAATTTAAAACTCTTTCAGGTATTAAAAGCATTTCCCTTCTTCCCTTACAATGTAATTCACAATTACTAACTCACATATAACAAAGTAAATTTATATTGGATGACCAAATGCATAAACTAATTATTACAATTTTTTAGGCAATTTACTCAAGTGACTTGTGTATACATGGGCACATGCAAATGATAATTTATATATTTATTAATCAGTTTGCATGTGATTTTATTCACATTTTTTGATGTTTTGCAGTATATCGAATCCAATCTGCATCAGATTTAATATAGTTACAAATCCCCTCCCTTTAAAATGATAAAATGGAACAATGTAACATTCTATTTTACATTTACATATTGATTACAAACCCTTTAACCTTTATTCATTTCTCTAAGAATTTTTAATATTTTTTTAGTTTCACAATAGTATTTTGTGGAATAGAAACATCCATAATGAGATTTGCTTAATATTGAACACAATAAAGAATGCATTGGATTTTAATGCTTGGATTTATAAAAAATGTCATTATAAGCATTAAAGGTAATGGTAAAGAGTTATCATGAGAGGGATTATCTTAGTTGGATTTCTGCTGGCCACCCACAACACATCAAAATTATACATATGCAGGTTTTTCACATGTGTTAGTGAAGCTGTAGTTATACCATAATGTTTAATATGCCTGCACAGTGCTTTTGAGATTTAGTATTCTAATCTCATACTCATAGCTTTATGAATGAAGACTGTTGTAATTTATTGTACACATTTGCAATTGAAGTTGAATTTTTAATTAGTGTGTCCATTCTTTGGAGTGAGAAAGCATTTCTCTCTTCTATTAATTGAAGCTCATTTGCTAATGTGTACAATAAATTACAACAGTCTTCATTCATAAAGCTATGAATATGAGATTAGAATAATAAATCTCGAAAGCATTAAGCAGGCATATAAACATTATAGTATAATTACAGCTTTACTAACACATGCGAAAAAATCGCATATGTATAATTACATTTTTTATTGGTGAAGAAAAAAACAATTAAACACATCAAAATAAAATGTAAATCTTGCTATCTTTTCAGTTTTAGTGGCTGATAAATATCATGTAAACATCAATCCTTGTTTCCATTTGAACTTTAGGGGCTCATAAATTCCACAAACACTCAATCTGCAGGCTGCATCTTCTGAGCATAAAATATAAGTAAGATACTATTGGAAAAGAAAAATGTGGTAGCATTTAAGAAGATGCAAACTTCAAGACATCACATGATAACATATCAACTCACATGTGTGACTATCATGAGAAAGAGAATATTACTAAACAAACAATAAAAGCATATATTTCATCCTCTGCATAAAATACTTTATATTTTCTGGTCATGTGTTTTATTGTTATTCTCACCATCTAAATTACTAATCATTTTTTTAAAAACTTGATAACAGGCATTATTGCTTCATAGAAAACTGGTAATTTATCTTTTTAGTAATTTTACTGTCACTTTTATGATTGGTATAGATTCAAAATTTTTAAACATATTACAACTGTTTTTTTTTTCTTCTTAAAACATTTTTAGCAGATCCAGGGTCATCAGGAAATAAATCAGCCTTTATTTTCTACATTAAATTTAAGCCTGTCAAGATATTTTTTCAGTTGAGGCGTTCTCATTATTGTTGATTTTATACATGTTCTGCCATTTTCAGGGTTACTCCTGATTTTTTCATGCTGGTTTCAATTATATTCTCTACATTTTCTTGGCGTACTTTTCTCAGTTTGTGGAAATATTTATTGTGTGCCTGGTGGACTGGGCTAGGAATATGTATAATGAATGTTCTAGGTTTAATACCAGAGCTTCTTTTTATTTGCCATCATTTTTGTTTGACTGCAGGGTTGAAGTGTTAAAGTTGCCTTTTGATGGTTGCGGTGAATAGCATTTTTAAACTCCACCACTTTTAAAATAGTTTTTTTAGACACTGCTAATTCTCATCTAATCAACATGAAAATGTATATGTCCGTTAAATCTAATGATTTGGTTTTCTGTCATGTTGCATGAGGACAATGTTCTTAATTTTGGCACAGCATTTTAATGAATTGGGTGTAACATACACCACCCATTATGTGAAATATTTTCTGCATAATTTGATGTATGAAATTATTGGTGTTTTCTGAATCACAAATTCTTCAAAATTTGTGTTTTGTATTGAGAATAAGTGATTGTTTTTTTGCATTAATGAGTTCCAGCATTTTTAGCAGGTTCTAAATGATTATAGTCAATAACCTCATGCTTTTTTTGTTACATGGATCAATTGAAATGATTCTAGAGCCTATCAAGATGGCCCATTGACTTGTTTCACCTTTGAATACTTGAATTTTATGAAATTGATCTGTACAACTAAAAATCTACATTTTCTGTACATTTCTGTGATATGTAAACAAACGTATTTTGTTGGTGTTGTTTTCTTTAATACTATGAACAAAGAAAAGCAAATTTGAGAATATGCATGAGGCAATGTTCACTTATATATTCATTTTATAAAAGCGTTGATATTTCATAATCATGAAAAGGAATATAAACATAGTTTTGATTCTGGTATTGTTGAAGTAATTTGTGATTAAAGAACAGATAGAAAGCAAAAGGTTAAGACGGCTTGATTTGTTGCACAAAATGAACATGAACTTCAATGAGAGTGTCAATACTATTCAAATAAGCAAAAAACGTTCTGTTTTTTATTTTATTTAACATTAAAATCATGCGTTTTTGTATATTTGTTAACTAACGCTAAAGAGTCGTTCAAACTATATTTGATTTATCTGATCAAAGTTTATTCTGGTTAAGTCTTTTACTATATTTATAGGCATGGTTCATTAAAAAAAGCAATTCTTTTTTGAATAATATATATATACAATAATATAAGATAAACAGTCAAAACATTCCATACAGCTTTAGCAAACATAAGAAATGGTAATCATGTAATATTGTACGATGTTCTGCATATCGTCAATGCTTAACTGATCCCAAAAATTTAAATACTTCCACCATTTATTCCAAAGCGTTGACTAATAATATGGTTAAGATTTGTTTCTGTAATTGACAAAATATATATATTTTTTTTTTTACTTTTAAAAAGTAGTATGCATATCAAAGACATTTTAAAATTGTATATTTGTCGACCATCTTGATAATAGATATCAATTATCAATGTAAGACTTAATTTTAACGTCAATTTAGCAATCAAATGAGTCTCCCAATATTGGCCTGAATCATTTATAGATTGATTGGCAGACAAAAGAAAATCGAAAATCTTCTTTTACAACCCATCTTACATTAAATTATTTTAATTGAAATTAAAACCCAGCATCAGATCTCACCCTGGTTTTCATCAAGACAATTAAAACAACACTATACGCAAAACTAAATTTTTTTATTAACACAGTCTTTTTTTCATTTTATGATTCCTTTATGCGTTGATTAATTTTGTAAAACAAATAAATAAATGATCTTATTTAAAATAATTTAGCAGTTCTGCATGTGTTTTTTAATTAATTATTATTACAGTTTTACCCTATCCAATGTCCAATACACTAATTACAAAAATAAAAAAAAGAATTTAAGAAGCTACACTTGGAAATAATATTAGATATGTTTTAAATAAAGATTTGAATTTTAAATTGTATTTTACATAAATATTGTTGAGATAAATTCAAATAACAAAATTACAAGAAATGAAAAATAAATTTTAGGAAAAATTAAAGAGTTAGTACACATTATAAAAAAGCTAAACACAATGCAAGGTTTAATATAATTTAAATAAGAATTTAATTTTTTTTTTATAAAAACATTTTATAATAAAATTAATAATAGTAATTAATAATAATATTAACATAAATCATGAGAAATAATATAACACCATTATAGTAATAAACTCAGCTGTCTGTGTCAATTAATGTAAAACTTCTTGGGCACATGACCATTATTCGATGTAAAAATATACATTTCTATAGATATATTCTGAATCATTCTATATAGGATATCAATCAAATGTCATCACTATTGATTTGTTGTTTTAAAATATATTTATTAAACATAGTAACATAGTAATAAACAGTTAAACTTTATAAAAATTTACATAGCATTCAGAATGAAACTTGAAAAAGTCAATGTAGAGAAAAAGGTGTCTTAATAAGATTAAGAGGAAAATAAAACTTTGACCCAAGTATCATCATGTAGACTCACAAGCAAAAGCAGAGAGTCTCACTGCTTGACTTGATCAAGAAGCTTAATAAAGACACTTAGAGTCAAGTCCTGAGAAGGACCAAAGATGAGCCTGCAATGTGTCAACCATAAAGAAAATGTTATAAAGATAGATAATCTTATTGATGCAAATGATCCCTTCTTAAGAGTGTTAGAAACAGAAAGAGCATCCTTAAGATCCAGAAAGACATTCGCAACAATAAAGTCCCTAATCGACTTAAGAGCAAGACAGATATAGAAAATATGGAGAACTGTCTCATCATATAATCTACACAACTGACACTGAGACGAAATCCTAATGAAGCCTCTGCTGGTCACTAAAAAATAACGTTGGAAGTCATTTAAATTTAGTTTAAGTACAAAATCAACATGTCTTGCTGCAATGAAAAGAAGTTTCATTTTACACAAGAGAACTTTATTTGAAACACCTAATGAAGTCAAAAGAGGAGTATAATGTGGAAATTTTAATTTATAAACATCCCAGAATGACAATTTCCCATCAAGCGCAACTTGAACCGAGGATATCGACTTAATAACTGACTTCCATAAATCAGCAATCCAATGACTTGAAAATGAAGGTGGCATATCTGTAGGAATAATAACCAAAGTAAGGGATAACTGAGCAAGCTTTAGACAAGTTACATGAAGAAAAGATATAGATCTCTGAAGATATAGAGTTGAGACCGAGGCAAACCTAGACCATTTAAAAGCTTTGGCATTTGAATTTTAGCAATACTGATAGCTACGACCTTGTTTTTCCTAAATAATTTTGAACAAAGCAAATTTATAGCCCTCTCAAAATGCTTTATTGGCCTAATAATTGGTAAATAATAACTAAGCCTTGAATATACCAAAGCGTTTAAGAGTGTAACCTTACCCATAAGTGAAATATTTATATTAATAAGCGATGCAGTCCTTTTTGTTTTATCAAGAATAATATTTTGAATCTGCCTTGTAATTACTGAATGAGATAAAACTATTGGAAAACCAAGGAAAGACTGAGGCTTGGCTGTGAAAGTGGAAATAATTGATAAGCTTTGTTTTATCAAGAATAATATTTTGAATCTGCCTTGTAATTACTGAACGAGATAAAACTATTGGAAAACCAAGGAAAGACTGAGGCTTGGCTGTGAAAGTGGAAATAATTGATAAGCCAGATTTAATTTTCCACATTGCGGATTTTGTACCATTAATATGAAGATTAAAAGTATTAGAAAAAGTGTCCAATATTTGCAACAAAGCCAGAAGAAAAGATTTATCCAGAAGAAAGACAGAGACATCATCAACATAAGAAATATGATGAATAGTCTGTTTAAGAGCAGGAACATAGATACCAGGCAGTTTAGATTCTATCTGTAAAAGTAATAGATTTAAATATGTAATAAAACATAATGTGGCAAGAGGATATCCCTGTGGCACTGAGAGATGTTGATGAAAACCATCTGCAAGTTTACCATCCAATGAAGTAAAGATGGACCTGTTAAGTAGAAGATTGGCTATAATACGGACATATGGAGTAGGAACCTGATAATCCTGAAGAGTCTGAAACAAAACAGAAGGCAGAACACAATCAAAGGCTAATGTGAAGTCCAATTGAATGACCACAGGTTTTGATTTATTATGACACCTAATATACTCAATAAGAAGAAGAAAAGGCTGAACAGCTTCAGTTGTTGAATGACCCTTCTTTGCAAATTGAAATTTTGATAAATGAAGATAAATATTATTTTGTATATGATCTTTAACAATAGATTCAATAGTCTTTATCAAAAGAAGTGTCATAGAAATAGGAAAAATATTAGATAATGGAGAAGGAGTTAATTTCTTCTTAAGAAAAAGGACCATCACCACCGGATAGAGATCAGGAATATTTACAAAATCGTTAGCTAGAATATCAACCACATTACGAACTATTAGAGCTGTAAAAAATGAAAGATGAAGAAGGACAAACCTGGGAATACCATGAATCCCAGGATGTATATTGTCTGGAAAAGAATTTAATTTTTGAATAATCATAGTTTCAGTTATATTATGACTAGAATCAAGCTCAGATTCATACCAGATGTCACCAATTCTAAAAGGCAACATTTGAAGCTTAGTTTTGAAATGATTACATAGTTCAAGCAACATAATAGGGCCAGAACATACTTTATTTCCTGTGTCAATCATTAATGGAGTAGGTCTAGAATAAGCACCTAAAGCCCATCTAATATAGCTTCATGTCCAGTTATGATGATTTTGAAGAAAATGTTTAGACCATTTAATATCCACATAATGAGCAAGATATTTCTGTATATCATGATACTGCACTTTAAGTTGCATAATATATTCTATGGTAGAATCAAAAGAAGAAAGATTAGAAAGTTTGGATGAAATATCATCCAATTGCTTAAGTAAAAACTTTGGACCTTTTGTCTTTCTAGTATAAGAATTAATAATAGAACTGAGAATACCAACAAAAGAAGACCATGCTGATATGGCAGGTAATGAAAGAATGTCCACTTTTCTAAAAAGAATATATGCCTCCGAAAAAATTGAAGCAGGAGCTGTTAATTTATTTAAGAGCCTTATTGTAAGAGAACTATGATACTGAGCAACAAAGGAAGTATCAATCAACAATGCAACATGCATAGCCAAATGATTTGTTCAATAGAATGTGGACAGTTTTACAAATTTACCTAAAACTATACATATATAATAAAATTCCTTTGAAATAAAATATTAACAACAACATTAACAACAACAACAATAATAATAATGATAATAATGATGATAATAATAATAATAATAATGATGATGATGATGATGATGATGATGATGATGATGATGATGATAATAATAATAATAATAATAATAATAATAATAATAATAATAATAATAATAATAATAATAATAATAATAATAATAATAATAATAATAATAATAATAATAACAATATGTATTGTGTCTTCTCTTCCATTTCTGGTAAGATATCCTGGATTAACCTAGGAGCATGTTTGCCAAAGTGAAAACCCTGTTGATTCATTAATTCACCAATTAATTTAATTGAGTATGTCTGAAACTTTTTTGACCCAACCCCTATTCCTGGTTAGAATGTAGTTTCTAAACAATTTCCCAACTCAGACATCATCCATTCACATGGATTTTATTGACAATTCAGAATGGATTTTAATACATGCTGGATCCCTAATCTCCATATCCATATTCCCCATTCTCCAGACATAAATGGTGTTCCATGATCTGAAACAATAACCTGAGTTTTTTGTACTGATTAATAATGTTCCTTTTCAAATTAATGTATCATGTTTCTCACATTTGCTTGAGCTATTGGATAGGCAACCACAAATTTAAAAACAAATCATATACCACATGTAAATACTTTGTTATTATATGCCAGTAGTGGATCATAATAATCCACTGCCATCATCTCACATGATTTTTTTGCTATCATGGTAATCATTGAGGTTGTGTAACTTCTTTTTGCTGGTTTGACTTATCTGTCAAATTTCACTTGGCTTATGACAGTGATGATCTTACTATGCATACTCAGCCAATAAAACCATTTCTTGAGCCAATGTTTTGTATTCCACATCCCATAATGCCCATATATCCAGTGGACCTGATTCACTACTGCATCACTCATTTGTCTAAGTATGACTGGTCTCTCTTGTTTTATATCATCTCAAATTCTATATTAAAGTGCAGATTGGTCAAGTTGATGATGTTCAATTTTATGTTCATGCCATCCAATGACCTTGGTCCCTCTCCTTTATAAATATTCAATTACTTATTTCAGTTGGCAGTCTTCCCTTTGGCACAGAGTAACTTGTTTAATATAAGTTTTGACTTCTTCATCTATTCTTAAGCCTACCCCTACAATATGTAGATTTTCTACCTGCAAATGTTGAGATGGTGAACACACAGGTTTCCAGCTGACAATATTAGACACAACATTATCCAACTCTAAGCAGTACTTCATAATATAGTTATATTCTTGGAGGTATTGACCCTAAAACAACAAATGTCTATTGTTTAGGTAACTGTGATTAATGAATCCCAAGCTTTTGTGGTCAGTTACCATGATTACTTGTAATCCTAACAAGAGTGCACAATGCTTTTGGAATGCCCAAGTGAATGCAAGGGTTTTTTTTTCAGTATCAGTATAATGGAGTTCAGGTCCTATGAGTAATTGACTCAGGAAATACAAAACTCATTTCTGACAATACACATGCCATCGTGACAATTCACTCCCAGGCCACCCCCATTATTGTCTATCTCCACTATGAATGTCTTCACAAAATCAGGAAATACCAGCATCATGAGTTCCATAAACCCTGTTTTTATGCTTTCAAATGCTTGCTCTTTTTTTTCATCTATTCCCATGGTACATATTTCTTCAATAACGTAAGCAAGGGTTTTATTCATTCTGTGAATTGTTCATAAAACTTTATGTAGAAGATTCACAAGCCTAGTAAAAACCTTTTTTCTCTGGATTTGGCTACCGAAAAGTTCCTAATAGCCAATGCTTTATCAACATGAAGCATAATAAATTGTGCTCCTACCATGTGACCCATAAAATGTTACCTCCTCCTAAAATAAAGTACTTTTCTTTAACTTTGCTTTAATTTCATTGTTCATACATTCCTTCAAAATATTTCAACTTCCCTTACATGTTCTTCTACAATAGCTGAGGTCACTAACACACCATCTGCAAACATCATGACCAGACCTTTTAATTCAGTAGTAATGACCTGATCTAGGCATCACAATAACCATGCCTCTCTGTTGATTATATCAAATGGCATCTGGTTGAATGGGTAAAAATAACCATAATATCAAAATGATGTGTACATGTTACGCTCATCCTGATGTAGCTTGATCTACCAATAGCTCACAGTAAAGTCAAAACATTGAAAATATTCTTTTTTCCTTGAATCTTCCCCAGAGTTCTTGCATAGGTGGTGGAATATTACAATCTGGAATGGTCACTTTGTTCAGTTGTCTTGCATCAAGTTGCAGCCTCATTGTCCATCTTTTTTACAACCACTAATGGATTTAAATATGTTGATAAGCACTTTGAAATGATGTCCTGTTCCATCATCTGGTCTATTTGTTTTTCACTTCATTCTCATATTGATGTGAAATAGAATATTATCTGGCTTAAAGATGATTGGTTTTAATTTACTTTAATCTTTTCTTCTAAACCTTGCATTAGACATGGTATATCCAAGAAAATCTGATTTTATTCCTTGAATATTTGCCTTAATGTACTTTTCTAATTCCCCTTAGCCATCTTTGCTTCACATATCATTTTCATGATGGTGTCATCTGTTAGATCATCCATCATGTGTACCCCCCTAATTGAGCTATATGAACCTATGGTAAGAAACTTAGCCTCTTCTCCCTTGCATGTGTCTTGTCCACTTTCATAGCCCAAACTGCATTTATATTTGTGCAAAAAATCTGTCCCTAGTAAGGTGCCATATATCAAGACGTTAACTGTCCAGAATAATTACACAGCTCTATCTGTTAATTTTAATGTCCAGACATATCTGCATGGGTTCAATCTGGACTCTTTGGTTATTAGCCATTGTTATATAAACTGATATCAATGGGAGAGTGAGTAAATTATGTTATAGTATTTCTGCTATCACCAAAATCTTACTAACAAAATCCATGATTGCCTTCATTTTTTATCTGACCTACTGTTATGGTAATTTTAAAGCATGTCTAAAAATCATAACCTGGGACTCAGTTTGCTCATGAGTATATCAAGTTTCCTATTTCCTTTTGATTTCAGTCTGTATCAGAATATAATTCCATTCACCTTGTCCATTTATATTTTGCTTACTTCCTAAATCACTATCTTTTTCCCTGATCTCAATCCTCATTCTTAAATTTGTCTTATTTTTTACTTTATCTAATTCATATTTTATCTATTGTTTTCACTGACTTCTCACTCCATTTTTCTAACATCCACTTTATTCCCCCTTGTAGGTGTCTGTATGCTATTCTCATTATCTGTTTCTCAGACAATTCACATGCTTCTAATGTCTTTATCATGGCTACCTGTGACATGAAAAATTGCACATATTCTTCTATACAATTCTCCCAAAACTTTTGCTTCATTAAGATGGCCTTCTCAATAGCCATTTTATAATCTGGGAATGTTTGTGACTGGTGTGAAAGGAGGGGCTATCCTTTGAGGAGGTGGCATGCTATAACTATTTTATCTTCATCTGTTATTCTGTTGTTATCAAAATACCTTGGTAAATTTTTAATGTGCTCTATTGACATCTTCATCCAACTCAATATGGTCTTATTTTCACCCATTCCATTTTGTTCTGTAATTTTTATTCTAATTTGCTTCATATTTACCCTAATGCTATATATATATATATATATATATATATATATATATATATATATATATATATATATATATATATATATATATATATATATATATATATATATATATATATATATATATATATATATCACACATGCCAGTTCTATTTTCCATCTGCCAAAGTACCATGTCATCTATTTAATTTTCCTATCTAATCCATTCTATCATCTCTTTTCAGGTTTCCCTTTTTTTAAACCCAACATAAATTATAATGCTTTGCTGATATTTTATCTTTAATTCCTTCATTATTACTTTGCCTTTATATTCTGTCTCCCATACATTTCACTCTTCAAAATCATCTTATATCAATACACACATACACATATTTTTAACACAATAGTTTATAAAAGCAATTCTATACATTTACATTATTTATCTAAGACAATTAATCAGGTTTTGGTTAAACATGGACTGGCCACCTGTATTCAGTGTAGTACAACTAAACTAATGACATGATGCAATTTTTTTCTGTATTGCACTAATTCAATATTTATTTTAAACCATTCAATAAATTTACTCCTATTTCTCAGTCAGCATATTTATGGACATCACATTATGATTCCAAGCACCAACCTTATTTATATATAAATATTATGCTGGAAGAGAGGAAATTCTGCTAAGGGATAATTAGAATAGCCTGCCACTAGCTAGCTTGTTCAGGGCAGGTGGTTATTAACTGTGGGAACTATATAAGATAGAACCATACACTAATATAAGCTTAATTAAATTACCTAACTCTTACACTCATTCAAATTTATCTCCCTGCATTCTCCATAAATCAGAAAATAAAGAAACATCAGAGCTATAGATATGTTTTCAATTAAAATTTAATATTCAATATAATTAATAAATCAAAGAGAATAATATTATTTTGTGCTCAAATATTTTTAAAAGAAGGCATACATACACACACTGCATAGATTGATAAATGAAATAATAAAAGATACAAATAAAAGCGAAATCTAATTCTTTCAGACATGAAATAGTGTTTTGAAATATTGAAGAGAATTCATCAGATTGTTAATAAGGGAAAGTTTTTAACATTATCATAAAAGATGCTCTAAGAATTGAAATAAAAGAATATATAAGTAATAAAACATTCCTATTAACAGAATTTTTCCCTAAAGAAAATGTTGTATCCATAAAGGTAATTGTAATAATTTGCTTGGAATTTTGGCTATATAAATTTATGATCTCTTATGGGGTCAGTCTGCTTGAATTCTTAACAAAGTATTAATTTTTTTGGGAATTGATTTCAGTTCAAATGTTTAGGAGCAGCTTCTTTCTGGGATAGGCACTTATTTTTTTACTGTAACAGCTTGTGTATCTTCATGGAATGGGTCACAAAGACCAGGACACTTAAGTTTTTACACCAGCATGTTCATGGCCAACAAATATATATGGTGACTCCAATAATTTTGCAAATCTTTGATGTAGAAATTTAATAATGCTAACTAACAGGCTACATAATAATGATATCCTCTTCAAAATGACACCTACTAATATACACAACCAGAATTAATTAACTTGTATTTTTATAGTCTTCTTTTTATTCTAGAGTATTTTCATTCTACAAGGTCCCATTTCATTTTTTAGCTATTAAACACATATTATTTTAAGTCCGTCTTCTTTTCAAAACAAAAGCAAAAGCTTTTAGCACTGTTATTTTTGTCAAGGTCAAGGAAATTCCGTTAAACACTTGTAATATATTTTTGACCTTTCATCTTTGTATTGTTTCTCTTAACTTTTTTTAGATAAAGAGCACTGCAGTTTCAATATTGTTTTTTTATTTCTATCATAAATAAAATAAAATGTAACAACTTTCATCTTGGAAATAAAATTTATATTTTTAATTGCATTCATTCATCCATCAATAGAGCAATATATGTACAAGTGCTTTAATAAAGAAAAGAGCGTAATCACATCCTTCCATCCTTCATGATTATTTTAACCCTTTATCTACCTATTTGGGTATTTATTTTAAAAAAAAATCAAATATAATGTAATATTAAAACTATATATATATATCTGTGGATATAAACAAAAGTTAAGTTTTGGAACAGGATTAAAACCCACAATATTATAATATATATTCACAATAATTTTACATGAACTAATAATATACAAATACGTACACAGTAAATTCTGACAATTTGATTATATAAAATGATAAACAAATTTGAATAGTAAAAACTAAATTTTAATATTGGCCAAACAAATGTGATGATGTTAATTAAACTGAGAGACTGCAAACCTTTCATGCTTATTAGCCAATAAAGTGTTATTAATAGCGATCAAATCGTAATACAAGACAGAGAATTTAACAAGAAGAAGGCATCCACACTCCTCTTTACTTTTCTTTCTATATATCCAAGCCTATCTGAAGTACTTAGGATTGAAAGCAGGTGGATGCCCTCTTCTTGTTAAATTATCTGTCTTGTATTTATGTTTTGATCGCTATTAATAACACCTGATTGGCTAATAAGCATGAGAGGTTTGCAGTCTCTCAGTTTAATTTCAATACTGCTTGCACTTTATAAATTAAATATTATTTATATGCAATGATGATGACTATTTTAATATATAACCTAAATACAAATTTTCACAAAATTATTTTTAATTTGTTTTTCTAATTTCAATAAAAAAATAAAACTTTGAAGCCAAACCTTCTAAATAGAAAGTTTACATTTGGTAAATTTATTAACGCTTGATTTCAGTTCTCTATCATGACATTAAATTGATTAATAATTATTTCCAACTTTAAAACATGTAATAAATTAATTGAAATTATATTACCTACAATAAAAACTCTAAGTATTGTTCTATCCCTTTTCAATCTTATCCTTCTTTTAAACTTATTATATTCTCATCCTGAGCATAACTTTTAAAGTTATTAATATAAAACAAACATTAAAATATAATATATAATAAATAAAATCATTTAACTTAACTAATTTAATATTAAACTTAACAACTAATACAATGTTGACAATTGTTTAAAATAATATCCAAAGAAAAAAAAAATGTTTATTTTGTTCTTTTTCTCCTTCCTTGCAATTCCTTCAAATATATTCATATACTTCAATATGTATAATACAAATTTAAATATCAATAAGTCCAAAAACAATATTAAAAAGTATAAAAGAAGTTTTGTTTTAATTTTGTTGTAAAAAAACCTAGCATAGATCGCCAAAAGGACAAATGAACAAAAGAAAGGGGAAAGCAATTGAAAGGGGAAAGGGAAGACATAATTAGGTAAAGTTTAAAATTAGAAATCTTTTACATGAAAATTAAAAATGCTCTTTTTGTTTATTTAAAAAAAAAAAGAAATATGTGTGTCAAAGTTAATTTAATTAAGTACAAAAATCAGAATGAGTGTGCATAAATGGAAGAGTAGATTTTTAAATACATTAAAAAAAGAAAAATATATGTATGTTCATATTGAATTAAAAATGGAAAATGAAGTTTGTAATATAAAAAGTTAAGTCGAACTCAACAATTGCTCTACTGATAAGTAAAGATGAAATGTGAATAATTAATTAGAAATGGCTATAAAAAACAACAATGAGAATAATTAAAAAAGTTTGATCTGATCCAATGTTAGATTAATCTAAGAAGTAATGTGAATTAAGAAACAATGCAAATCTAATTAATAAATTTAGTTAATTTAAAATTTAATCAAACTGATTTAAAAGGATTAGAATAATAAGATGGCCACATATAAATAGGTCTGGAAAAAACTTATCATCTTTTAGCAGTCTTATTCATTGCATACCTACTATAATTTTCAATCTGTGCAAATAAAACTTATTTTAGTGAATACCAAGGGAAGTCAAAGTATACTGCTATACTCCAGTCTCTGACTCTTCTAGAACACCTCAAGGTCTCTAATTAGTCACAATAAACATCTACCTGCTATATTGAAATGCAGTAAGGAACCATAATCATCTGTAAATCTACAATTCCAACCTGTTTGTAACACATGCTCTTCATAGAAAAAGAACAGCAGATTATCCATTGAAATGCTCACCTAAACCTATAGTAATAGTAATTTCATCATTATTCCCATTCCTAGTATGACATTAATTTATTGCTGTAGCCATTGCAGTCTTTGAGATATCTGAAGTCAACTCAAATATACTCTATAACTAGCATAAAAGAACTATTTATAAGTAGGTTAATGTAATAAAAACATTGTCCTAAAACTTTCTGAATCATACAAACCAACAACTTATATGTCATAATGTATGTGTGTTGTATGTAATATTTTAATGATTCATGTTTATTCATAATATGGGTGTTAGATATATTATAAGTAATCATTATTTTATTCAGGAAGACATGAATTAGTTTGTAAGTTAATTTATAGTTTTTAAAATAAATTATTTTGGAAATTTAGTATTTGTCAGTCAATTATTTTATTACTATCACTAATTATATTTTAGCAAAGAATCTATTAAAGCAGTTTATTGTATTGTGGTTTTATTGAGCTAGTTGGGATAAATAAAGTGCTGAATTAGTAGCCATCATTAAGGGCATGTTAAATGTTTCATGTAATTAGATGGCAGCTGAAGTTTACTTCAAAACAAATAAAGTGCTTTGAATGACAGGGATTAAAATTAGCAGCTAAGAAGTTCTGTATCCTGGAAAGGTGGCCACAAGTTATACCTTGTATAAGTTTGGCCTATCTATAGGTACCTTAGGTATTGTGCTTCTTTTCTTGAGGGACAGTTGTAATGCAATAGTAAAGAGCATCTGGAGTAGATTGAAGTATAATAAATAATTGTACAATATTTATTTTTTATTAATAAACAAAACAGTTTGTTTTTTCACAATATTTTATTACATTTTTTCTTCTGTCATTTTTTTAAAATGAACTACTCTTACCTGGTTCATGGTGCCCAATGTGGGGACCCATTTGAACTGGGTTCATTTAATAGAAGCTGTTTAATTGTATTTAAACTTTATTTAACATAATTTTATAGTTTATATCATTAATATTAGATGGATGCATTGGCTCTTCACACAGAGAGAAGAAAACCATTGACTTAGGGTCATCAACAATATCCATGGTCAGATTGTGCTATGCAAAGCACATCATAATCACATTTCCAGACTGTGACCCACCTTGGCTGCTAGATATCAAATCTCTGCTTACCAAAGCATTTTACTTGTTTTGAAAATCAACTTCAGGTGCCATCCAATCATACATTATATAATCAGCATGCTTTGGATGACATAATGACAATTCAGCACTTGAAATATTCCATGATTAGCTAACATTTTGTCTCAGTGTCCAGCAAATTTACTTAACCCATAGAGTAACTTTACATTAATTTACTGGTGAGGCAGTGACAAGAGACAAAGAGAAAATAGACAAAATAACAATTGTCAAACATTAATATTTCATTATTTATCCACACATATACTTAATATAATATAAAATAACACAATACATTTTACATAAAAATATAAATGACTTTACACTATAGTTAAAATAGTTCATTAATTAAAGTTCATTTATTTAAAATAAAGAGTCTAACCTGTGATCAGAATATATTTTAAAATATCTTTACCCAGGTTTTGATGATTGTCAGTTTGAAACTGTTTGGATTTTTGTTCTCCGTTGATGATCCCAGGACTTGTTTTCCATTCTCTGTGTTGACAATGCAAGAGAGAGTTGCAGCAGCATTTACTTACAATCTAGGCAAGTGCAGTTGATAGGTGATAGCTAAAGATAGGAAGCCTTGTAAAACACCATAGCAGTAATGATTGGCTTACTACTGCATTTTCAATTTCTGGATATTCTGCATTTTTTATAAAGAACACAAATTCTAGTCTAATAAAAAATTGATGATGGGATTAACTTGATCACAAATTGCATACCAGACTGGATGTTACAGACACAAATCTGACTGATGAACAATAACCAATTTGAAATTTTTATATCTTAAATATCTCATTGTTTTATTTTATCTTGGCCTGAATCTGTTTTGTAAATTAATTTCACATTTCTTGTTATATTAATCTTTTGCACAGATTCATCTAACAGCCTTGATAAAACCTTTTACAGTTTTAGTAATTAATTCAACTATTGATTTAGATTTTATTATCAATCTGAAATCTTATAAACTAATTACATAATGAAGTTTTACATTTTATTTTTACAGACAAATTTTTACTTTGATTTCCCATTTGCTTATTTTATGCATAATAAAAGTTTTGTTTGACAAAAGGAAAGAAAGAAATGTTTTAACTTTTCTTAAATTCTATTATACATTTCTTTCCCCCTCTACCACTCTTTAATTTGTAAAACTTTATAATAATAAAATGGTGTTGCACGTCGTCTTTTGGTTGACTGTGTTTTGTTTTTGTTTTTTTGTTTTTTTCAAAAAAAAAAAAAAAAACTTTTCAACCTTTTACATTAAACTTCTCTCTATTAAACTTTTAATTATTTCCTTTCATAAAATTTACCTCAGTAATTTATTGATAAATAATTCCATAGTATTTTTTTTAAATATTATATAAATCTTTAAGTTGCATATAAATTATTTTTATCTTATTTTTTAAATAAAAATTACATATATGTAACACTGTTCTTTTACAGTAAAAAAAAATATTTTTAGAATCTTGTTAGTTTTTTTTTTTTTTTAGTAGCTTTTGACCTTCTCAATGATATTAAAATATGAATACAAAGAGCATTCCAAAGTTTGATATTTGTATATTACATTTGAAAGTATTTTTATATGTTGTGAACTATTTATTGATTGCTTATAATTTTGATATAAAATGAATGCATCAATAATTAAAGTATTTATTATTTGAAATAAATTTGCCATTGACAATGCCATATTTTCCTGCATATTGAATAATTACAATTTTTTTATCAAGAGCAACTACTCCTTTTATAAACCTGCAATTATCTCAGACCTTCTAGTACTAGGATCAACCTTTTAAGAATAACGCATGGAGGCGTTTCATTGTACAGTTTTATATTTTTAAAAAATATTGCAATAATATAACACTATCTTTGAATCAATATTAAGTGTTACCTATTGGTGTCATGGAAAAAAATTTGTAGAACTTGGTTTCTTTTTCAATGTTCCAAAATATGTTAACACATTTTACTATGTAATTGTATGTGTGGAACTAAACCAATTGTCTGAATGTCTATTAGAAATTATATATTGGCTTCACCAATCTTATAATAGATTTTAAATATATGCTAAAATATTTTTCTTCCTTCATCATCTTATTGCCAGAATCTTTTCCTGAATATATATGTAAGTATTTAAAAGATACTTTTAAAGTGACTGCAATGCAAAACAGTTTTATATCATGAATTATAAATTTGAAATCTGCAACTCCCATTAATTGACATAAAAATGTCAACGATGGAAGAATATCTTCCCATGATAAACATGTTTTTGTTGCCATTTTTAATAATCCTTTCTAATAATTAATTGATAAAAAGTCCAAAATCATGTTTTCTTTTTTTTTTTTTTTGGTCATCAGGTATATTAAAACAAAGACAGGAAAATCAAAATTCAAATCTTACATGTGGGCATAGTTGTTCAAAAAACTTCTCATCTACTTCCTTCACTTGCATGATGATTTTCATTACCCAGTTTAAATATCACCATGCAGATTAGATGTCACAAAATGGTTTTAGTTCTAATAAACCAATATCACAAAGAGAAGGATGATTTTGAATTTTATATTTTATTCACTTGTCATACATTCAATTTTTTTAATTTATTCACATCATAATTTCCCTGAGAAAGATTTTAATAAAGAATACCCTTTCAGGATGCAGTCTGTCCAATAAAGCATTGACACGATTTGCCAATACTGATAAGATATTGACAATTTTAATGTTGGTCATTATTTTGTTTATTGATAGAGGCTCATTGGACCATTTAAATTCATATCATGGACAAATATGTAGTTGCCTCAATTATTCGTTGTCAAATACCAGCAATATCATTATGATTATTATAAGATTCTGATGTTTTAGTGTTATTGCCATATTTATTCTCTGTTTCCATATTGATGTTATTTTCCATTGTCACAGCAGCATCACAACGTTTATCATCATTATCCACCATTCCGAAGCACCACATGTATAACAGGGAATCAGTTGGATGGAATATACTGAAGTCATTTATTTTAATACAAGTTGGCATGATGGATTACAAAATGAGTTGAAGTTGTTTGGTTAAATATAGATACAAAAACTATACAGAAATAGTTCACGAAAAACAACCCTACACAAAATATCTATAGGTTTTGTAATTGAGTTGAGATAAAAACATTTGTTTTAAAAAATACAATCATGTATCACAATAAAATAAATGTCATTCTTATTATAATCAACATCAGCTATTAAAATAGTATAAATATTATATAAAAAGTTGGCAAAGAAATAACCATAGATCACAAAACACTGGATGATAGATTTTAAAAAAAATAAACTGTAGCCACTAGTCGAATAAAAACATCACAAAATTTACATTATGCACAATGCACTCAAATTAATGTGATTTTCGAACAAATTGATATATACAATTTAAAATACTGAAATGGACACCTATCCGATTTAAAATACTTGATAACAATAACACATAACTGTGGTTGTTGTGAATTAGTTAAATTTTGTCTTGGAAATAAGCTTACAAAAATGAACCATGATAATAGATAGTAATCGATAAAGTACTTCTGTTAATCCAATTTATAAAATATAATATAACAATTAGGCAATTGCTAAAACAGAGAATCATTAATATAAATAAAATAACTATTGCCAAAAGTTTTCAATTACTCCGAGTCTTTATCAAGACAGTAAAGAATTCCTATGTTCCCCTAAGTGATAAATTCAACATTCCATTGCATTGACCGGAAATAACTAATAGGAAAACTGATTAGTTTTGAATTCATAGCACAAGATGAATTTTGTATATGATTGTTTATTCTTCCTTTTTTTTGCTTTGTGTTTCCTGCATTATTATTGCAAAATTCTTTGGACTACGTATATGACCTATATTTTTGATGAACATAAAAATCTGAATAAACTATATCATCTTTCCTTGCTCTAATATGTGTATATTTATGTGTTGAAGGTGATATTTAATATTTGTCTTGGTTTCACCAATATATATATATATATATATATATATATATATATATATATATATATATATATATATATATATATATATATATATATATATATATATATTGCACTACAACTTATCTGTGGGTATCTAATAGAATACACAACACTGTTTTTTTTCTCTTTACTTATTATTCCCATAGAATTACATATTAATCAATTAAAATTAGGTGGAGACCTCCATTATTTTATAAAAATATATTAAGAGTTTTAAATCAGGATTTCCAGTTGGCATAGAGGACTCTGACTAATCTTAATAGATTAATAAATAATTCTAAGGGAGTAATAAGTAAAGAGGAATGTTGTGTATTCTATTAGATTCCCAAAAATAAATTGTAGTGCAATATATATTGGTGAAACCAAGACAAAATATTAAATATCACATTCAACAACATAAATATACAAATATTGGAGCAAGGAAAGATGATACAGTTTAATCGATCTTTTATGTTCAACCAAAATAATACAAGCCATATATGTAGTCAAAAGTATTTAGCAATATTAATGCAGAAACACACAATAAAAATGCAAGATTAATTAATCATATCTTATATAAAATTCATCTTGTGCTATGAATTCAAGTTAACCAGTTTTTTGATTAGTTGTTTCTGGCCAATGCAATACAATGTTGAATTAATCTCTTAGGAGATAATAGGAGTTTTTTACTGCCTTCATAAAGACTTGTAGGAGTTGAAAGTGCTTGACAATAGTTATTTTAATTATAATAATAATTCTCTGTTTTAGTTATTAACGAATTTTTATGTTGTATTTTTAGATAGTAATCAATAAGCTGATGAGGAATACTATACTAAAAACTGCCAAGTATCTTTGATACTATGAATGTTTTTTATAGTTGTCATTTTATTATTATAAATAATATATTTAATAAATAGAGGTACAATATATACGGTTATGTACTCGAAGAAGAAAAATGCTCATGCTCTTATGTAATATTAGCACTATGTTTTAGGAAAGCAATGTAGAAATAGTGGTTTAAAATTTAATTATAAGGGACTTGAACAGGAAATTTCAAGCTCTCTACATCTAACCAATCTATCTTATACAACTGATACACATGATTATGTACAATCAAAAAATAAATGATCTCTAATATACATAATTTGTATTGAACCAGCATTCATCAGTTTGCCCAGATCACCATCTCTTACAAATATATACAATCAGTGTTTAATCTATATGAAGACATTCAATTATCATTTTATTTATATAACATTTTTAAAAGAAAATTAACATTTATTACAACTATTTACAAAACCATAAAAACAACCTCTTCTTGTACAGTAAAAATATTGAGAGTACGAATGAATTAATTCAATTAAGTTCAATTTATTAAAATGCATGCTTAACTCGGGCAAATGTATAAGTAATAAATCATAATATAAACAAAAATTAAAACAATAGCATACAAAAGAACATACTTACATTCATGAAGAAGTACACCATTTATATAAAAATATACTAGTATAAATGTAATTGAAAGAGCATACCAATAGCTCAAACAAGCGCTAAATTAATAAATGCGCAAGAAAAAAATATTTAAATCTGTTTGGTTTTGAGCATATGGCTCATGTCAGTGAAGATATAGAAATATTCAGACACTAGATTTAAAATATCAACTCAAACACAGCACTTATTTTATACATATTATTCAAGTAGAAACTCTGAACTTTTTGAACATGAAAATGTCTTTTACTCCAGCTATCTAACTTAAATAACTATATGGGTCTGAACCAAATTCAGAGTTTCTACATGAATAATACATATAAAATAAGTGTTGTGTTTGCATGTATATTTTACATCTAGTGTTTAAATATTTCTAGCTCCTCAATCAGATGAGCCATAAGCTCGAAAACAATTGGCTTGGGGATGAATCTTTTGGATAGAGGCTTTAAATATGCTCTCTTACCACACTCATTAATTAAGAGATTGTTTGAACTATTGATAGGCTCTTTGTATTAAATGTTTGCAAATACAAGCTTATAAAAGCAATGTCACATTATATATGACTTTCTTTATTGATGATTATAATTGTATCTTTAACCCTATCAAATTTTGCTATTTTTCTGATATTTCTGATATTTTTTGGCTTCACACATTGATATAAATTACATGATAAAATAATTATTACTTATCAGAAAATATTAAATTTAACTTTTTTTGAGAGATATTTTTGTTTACTACTGAAATAAAATTTAAATGTTCACATTTTGTGTCTGTAAATATTAAAAAATTGAAATTGTCTACAAAACAAAGACTTTATATGTCATCATTTCAAGAGAGATTATTTTCAGTTTACAAGATCAACAAAATATTTGTTTTTTTTTTATTATTTTTAAACATCCAAACAAATATTTGTTTATTTCTTTTATATCTAATGAATTATGGTTTTTACATTTAAATTTTATGAATATTTATTGCAAAATGATGATATTTTCTTACTTGTAAATATAAAGTATATTGTTTATGTCAAAGATAGTCTTGTAAATCACTTCAGTACCTATTTACATTAGCTGCTAATATAAAATTATATTTTTGAAAATAAAGTATTGTAAATTAAAATAAGTTATTAATAATTTATATTTCTTGATATCTAATAAATATAGTGTAAATTATTGTAAAAAAATATCTAAAACCATAATAAATTTATAAATAAACATGTTTTTTTTACCATTGAAACTACAATGCCATAAAATGCCAAACGTTTTACAGCCTTGGCAACAAACAATGGCTGAGCATGTAAGGGTGGGGCTTATTTCTATTGTAAGAGCAGGAATTTCACATCTTTTAGTGCTAATTTTTAAGGCAAAATTTTTATTATAATAAAATATACTGTTTTATGTTCATTTTAATGTATATTTCTCATGAAAATAAGGCACCAGGGTGAATTGGCCAAAAGGCTTTTTTCTGCTATCCTGAAATAGAATAAGGTTAAGATATTGGATACATTGAAGCTATTAATATATGGTAAATCTGAATTTGGTTCAATTTCATATAGCTATTTAAGTTAGATAGCTGGAGTAAAAGACATTTTTGTTCCAAAAACTTTACAGTTTCTACTTGAATAATACATATAAAAGAAGTGCAGTGTTTGAGTTGATATTTTAGATCTAGGGTCTGAATATTACTAGCTCTTCACTGAGATGAACCAAAAACTCAAAACCAACTGGTCTGGAGATAGGAGTTTTTCAGATAGAGGTTGAAATATTTTCTCTTACCACACTTATTAATTAAGAGCTTGCTTGAGCAATTAGTCTGTCTCTGTATTACATTTTTGTAAATACAAGCTTATAAAAGCAATGTCACATTATGTATGACTTGTTTTATTGATAACTAGTATGAATGAATGTATTCTCAATTGAGCATATATTAAAATATAACGATATGCAATGTATTACAATGTAAATACATTTCATATTTAAAAACAAATATCAATAACATTTTGATGAAAAGCATTACATAACATTGAAAAAGTATTAATAATAATAATAAAAGTAGTAGTAGCAGTAGCAGCAGTAGCATTAATAGAAATAATAGTAGTTATAGTAGTAATATCAGTAGTAATAGTAGTAGTAATAGTAGTAGCAGTAGTAATAATAATAGTAATAGTAGTAGTAAAAATATGCTTACCTAGATTACATTCCCATAATATCAATGAAATCAAACATTGGAATGAGTTGAACTTCATTTGTTTTACCTAATGTAAATATATGAGATAACTAAAATAACACAAATTATCAAATATATAGAGATATATAAATTGCTTGTATTGCAAATACTTTAATATTTACCCTATATTTATTTATATCACAATAATGATGCAAGTTTAAAAATACAATAGCATTCAATTGTTTTCTCTTTGAATAAGAATTTTTTAAAGAGTGGAGATGATTAATGTAAAAAGGAAAAATGATTGATGCTTTTTCATTAATGCTTGTGATGATGGTGTTTTAGCTGTATTAAAATATTGGAGTATTTCCATCATCTAATATAAGTTTTCTATATGTTTAAAAAAACTTATCTTTATTTAAATCTTTCAAATACATTCAACTGTTAGTAATAGCACACAGGATAGTATATACACAACATATTGAGAAGTAATATTCTTCCTTCTTTTTCACCAGTTGCTAGTCTGACCAGTGACAGTTGTAAAATGTACATCATACCTGAACCCTTAGATTATTGAATATTGAATTTTAAGATAATGTACTAACAAAATTAATATGGAAAGACAACTGTTAGTAGAAATTTTATATACTTATTTATGATTCTCCTCCTGATTTCTCCATTTTTATCTAAGAGACAACTTGATTAGTGGTAAAGTGGAGACATCAGGAGGAAGTACATTGATAAGTATATGAAATTTTCTTCTGACTGTTGCCTAGGTCAGATTGGTCAGTTGGTTAGAGCGTCATCTTAAAATTCACTATTCAGAAATCTAAAGGTCCAGGTTCTATTTCCATGCTTGAACTATTACTGTTCAGGATAATAAAAACTAAAGAAGAGGAGAGAATAATACCTCTCAAAACGGTGTACATATACTAATCTTTCTGCTATTATCCAACAACAATATATATTTGGAAAAATGTAAATAAAGTTATTTTTTTCTAACGACATTCAATATTTATATTAGATGATGAAAATAGTAGAGTATATAAATAAAACATTAAAATTATATTTCTAAAAGTTTATAATTTCATGAAAAGCAATATTAATTTTTTTACGCTAATAAATATTAATGACATTTTAATATGGTCTTCCAAAATGTGGAAATGAATGGTAATGATTTAATTTTTGCTCAGTGTGTCAAAATACTAGTTTTATAAGATTACATTAAATATAAAATGCATTTAAATTAATATATTTAGGGATAATATAGAAGAGTAGTCATCATCATCATTTACACTGATAATCAACACATTGATTAAATATATATAAATAAACATCTAAAAAGTATGAGAACAGCAAAAGAATAAAATAAGTATAATAAAAAAACAAATAAGCAATAATAATCAGAATTAAAACAAAATAATAGTCAACATTCAATAATCAATATTTTTTTTTTTTTTTTACTCTTCAATCATCCCTTATGACTGAATCTAAATGAGGTACATTTTTTAACAATACTAAATTTAAGGCAAAATGTAACACAATGAGGTGCATGCACATAAGTTTTATTTACCACTCATAATATAAAATAATTCTTAGAAAACAATAATTGCTGATCATAACATTGTTCTGATCATATAGTGTGCAGGCCAACTATAAACTGAATTTTGATCTAATGAAAGAAATAAAATATGGTGAAAGGACTTTTAAAGTGATAGATTTCCTCCATTTAAATAACTATATTTATGCTCAAGCCCAGACATAAATTCTTACCTCCATATAACATACAAAAGTTGCTCTAAAGCTTACTTAAGCTAAAAATTCCAAGATACTGAGTTTGTGAGCAGCAGAAAAAATAAATGTATATGCTTAATATATTTTAAGTTAAATACTTTTATGGGGATAATCAAAAATCTTTCAAACATTAAGCTGTAACGAAAACAAGTCCCACACCCTGACAAGGTAGTGGATAATTAGACACATATGCTGCTTGATGGCATTGTTGCTATGCAAAAACAATGAAATATGAATGTTTCCATGCCATATTTTCTTTGGATTTTCTCTGTTTTGTTTTTTTTTTTGTTATTTTTTTTTTAAATATGTATTTAGTTAAAGAAATATAACACAGAATTTATACTTCTTAAAGGTTTTTTATATTAACATCAACAAATTTACAAAAAAAAAAAAAAATCAAACATAGAATTTGTACATTTTAAAGGTTTTTTTTAAAATAACATCAACAAATTTATAACTTTTTTTTTTTTTTAAATAAAATCAACAAATTTAAAACTTAGTTTGTTTTTGGTTCCACTTTTCTTTGTAAAATAACTTCAACAAAGTTAAAACTTATTACATGTTTTTTTTTGGTTCCACTTTTTTTTTTAAAAATATACACTTTCTAATCTGATCCATTTGATTGCATGAGTGGGATGAACATCAAAATTGACTTGTACATTTTCTGATGAAAATCTCCATTGATGCTCCACACTTACATGTCTTTGAATTGGAAAGCACATTTTTTCCCTGCAAAAAGATCACAGCATCTGCTTCTGTTGCCATTAAATGTGAGAATCAAATGACATCTTGGTTTTCCTGGACCATTTTGTTTGTCTCATGTAGATTATCAACAATACATTATCTGATGTGTTACCAACTTCAAAGTATGTTCAGACTTACCTTTTGACAAGGTTTCACAACTTAAGACTCGACGATAGAAGTGTGTAAATGATCTGATAACTATTGGTTAGTCAAATTGTGTGATTTCAATAAAAAAAATATAAAGATATATTTACAAATAACGATTTTTGAATACTTTATCAACACACACCCTCAGACAACACCATAAAAAATGTGAAGTATGCAAATTCACAGAAATAATTTAGTGTGATGTGACAGCATGGCCTGCAATGTGTAATACAACACAAATACTGTATTATATGTAAACAAGGCTGTGAAAATACAGTCGACCATGTACATAGCATTTTATGTGTTTTAGCACATATATAACACCATCAAGCAGCATGTGTGACTAATCAACTAGTACTCCTGACAATTTCTAGAATAGATAGCTGAAGAAATAAAGACACTGACACTATTATTTTTTAAAAAAAGAATTTTTTAATAAAGTGAATGATAAATTCATCAGGCAAATTTCAAAAAAAGATTATAATACATTTCCCAACATTTATATATTTTATAAATATAATTTATAACCACAAATATGATTAATAAATTAATTTTTAGTACTTAAATTAATCAACATTTATTAGTTTTTTAACCCTTTCAACGATTATTATTTAATTGGCCGAATGAGTTAAAAATCAAAACTTGTAATTCGCCAACTCACAACTTTAACAAAATCTATTGTTAAAATAGATCACTTTTAATAATATAAATACGTTAGTTTCATTTGTAAAAAGTATATTACTGAATTGTCAGATTACGAAAGCAAATGAAAGTCTTTTCAAAAATAAAATTTGATTTATAATTTAAAAAATATTCAATTGCGGTGAAATAAAAGTAACCGCTATTCAACCAACCAAAAAAGATTGCGTCACGCAATCTTTTTTTTCACTTTAACGTTACGATCAATATGTAGCAATAAATAAATAATTATTGGTAATATCTTAACTATTTTTCTAAAATAATTTGATTTTTAGTATTATTTTATCAATAATAATTTGTAATTCAATTCAAATATTGTTTAAAATGTTGTAAACATTCATTTATCATTTTCGTAATAAAAATCAAAACGAACGTAACTTTTTACTTTTTGGCAGCCATTTCCCTTTCTGACAGAAGTGGGACAGCCAATAAGATTCAAGAAAAGTTGGTGAGGAGGCAGTGCTTTGGTTTTGTTTGACATATATGGTCATTTTTATTGATTTTTTACTTGGAAAATAACTCTGAAGAGGGCACCATCTTACAGAACTTTTGATTTTCTTTCGAATGACATATAATATGTATACGTGCGATAAAAAGTAGCCAATTTAGAGTGATGTCAAATCTTCTCGTTTTTAGACAAGTCATGCATTTTAAGCGTTAAATAACTAATACTGGAAAGGAAGCTAATAATATGGTTTATAATTGTGGGGAAAATAATATAATGAACATAAAAAATATCCATAAGAAAATTAATAATAATTAACAAATGTTATATAATTCAATATTATAACTGTAAATACCACATACACATTGAAATCCCTTTCAACCATTAGTTGTAATTTCAATACTTATTTCTTTGGCTTTCATTGTAAATTTATTCACTAACAAATCTTTTAGCACAGTTTACACAGTTACATTTGTTCATTTTTGCAATAAAATATTTTAGGCTTCTAACAGAATAAATTTGTCAACATTTTAAAATTTACTAATTTCTGGGTCAGGTTTATATAGTTAAAGTCAGAGACAGTAATGTTCTTGGATAGTAACCAGGATTATTACAGATAAAAGTATTATCCTTGTTCTTAAAATGTATCTATTAAACAGATCACATGGTGAAGACATGATGCTCATCTTGGAGCTAAATTCAGCACATATTTTTCTCCATTTTAATATCTTTTTCCAATGCTGAAATTTTGCTTTTATTTTCTTCAACAGCTGAATTAAGACAAACTTCTGCTACTAACTTCTTCAACAACTAAACCAAAGATAACCATTGTTCACAAGACACAGTAAGTACTATTGATTTACCCTGTCACTAATGTTATTTTTGGAACATCCTCTATAAATCCACTCATATCTTGATCAAATTTAACACTGAAAAATTAGGTTTATTTTAATAGATTATTAAATATTTTTCTATTTTTGAATTAAATTTTTTTCCAGTAAATGTTTTTCGCTTATATCATTATCAAAATTCATTCTTTTTTATTGGTGAAAGATGAAGTGAAAAGAAAAAAACAACTATAATGAATTAAAACATTTTTTTACAAAATGTTTAAATCATTTTTTGCCTTTTCTTATAAAGAGCTTTTTATTTTATTTGCTTCTGTTACTTACCTTAGTACTTAAAATGTGGAGATCTTGCTTAAATCAGGGCTTGAATATATTGTGTTCCTGATGCTATAATCAAATATTCAATAGTGCAAATATATTAAAACTATCACAGGAAAATGACAGTGTGATGGGTTAAGTAGATTTGTACAATTTAATATTTGATTTGGGGCATCAGGCACATAATAGACTCAATACCTGATATAATCTGTAAGAGTAGATGTATATACAACATATGCTAAACTTAAGTGACTCACTTAAGTTTTTTAAACTCTTACCAGCTGATTAGTGTCTGTAAATTTATATAATTTAACAGCACATTATCAGAGATTATTTTCTATTTGAGTAATTTCAAAACTTTCAGCACTTTATAATAATAGGTTCAACTAAAGAATCTAAACAATTTACTAATTATTCATTTATGAAATTTTAATTACCATTTTACTTCAAGAACCATTAAATTGCAAGATAGAAAAAATTGTGGATCTATAATATCTACATACACAATTTAAATCCTCCTGTAATCCTAAACTTTATATTATCCATGTGTATGTCATATTGTCCAAAATACTAAGAGCATAAGCAACAAATAATAATAAAATCATTCATGAGGCCTATTCATATGACAATCTCTGAAAAAACTCTGGCAATCTTACCAGCAGTAAGTAATATTGGTGTCTCTCAATATTGTGAAAGAACAAAAATTAATGAGACATTGATGGCAGAGGCTTGGAAAGAATGCCACTGAATATAGTAGTGATGAGTGAGATGACTCTTGTAGAGATAATATCTTAAAAAGGCAAAATTAAAAAAAGACTACTAATCCAATAGCAAGACATTAAAACAAGATTTAAACGTTAGACAAAGACTTTGCTGTGCAAGATAAGAATAAGCAAGTTTAATGAATCCTGGAATTTCTAAGGATGCACATATATTGTTCACACATACACAACTTTAATATAATTTACTAATACAATAATACTTCACATATATTTATCAAGTTCAATTTAATTGCACAAGTTAATTAAGGTACTAAACTGTTTAATATAATTTGTCAAAACTCTTTATTTGTACATACACAGACACCTACATTTCGACTGACCTGCAGTCTTCTTCAGAGCTATTATATAATGAACAAAATAAAATAAAATAAAAATAAAAAACATAGCTATATAATAAAACTATAAAACATTTTAAACAATAAAAAACTAAAAACAACATAATATATATATATATATTTATTTATTTCAGTTTTTTAATATATATATATATATATATATATATATATATATATATATATATATATATATATATATATATATATATATATATATATATATATATATATATTAACTGAAATAAATAGTCAAACCCAATATAAAATAAAATGTATTACATAAATAGAAAATAAATATAAATTATACATGTGTATTCCTAACTTTATACATATATACATTCAAGGACAACTATTGAAGCTGGAAATATAGTACATATTTCTGCTTCACCTAGTGCCAATGTCATCAGCACGAGTCTGGGTTTAAACCCAACCTTATTAACTGACACCCATCTCATAATAGGTGGAAGTATATTTTAATATTATAATCTTGTATATATTATTCTTATTTTGTGATTAAAACTAACCTTTTATAATAATTATTTATTTTATAATATTTGTAGAGCTATATTATGTTTATTTTATTAAGTTGGTATTTATATGTACATTAGGGGATCAATTGTATTTTGAAAGTTTCTATTTAAGTTTTAGTCAAATACTAAATGTGAAAGTCATTGTACTAAATTCCTAAAATTTTTTTAATCTAAACTTTAATTAAATAGATTTTGTTAGTACAATGACTGATAAACTTAATATGCTTGTTGTTTTATTTTAATTAGCAAATCAACCCTTGGGGCATGTTCAGGCAGAGTTATAGATTTTCCCTCCAAGCAGGCACCAACCTCACAGAACTGCTTAAAGAAATTACAATTGGTGGAGGCCAGTGTAGATTCAATCCGATAGATAAAGATCAGAACATATAAATAGTGAAAAGTTTGATAAGAGAGGGAGTTTTACTGAAGAGTGATTAATCTATATACAAGACATCGTACCTAAAAGAATGGCTGGCTAAAAGATCGACCGTGCTTCCCGGAGCTTTGTCTCACCAGCTCATCAAGGCCATCCACTGCTGTCAACATCTAGCGGAGCCTATCTGTGTCCAGAAAACCTGCTAATACTCTGACTGTAACTGCCTCTATCAAGCCATGAAACATTTCCAATAGGTATTATTATAATCTCGAATAATCTATCAAGATCTCTTCCCATGTATTTTTTTATTATATATATATATATATATATATATATATATATATATATATATATATATATATATATATATATATATATATGTCTGTGAATCTAATTTTGCTCTCAAATGATTTTTTTATATTTAATCCTATTCTCATATGCTTTTTAACTTTCTTTTCCTTAATTTCGGTGCGGTCATTTATTTATAGATATTTATGACTTGATTATATATATATATATGTTTTTTTGATTTTATTTATTAATTTGCCAATCTAAGCAAACTGGCGATTTTTAATTTATAAAAATCTTTTCTGTCATTTTTTTTTTCTTCATACAAAGATTATTAACGTCCCCTTAAATTATATGTAATGCATTATAAATTAATACGTTTGCCAGATTGTTTTATGAATCAACATTGTAGGTTCGTTTTTTTTTTTAATATAAAAATTGATTTGTTTAACCCGGTGAAAATCCAGAACTTTGGCTAATTAATGCTTTGATATCATATAAAATATTATTTATTCAATTCTGAAAGAGTGACTTATTAATTGTTTTTCTATGTATAACTGCTATTTCTTGTAGTTTCCATACTCTTAAAATATATGCTTTAATATTTTCCGTTATTATAAAATCAACGAAGGTGGGATTGATTTGTTTTAAATGGTAGGAAAGAGAAGGGGGAAATCTTAATGTTTCTATTATTAATTAGAATCCTAACGTATGTGAAATATTCTCCCTATATATATATATATATATATATTATAAATGCATTGCGTGTTATAGTATTTCAAATAAGGGTCATTTATTTTGAAGCTGTAAATTTATTCAATGTTTTTAATGACATCCATTCATTATTACGTTTCTGACATTTAGCCGGTCTTTGTGTTTACGTGCTGCTAATCTGGGAGTTGCGACAAGTTCGAACTCATAGATTTTTTATATCTCGTTCCATTGATAGTTGAGCTATCTGGAACCACTTTCTTCATATAAAATGCATCTAGCTGTGACCAATAAGTTTGGCACACGCTATGCCCATCTACTCACTTCATATATAAAAGGCCTCTCACATTGGTTATACCAGCAAAAGTCTGGGCCACGCCATGCCTATCCGTTTTTTTCTAAGCACCACCCAAGAAGGGGGTGTGAGATTTCGTTTTTCATCCAGAAGCACGACCTTGTTCCTCGTAGTTATTTTTAGGCTATTATGTCAGCACCGCAAACTTTTTCGTATTATTACTTCTTTTGCTTCATGACCCCGTTTTAATGCTATAATATTAAAAATAAGCTTTGTTTAAGATATATATATATATATATATATATATAAACACCAATTACTTTTATTATTTAAGTTTATTTCAATCTTATTCAGTCCCACCATCGTAATTTATATATCTATTTAAGAGTATCTATGTGCCTTGGGGAAAAATAAAGCGTTCGTTTTACTATTGTTAAATAATTTTTCATTGGATATTTTGTCATCTAATCAAATGTCATTTTCAAATGTGTTTTTCAAATGTATCCTATTTATTTTCACGACCTCGATGGCATGAAAATGATTTATCTTATATCTGTAATGAATCTCAGAATGCTCCCCTATCATATGTTAGTCACCACATTTCAGAACCATAACCCAAAGTGTTAATGGCAATTTTATGTAATCCTTTGTAATAATAAATTGGCATCTTAATATTAGACCCACCAAAGATGTGTGTTTATTTATAATATATCATTTAGCTAATAAAGAGCATATGAGAAATAATAGGTGAATGACACTATGTAATCGCTTGCTCATTCACACACACACTAACATAATTTATTTATAAATGTATATAACTAATTTTTCATTATATTAAAATATATTTTGTCTAACTTATTTGAGTAGTTCGATTCCTTCCTCTTTCCTCCACTTCCACATATTACAACCATGCTTAGGTATCTTTTAATTAGTCATAGTAAATAAATGTCTCATTGTCTTCTCCGCTCTCCTAGTCGGCCGGATTAAAATTAATTCTCATGTGCCATCACTATTATGTTGTTCATTAGGTGTTTGATCTGGGGCTTAGAAGGTGGGTTCGAATCCAGGCTGCTCCCTGACCTAAATCTTGGGCTTGACTGGGTTTGAAGTACATTTTGTGTGTTCCAGCTCATGTTAGATGGATAGACATGTTTTGACCGGTACACTATTAATCTGAAAAATTATCTATTTTATTATTATTAACAATCTACTAATTATCTCTATTCTTCATAAACCCAACTTTTATGATTAATAACTAAAACTCTTTTAATTTCAAATCATATATTTATTATTTCCCTACTCATTCTTCTTTTAAAATTAATATTTTATATTTATTATTATTTCTTAACATTTAAAACCTATAAACATTATAATTCCTAAACTCATCAAGTCTATTTTGATCTTCCAAATGAAAATAAAAATTTTTTTTTTTTTTTCAAAAAATTATCTTATACCCTAGCTCCCTCTATTACATGTTATTTAAACTATATATATATATAATTTTTTATATTTTTTTTTATTTACACTTTAACTTTATTACCATTTACAACTCTCACAAATTTATATCATACTGACTTATATGTCTTTATATATATATATATATATTCCCTACAACTTTATTTACATATATATATTATTTTATACACTTTAACTTTTATTATTATTTTTATAAAATTCTCATAATTTTTTTTTATTATACTGTTTTATATGTAAATATTATGCTAATTTTATTAATTTATTATTTTCCTATTATTTAATATCTATATACATACCCACATTTATACTCCTATTTAACCTAACTATTTTTTATCATCCCCAACTCATATATAAACAAATATCTCTTTACATATTTACCTTTATATATCTTATTTAATAACTATAACTATACCAATCTTATCCTAATCCCAGAATCTTTATTAAATTTTGGTTTTATCTTTCTTATTAATATAGCTTCTTTTATTTATTTTTAATACTTTTTGTAGGTAACTTAATTTTTAGTGAACTTAACAAAATAACAAGTTGGTTTTCCAACATTAAAAGGAAATATAAAATTAGTTGTATATATTCAAGAATATACAGGGCTGCAATGTATTGTTCAAGGAAAGAAGATTATAATAAAAAAAAAGATTTTATAATCAATGAGTTAAAAATGAATGGTTTCCGTGTATATATAATTAAAAGAAGTATTGGAAAAATGGAGTGTAAGATAAATAAAACTGAAAAGAGTGAAATAAAAAAAAGATGAAAATAGATATATAGGAATAAAAACAAATAATAATATCATAGTGAATAAGTTTAACAAAATTATAAAGAACATTAATAAAAGATACAAAAGAATAATTAATACAAAAATAGTTAATAAAAAAAGAGAAAACCTATTAAATTTGATAGATAACAAATACATAGGATATAATAAAGATAATAAAGAAATAATTAATGGAGTATATTTGATAAAATGCAAAAAATGTCTAGATAGTGAGATTGATAATAAATATGTGGGAGAAACAAAAAATTCTATAAAAACAAGATTAAAACAACATATGGCAGAAAATAAATCACCGATATATATACACATAAAAGAAACATGACACAAATTTACACAAAGTTCAATAAAAATGAAGTTACCTACGAAAAGTATTAAAGAAAGAAAAATAAGAGAAGCTATATTAATATGAAAGATAAAACGATAGTTTAATAGAGATTCTGGGATTAGGATTTGATTGGTATAGTTATAGTTATTAAATAAGATATATAAAGGTAAATATGTAAAGAGATAATTGTCTATAAATTAGTTGGGGATGATAAAAAATTGTTAGGTTAAATAGGAGTATAAATGTGGGTATGTATATAGATATTAAATAATAGGAAAATAATAAATTAATAAAATTAGCATAATATTTACGTATAAAACAGTATAATAAAAAAAATTATGAGAATTTTATAAAAATAATAATAAAAGTTAAAGTGTAAAAATAAAAAAATTATATATATATATATATATATAGAGAGAGAGAGATGTAGGGGATATATATATATATATATATATATAGTTTAAATAACATGTAATAGGGGTAGCTAGGGTATAAGATAATTTTTTGAAAAAAAAAAACTAATTTTTATTTTCATTTGGAAGATCAAAATAGACTTGGTGAGTTTAGGGATTATAATGTTTATAGGTTTTAAATGTTAAGAAATAATAATAAATATAAAATATTAATTTTAAAAGAAGAATGAGTACGGAAATAATAAATATATGATTTGAAATTAAAAGAGTTTTAGTTATTAATCATAAAAGTTGGGTTTATGAAGAATATAGAGAAATTAGTAGATTGTTAATAATAATAAAATAGATAATTTTTCAGATTAATAGTTGTCCTTGAATGTATATATGTATAAAGTTAGGAATACACATGTATAATTTATATTTATTTTCTATTTATGCAGTACATTTTATTTTATATTAATTGTTTTATTTGGGTTTGATTATTTATTTCAATTTTTTAATATATATATTTTATGTTGTTTTTAGTTTTTTATTGTTTAAAATGTTTTATAGTGTTATTATATAGTTATGTTTTTTTTATTTTTATTTTATTTTTATTTTATTTTATTTTGTTCATTTTATAATAGCTCTGAAGAAGACTGCAGGTCAGTCGAAACGTAGGTGTCTGTGTATGTACAAATAAAGAGTTTTGCTAAAATGGGTTTGAAGTTTGAACAAATTATATTTATAGGATATTATGGTAAACATAAAGAAAGTGTAATTTTGGTAATATTTACTAAACTGTTTCTTAAATTTATAGAAAATTTATAAATAAAGGTTTATAAATGATTACTTATCTAACATACTTGACTAATTTTTTAAAAAAAGAATTTTTAAAGTTGTCCAAAATAATGCCTTATTAAAAAATAAGTAAATCTCAAGTGACAATAATAAAGTTAATGTAGATTATATTAGTCTCAATTTCAAATTACTAACTGAAAAATAAACAAATATCTCATCCACATAAGAAAAATAAAAATAATAAAACATTATATTAATAATACTTATTCGTTATGGAGTTACTTAGTTTAATATGCACAGTAATGAATATATACTCAACATATATGTTTATAAACTACCATTACCTAAGAACTACATCACTGAGTACAAATATTTTTTTTACATTTTACTGAGAAATTATCAGGTAATTGATAAGAAAAATTTGGTATCCAGATTATTGATCAGTAAGTCGGCAGCTTGGAAAGTTCAGTAGTTTATATGGTGTCCAGGTCATTGAACAGTAATTCAGATGATTGGTGAAGTCAATAGATTAAGCCACAATGGGTGTTGAATTAATGATGGAAAATACTAGATCACTTTAGCCATATCTACAGGCATTTTTAAACAAAAGAAATGGTAAACGTTTTCCATTTTTAGAGTTGATTATTTGGTTTCTTTTGAGCTGACTCTGTGTCACACAGTAATTGCAGGTAACCAGTGTATATTCTTTTTAAAAAATAACAGTGGCAAGCTCTGAAATAATTGAAAACTGTTAGTCATGAATAATATAGGAATAATGGAGTCCATGTTCCAAATAAATTAAAGTCTGTGAATCAATGCATGCAATATTTTTTTAGCTTAAATATGTCTCCACATTTGTTGTCCCCCTCCCCTGTATTTAAGGAAACATCTAAAGTTTGCATTATTTAAAAATAACTCACTATAATCCTATATTTTTGACTTTTTAAAAAATTAACACTCTAAAATAATTATTTAAAAGTTTAATCTTAATATTGACCACTATAAGTACAATAAAGTTTAAAAAAAAAGTCCTTTAAATTAGGCATTGTTTGAGGTACAGAAAAGTAAACTTTTACCTAAATGTCATATTTGTTTTCTTTTTTAGCAAAGTAATTTATAATAATATTTGCATGTCTGTGTGACATACACATTATATATCACACTAATTTAAAAACTGCAACGTAACTTAAAATCGTTATAAACTAAATATAACTTTAAACCCTTGTTCTACCTTATATTTGCAAATTTATATATTGTACCGGATTTGATCCATTGTTGTAACCTACTGGCCTTTTAGGCAGAGAAGAACAAACCCAGAGAGTATGTATGTTCAAATGATAGCTATAAAATATATAACTAGCATTACATTTCCAGGACATAACTTCTTCTCAACTGTTGAATTCAACACCACGTTCAAAGCACTTTTTTGTTTTGTATACACGGGCACCAGTTACTTATCCAGAAGACAAATAATGCTCTTTAAACAATGGCCACTAACTCAATGCCTAAGTCACACCAATGCCTAGCTCAGCTACTTGTAATTAATAACAAATTATAGTTTCAATTAGTGGTGAAAAGAATTGACCGGACAATTAAAGTTTTAAATTTAAAGACAATTTATTTGAATTAACATTTATTAACTAATTTTAAATATTTTATAAATCTTATTTATTATTATAACACACACACAGTTTTAATTCACATATTATAATAACTTATGAGAAAGCATTAAATAATATTTGAAATACAAAATACAATGAAATCACTATATACTAACACATGAATACACACAACATTTTAAACATACATATTAATAGTTCATCTAATATGCTATAGAGTTCTTAAACTTGAGTCTTGAGGCTTTACAACTGTGATGGCTACTTTAGAAATGAGTATAAGAAAAATGTTATTACGTAGGGTCTTGAATGTGGATGCATCTTGCTGTTTGCTGCTTCTAATGAAGTATTTCTAACCAGCTAGATTTGAAGTTTTCTTGTGGAGATTTGATGTTTATTATTCCGAGGCATTTTCTTTAAGATGATTAGATATTGAGTGGCTTCAGGTTGTTACACAAACATCACTTTTATCGGGTAAATTGGCTGTTTTCATCGGACTTCAGGCTGGAGAAAGTTGTATGTTTTCCTAGGATTTAATGTTGCATTCTTGATTCTGAATACATAATAAACTGACTGATGAAAATAAAGATTGATTATGATGAATTAGAAGAAGTTAAGAGTTACAAATACCTTGGTCAGATTATTAATACAGATGGAAACATAATAGAGGAAATTAATCATAGAATTAAACTTGTTTGGAGTGCTTTTGGTAGAAATAACTTGATATTAAAAGGAAATATGCCTATGTGTTTGAAAAGAAAGGTTTTTAACAAATGTGTTTTACCAGGTCTTACTTATGGATCTGAGACTTGGACACTTAATAGAAGATCAATACAGAGACTTCAGACCACTCAAAGAAGTATGGAGAGATGTATGTTGGGAGTAACAAGAAGAGATCGAAAATGCAATGTATGGGTAAGAGAACAAACAGGTGTTACTGACCTCATTGAAAAAATTAAAAGATTGAAGTGGAGTTGGGCTGGACATATTGCTAGAAGAGATGATAATAGATGGACAATTGAAATTTTAAACTGGATTCCAAGAGATTGTAAAAGACCTAGAAGGAGACCACATGTAAGATGGATGGATGAAATAAGAAAATGTGCAGGGGTGATGTGGAGAAGAGAAGCTAAAGATCGGAGAAGATGGATTAAACTTGGAGAGACCTTCATCCTGCAGTGGATTGATAATGGTTGATAATGATGATGATGATGATCACTCTCTCAAATGCAACTAACTCGACTCTAATGCAACTAACTGTCCGATAAAAAAATGTTTATTTATACATGAGGCATGTCTTCATTTTGATATCCTCCAGCAATATCTGGTCGAAGTTCTTTTCATTAGTAGCTAATCGTTTGGGGATAAGCTTTCTTAATCCTGTTGTTGAAATTCCTTTGATAATTTTTTAATTACATGTTTTTAAAGATCGTTTAATTAGTAGCCATGCAAACATGTTGTTTTTATATTTTTATTTGTAGCCACTGCTGAAAGTTTTTTAATTTTTTAACTTTCATTTATTTTTCAATATAATTTTAACATGCACATATACATACATTTATCATTTCTTTGTTTTCTCTAGCACATATATATATTTTATTAACAAGCTTACATTTAGGCACATGTATAATTTAAGATCAATTTATTATTTAGTTTTTAAGATTACCTTTTTTCTTTAACTTGGATGAAAAGAGATTTATATTTTTAAACTTTACATTACATTTTAAATAATAATAATAAGAAAGAACTCTTTACTTCTTTTATAAAACCTCTAGACTTTTAATCTTACATTTTCTTTTATGAAAGATTTTTGTTTTAATAATTTTTTTAAACAAAATTATTTGTTCCTACACAATGATGGTACATTACACCACTTTCCGTTTGAGAGTGAAATACATCATTTTTGACCATTTTATCTCTGATAACTTTAATTCTTACTTCTAAATACTTATTAATTTTCTAAGTTTGCTTTTTAATATCTTTCACTTTATATGCTAAGGGCAATCTTCAATTATACTTTAAAATCTTTTGATGCTGGCAACATTGCTTACAATAGTCTTAGTCCTGGATAGTGACAATGAGGACAAACTAAATTTGTGGCACAGAGATCTTTGGAGACAAGGTGGATGCAGAGTCACTGGCTTATACTGACTTACACATATGATAATGAAGCTTTTGGTCAAGGTTCTCTTGACTGGACTTTGACAAAAAAAGGTCACTGCAAATGGCAGGATTTATCAACTGTCCATTACATCTTACACTTTGGAAATGAGGTACGAGATATGGGGATTCTCCCCTGGAAAAGTGACTTACAACTTACTCTGGTTGTCCCCAGTATGCATTTTAAAAGAAGAATGATCTGTGATAAGTCTGTTACAGGTGCTAAGTTTTATACAGTCAACAGCTTTAATTTATGCTTATCTAGAACTTATTTCAATACTATCCCCATTCCATTTAATTTCGAACCTTTATACATTCTTTATATAACTTAGATTGACTTTACCTTTTATTTGTTAAACTTAAAATTTTATTTTAAATTCATGACGTCTTTTATTTTTTAGACCATTACAAGCATTATTCTACATATTTATTTAATCTTACAATACTATTCTAAACTATCATGGACATCAGGTTACATATATATTTATATTTCAATATTATTTTTAAACCATTACTTTAACTTTTTTTTACATGTGTATATTTATAAAACTATTTTATTTTATTGCTCTTCATTATTATACAAATACTTATTTGACTAACTTGATTTTATTCTACATATTTCATTTACTTTATTCATTTAATTAATTCTACAAACATTACTTTTAAATCATTAACTTAGCCCATTTATTTAACTTGATTTTATTGATTTTTTTTATTTGAACTGTTTATTTACAAGCCATTTTCTTAATTAATATGTGCATGGAGAAGAATCTTTTATTTTATGAAGCCTCCATTATTATTTTACTAAACAGTTCATCATTTTAAATAGAGAAATTCTGATTCAGGTTTATTAACTATGCCAAACTAATTATTTGCTCATAATCCATTTCCGGTCCTTTTTGTTTCTGTTTACTTTAACATTATGTCCCTTCTAATAACTATTAAACTATGACCAGCAGTTCCTTCTTTCTTTCTACTAATTCACTAATATAAATTATACTCCATATCCTTACATCTATACTTCTATTAAAATTTATTGCTTTATCTCTTTCCTGTTCTGTCCTATTTTCAACTTTGTAAATTAGAAAGCCTTTAATCTTTGCAGACCTCCATATTTTTTCTAACTGTGAATATTTTTTCTCTTCTTTCTTTTTGTTTTGAACCTACTCTTAAGATGAGCCTTTATCTTAACCTTTTTAAATTTTTGTGAAAACTTTTCTATGCTATCTTCTAACTTGAACTTATGTCTCTCTTCTATAGTTTGGTCTACATTTGTTCTTACTTTATCTTCTTTAACACTATCTGATTCTAATTCAATTCTCAGGTCTTTTATCACCTCAACTTCTTTTCATCTTCCTGGTTTTCTTTAATGAAATATACTTTTACAATCCTTTTATTTTTCTCTACCTTTCCTGCTGTCTTACACCTCTCATTGCCTTCATTTCTCTAAACATTTCTACTTTGACCTGATTAATTTCTTCCTTCTGTTCAGCTTTGAGTTCTAACTTACTCTTCTTGAACTCTATCTGACTCTGCTTGATTTCTTGTCACATTTTTGCTTTGAGTTATTGTTGGTTTTGTTCAAATTTCTGACACAATTCTTCTTTGAACTCTTGCATCATATTCATCATCATTTTATCATCATCTGCATTTCAGATATTTCTTTCTTTTTTTCCATTTTTAAAACAATGTTTAAATACATGTTGTTTATTTATTTACCCAGAACATACAGCAAAGTTCACCCTCTTGTCCTTTTCTGTACCCATTCCTAATGCTTTAGCTCCACCCAAAATATCTAACTGTCTTTCATTTTAAAAAATAATTTATTTTAAATAACATAAACATCAAATATCTTTTCATTTAAAGAAAAAAAAGTTTCAGTCATTTCTTTTTTTTTAAATTAAACCACTTTAACATATATAATTTAGCTTACTTGAAAAAAAAATTTCAAACAAGAAACAAAGTATTTCTTTACTATTGTTTCTTAGGTCCAGCTCCAACATTGGGAGTAGCGATTTATGTACCAAGTTTGATCCATTGTTGTAACCTCCCAGCCCCTTAGGTGGAGAAGAACATACTCAGAGAGTATGTATGTGCAAACAATAGCTATAAAATATATAACTAGCATTATATTTCCAGGACATAACTTTTTCTTGACTGTTGAATTCAACACCACGTTTAAAGCACTTTTTTGTTTTGTATACACAGGCACCAGTTACTTATACAGAAGACAAATAATGCTCTTTAAACAATGGCCACTAACTCAATGCCTAAGTCACACCAATGCCTAGCTCAGCTACTTGTAATCAATTAAGTTTAAAGATAATTTATTTGAATTAACATTTATTAACTAATGTTAATTATTTTGAAAATCTTATTCACTATTATAAAACATGCACATTTTTAATTCACATATTATAATATCTTATGAGAAAGCATTAAATAATATTTGAAATACAAAATACAATGAAATCATTATATATTAACACATGAACACACACATATTAATAATTTATCTAATATGCTAGAGTTCTTAAACTTGACTCTTGAGGCTTTACGAAATGTGATGGCTACTTTAGAAATGAGTATAATAAAAAAGTTATTACCTAGGATTTTGAATGTGGATGCATCTTGCTGTTTGCTGCTTTTAATGAAGTATTTCTAACCAGTTAGATTTGAAGTTTTCTTGTGGATATTTGATGTTTATTATTCTGAGGCATTTTCTTTAAGACAATTAGATATTGAGCGGTTTCGGGTTGTTACACAAACATCAGTTATATCAGGTAGATTGGCTGTTTCCATCGGACTTCAGGCTAGAGAAAGTCATATGTTTTCCAAGGTTTTAACACTGCATTCTTGATTCTGGATCCATAATAAACTGACTGATATAACTCTCTCAAATGCAACTAACTTGACTCTAATGCAACTAACTGTCTGATAAAAAATTGTCTATTTATACATGATGCATGTTTTAATTTTGATATTCTTCAGCAATATGTGTTGTTGAAATTCTTTTCATTAGTGGCTAATTCTTTGGAGATAAGCTTTTTAATCCTGTTGTCAAAATTCCTTTGATAATCTTTTCATTACATGTTTTTGAAGATCGTTTAATTAGTAGCCATGCAAATGTGTTGTTTTTATATTTTTATTGGTAGCCACAGCTGAGTGTTTTTTTAATTTTTTAACTTTCATTTATTTTTCAATATAATTTTAGCACACACATATACATGCATTTAACATTTCTTTGTTTACTCTAGCATATATATATATATATATATATATATATATATATATATATATATATATATATATATATATATATATATATATATATATATATATATATATATTAACAAGCTTACATTTACACACATGTATAATTTAAGATCAATTCATTATTTAGTTTTTAAGATTACCTTTTTTGTTTAACTCAGATAAAAAGAGATTTATATTTTTAAACTATCCGTTACATTTTAACTAATAATAATAAGAAAAAACTATATACTTCTTTTATAAAACCACACATTTAATATTACGTTTTCTTTTACGAAAGATTTTTATTTTAATAATTTTTTTAAACAAAATTATTATGTGCTAACAAAATGTTGGTACAATAAATATATATATATGAAAAACAAAAAACACAAGTTAAAAACTTGCATATGCTTGTATTTATGACAATAGATGGTGTGATACCAAAAACATCTTCAAGCGTTTGTTTACATAAATGTCAGAGCGAGTATTTCACTATCTCTAACTTAATTTCCACCTTCAGATCATGATTTCAAGCTATTTGCTATCGTCGGTGAAAGACAGGATTAAGAAACTAGATCTAAAACACAAACTCTGAGCATTTACTTTCAAAAAGAATTTTATTATTGCTATAAAAATTATTACATTTACTCTTTTGAGTCATTTTGCATATATATGTTTATATTGGGAGTAAAAAAAGAAAATATGGTTATATACATATGGGGAACAGGAAGAAGGGAATAGTTGGCCAGTGTTTTTTTTTTTTTTAAAAAAAATACAAATTAATTTTATTAAAGAAGTCTTTGGGTGTTTTATGTAGTCCATTTGGAACAATTGATTTCTTGGTATTTTGTTGTTCAAGAAGGTCAGCTGTCTTAACAAAATGATCTCTATTTCCTATGTGGTTTGAAGAGAAAGGTGCAGTTCCTTCCATGAATGATTATAGGGATGTTGGGATGCTGTGGATTTTTAATTGTCTCCAAGTATTCTCATAAAGCAACTTTGTTGATATAATTTCATCTTTTTTTTAATCTTGTTTAAAGTACTGATGAATATTGTCATTGCATTCGGTGGTGGGATATTGAAGGTGATTTTGCATCTAGTTATCCATAGTGAGTATATAATAAAAGTCGATATTCTTATGTGAATGAAGTTTCAGTCTTTCATGCAATCTTTAATAGACAGCATCTTATAAAAGTCCATTGAGGTATTTTGGGATATCATTAGCCTTACAGATGTCAAGCCAGTACAGGATAGAATCATATGCTCTCTATTACAGACAGGACAGCAAGGATCTATGTTTTTTATAAATCTTCTGTAATGGAGGAAATAGTTTGTTGGAATTGCATTCAAGTTAGCCTTAATTAAAAAATCCAGGAACTTTGGCTCCATCCAACTCTGAGCATTTAAGAAACAGTTTCTATTCAGCATGCAAGTGTGAATTTTTTAGACACATAATGTCTTCAAACTCAGCATAACATGCTGAATAGAAACTGTTTCTTAAATGCTCAGAGTTTGTGTTTTAGATCTATTTTCTTAATCCTGTCCTTCACTGACGATAGCAAATAGCTTGAAATCATAATCTGAAGGTGGAAATTAAGTTAGAGATAGTGAAATACTCACTCTGACATTTATGTAAACAAATGCTTGAAGGTGTTTTTGGTATAACACCATCTATTGTCATAAATACAAGCGTATGCAAGTTTTTAACTTGTGTTTTTTGTTTTTCATAAATGTATCTTTGAGGTCTTTCTTGCAATGATATATACTGCAGATGCTTCTACTATGTGGTGATACTGAACTGATATCAGACCCATATAGCTATCTGGCATGCTATTCTGAGTTTGAAGACATTATGTGTCTAAAAAATTAACGCTTGCAAGCTGAATAGAAACTGTTTCTTAAATACTCAGAGTTTGTGTTTTAGATCTAGTTTCTTAATCATGTCCTTCACTGATGATAGCAAATAGCTTGAAATCATGATCTGAAGGTGGAAATTAAGTTAGAGATAGTGAAATACTCGCTCTGACATTTATGTAAACAAACGCTTGAAGGTATTTTTGATAGAACGCCATCTATTGTCATATATATATATATATGTCATATTATTATTACTATTTGTGGAATATTCCATATAGTGAAAAGGCTAAATGCTGACGTTTCAGTACAATATCAAGTACCTTCCTCAGAGCATCCTCTTTCTCAAATCATAAGAATGCACGTGAGATTTAAAACCGTTTTTATCGTTTTCTTTCTCCTCATATTTAAATTGTATTGGTTGAGAAGTTTTAAAATTTATTTTCTCTTCCAAATGTTGTTAATCTTCTTTAATTCACACCTTTCATTTATGCTCTTGGGCCTTTTAAAAATCTCTATAGCTTCTCTTAGCAATCTCTGGTCATATTGTTCAATTTTTGCTAAAATATTTGTTTTTTCAAAATTGATATCATGATTTGTTAATTTTTATATGAGAAAAAATAGCTGATGAATTGGATTTTTCTCTCACTGCCAGAATGTGTTCTTCCTTTCTAATATTTATTCTATGATTAGTCTGTTCTATATATGTATGTGGACAGACCCTACATGGAATTTCATATACACCATGACACTCCAAAGCAATTTTATCTGTAGGAAGTGGAAATATTTCACTAATTTTTTTATAAGTAGTATAAATTGTGTGAATATTATTATTTTTTAAAATGTTACCAATTCTATCAGTTACTCCTTTTATATATGGCAAAATTGTCTTAATTTTTGATGTATCAAAATCTTTTTTCTTTCGATATGTATAAGCCCTATTAATAATGTTGTAATTAAAACCGTTATGATGAAGCATTTTATTAGTAGCAAAAAGGTCCCGGTGAAAGTGGCTATCATCAGAAAGTCTCTTTGTTCTATCCAATATAGTCTTTGCCACTGAAATTAGTTGTGCAGGATGGTGATGAGAGGAAAAATGCAGATATCTCCCAGTGTGTGTTGGTTTTTTATATATACTATGGGATAAAGAACCATCTTCCCTTCTTTCAATCAAAACATCTAAAAAAGGTAATTGATTATTATTTTCTATCTCCATGATAAATTTAATATTGTTATGAAAAGTGTTTAAAAAATTAAAAAAGTCATCAAGAGCATGCTTGCCATGAAGCCAAATAACAAAGGTATCATCAACATACTTCAGCCATATAGATTTTTTTTTAACTGCTAAAGTCAAAATTTTATTTTCCAAATCCTCCATAAAAATAGAAGCTAATGCTGGAGAAATTGGTGAACCCATAGCTAGACCTGATGTTTGTTTATACATCTGCCCATCAAAAACCAAAAATGTATTCGATAAGCAGTGTTCAATCAAAACCACAGTAAAATTAGGCAACTGAATATTTTTTTAAAACTTGAATCGCTTCATTTACAGGTACACTAGTAAAAAGTGAAACAATGTCAAAACTTACCAAAATATCATTCTTAGTCAATTTAATATCCCAGATAAGCTCAAGAAAATGATTAGCAACTTTAACATATGATGACATCATTGATAAATGCGGCAGTAAAAAAAAAGTCAAAAAACGAGCTAGTGTCTGTGTAGGTGAACCAACTGCACTTACAATCGGTCTCACCTACACAGACACTAGCTCGTTTTTTGACTTCTTTTTTACAGCCGCATTTATCAATGATGTCATCATATGTTAAAGATGCTAATCATTTTCTTGAGCTTATCCGGGATATTAAATTGACTAAGAATGATATTTTTGTAAGTTTTGACATTGTTTTACTTTTTACTAGTGTATCTGTAAATGAAGCGATTCAAGTTTTAAAAAATATTCAGTTGCCTAATTTTGCTGTGGTTTTGATTGAACACTGCTTATCGAATACATTTTTGTTTTTGATGGGCAGACGTATAAACAAACATCAGGTCTAGCTATGGGTTCACCAATTTCTCCAGCATTACCTTCTATTTTTATGGAGGATTTGGAAAATAAAATTTTGACTTTAGCAGTTAAAAAAAAATCTATATGGCTGAGATATGTTGATGATACCTTTGTTATTTGGCCTCATGGCAAGCATGCTCTTGATGACATTTCTAATTTTTTAAACACTTTTCATAACAATATTAAATTTACCATGGAGATAGAAAATAATAATCAATTACCTTTTTTAGATGTTTTGATTGAAAGAAGGGAAGATGGTTCTTTATCCCATGGTATATATAAAAAACCAACACACACTGGGAGATATCTGCATTTTTCCTCTCATCAACATCCTGCACAACGATTTTCAGTAGCAAAGACATTATTGGATAGAACAAAGAGACTTTCTGATGAAAGCCATTTTCACCGGGACCTTTTTGCTACTAATAAAATGCTTCTTCATAACGGTTTTAATTACAACATTATTAATAGGGCTTATACATATCAAAAGAAAACAGATTTTGATACATCAAAAATTAAGACAATTTTGCCATATATAAAAGGAGTAACTGATAGAATTGGTAACATTTCAAAAAATAATAATATTCACACAATTTACACTACTTATAAAAAAATTAGTGAAATATTTCCATTTCCTAAAGATAAAATTGCTTTGGAGTGTCATGGTGTATATGAAATTTCATGTAGCATCTGTCCACATACATATATAGGACAGAGTAATCGTAGAATAAATATTAGAAAGGAAAAACATATTCTGGCAGTGACAGAAAAATCCAATTCATCAGCTATTTATTCTCATATAAAATTAACAAATCATGATATCAATTTTGTAAAAACATATATTTTAGCAAAAATTGAACAATATGACCAGAGATTGCTAAGAGAAGCTATATAGATTTTTAAAAGGCCCAAGAGCATAAATGAAAGGTGTGAATTAAAGAAGATTAACAACATTTGAAAGAAGCTATTGGAAGAGAAAATAAATTTTAAAACTTCTCAACCAATAGAATTTAAATATGAGGAGAAAAAAAAACGATAAAAACAGTTTTAAATCTCACATGCATTCTTATGATTTGAGAAAGAGGATGTTCTGAGGAAGGTACTTGATATTGTACTGAAACATCAGCATTTAGCTTTTTCACTACACAGAATATCCTACAAATAGTAATAATAATATGACATCTTTTATCCGTGAAAATATTAGAATTAACATATATATATATATATATATATATATATATATATATGATCAATAGATGGCGTCTTTACCAAAACCGCCGAAACAAGTGTAAAATATTTTTACATAAACGCAAAAGGAGTCAGAATTAACTACCTCTTTAATTTTTCTCACCTCCAGATCAGCTGATTTCAAGCTGGTTTGCTTTCGTCAGTGGAAGGATAGAGCTATAGAAACTAGGTCTAAAGACTGACTCTCAAACGTTTATGCAAAACGTTTATATAGGTTTGCAGCGTGAATTTTCAGACTGGTAAAGTCTTCAAACTCAGCCTAGCAAGCTAGATATCTATATGGGTCTGATCTCAGTTCAGTTTCACCACATAGTCAAAGTTTCTGCAATATATATCATTGCAAGAAAACTTTAAAGGTACATTTATGAAAAATAAAAACAAGTTAGTCACGTAACCTGCTATCACTTGTTATTTATGATCAATAGATGGCATCTTTACCAAAACCACCAAAACAAGTGTAAAATATTTTTACATAAACGCAAAAGGAGTCAGAATTAACTACCTCTTTCATTTTGCTCACCTCCAGATCAGCTGATTTCAAGCTGGTTTGCTTTCGTCAGTGGAAGGATAGAGCTATAGAAACTAGGTCTAAAGACTGACTCTCAAGCGTTTATGCAAAACGTTTATATCAGTTTGCAAGCGTGAATTTTTCAGACTGGTAAAGTCTTCAAACTCAGCCTAGCAAGCTGACGAAAGCAAACCAGCTTGAAATCATCTGATCTGGAGGTGAGCAAAATGAAAGAGGTAGTTAATTCTGACTCCTTTTGCGTTTATGTAAAAATATTTTACACTTGTTTCGGCGGTTTTGGTAAAGACGCCATCTATTGATCATAAATAACAAGTGATAGCAGGTTACGTGACTAACTTGTTTTTATTTTTCATAAATGTACCTTTAAAGTTTTCTTGCAATGATATATATTGCAGAGACTTTGACTATGTGGTGAAACTGAACTGAGATCAGACCCATATAGATATCTAGCTTGCTAGGCTGAGTTTGAAGACTTTACCAGTCTGAAAAATTCACACTTGCAAACTGATATAAACGTTTTGCATAAACGCTTGAGAGTCAGTCTTTAGACCTAGTTTCTATAGCTCTATCCTTCCACTGACGAAAGCAAACCAGCTTGAAATCAGCTGATCTGGAGGTGAGCAAAATGAAAGAGGTAGTTAATTCTGACTCCTTTTGCGTTTATGTAAAAATATTTTACACTTGTTTCGGCGGTTTTGGTAAAGACGCCATCTATTGATCATAAATAACAAGTGATAGCAGGTTACGTGACTAACTTGTTTTTATTTTTCATATATATATATATATATATATATATATAAAAATAAATATATATATATATATATATATAGCAAGTCACATGACAAATATAGCTTGCATTACTAATATGTAATATATAAAAGAGCATGATAATAGCTATAGAAAAGCTTATTTATTTATTTATTTTATGATATATGTTACAAGAGATAGTACATGAAGCATTTATCTATGAATTTTAAGTCATGTAGGTGTCTGAAGATTTAGATCTTTTTTCTTAATATTTAAGAATTAGATAAATGTTTGGCTTGAGTTAGTATTTTGAATCTAATGATCTAGCTCCTTACTGAAAAGAGCCATATATCGAAAATGGTCTGGGGATGGGGATAATCATAGATAAAGGCTTCAGATACTTTCTTTTGTAGCATTTATGAAAAAAAAGCTTGTTTAGAGATATTAGTAGGCTGTTTATATATTACATATTGGTAGCACAAGATACATAGGTCATGTGACATGTGACTGAATTTTATTATTATAATTTTGTTATTAGGGCTTTGAATATATTAAATCACTAAACCTACTAATGTATGGAAACACTGAATTTATTTCAAGCCCATATATTCTGAATGAAGAGAGTCATAGCTTGAAACCTGTTTGGTAATGGTGACAATCATAGATAAAGGCTTCAGGTACTTTCTCTTGTAGCATTTATCATAAAAATAAGCTTGTTTAGAGCTATTAGCAGATGCTTTATATATATAAAGCACAAACTTTTTTTGAATGGTATATTTTCAGCAAATATGTCAAGTTATACATAATAAGGATGTGTATTATCTTTATATAAACTAAGTGTCCACAGTTATAAAATGTGTAATATGAAACATTCAAGTTTTAAATAATTGGTGTAATATAATTATAAATTATTTTAGTTGAAAGTTTATTTTGAAATTTTATTGAGTTCATTTATACATATATTAGCTCTCATATCGATGGTCATGAATCATATTATATGTATGTAGAAATTATAATACAACTTAAGTTATTAAATTACTGTTGAAAGGTTAATCTTTCAGTTGAATTTTAAACAACAAACCAAATTATATGGTACAACAGACATGACATGGAATAAGTCTATTGTGATTAATAAAGATTGGATATGATTATATGTCTCACAAATAGAATACATTTATTCATCATTAGATTTAATTCATAACAGTCACACACGCGCGCGCACGCACGCACACACACACATATATGTAACAAAATAAATATCCACTAATATTAATAATACAATAACGAAATTTAAATATATTTCAAACAAAGGTAATAGTTGATTTCATTTTGAAAGTTGAGTTGATAATGATTATGAATATAATCGAAAATATTTCTTTATGAGTTTTTATTTATTCTATATTATAAATTGTTTACAGTTATTTGGAATATATTTAAGTTTCGTTTATATATATATATATATATGATTATTTTCACCTTTATCTATTTTTTACAAAGATAATTTTAGAAAGTGACGATTGTAGGTCTGAATCTAGAATTTACAAAAATTCATCTGAATATCAGAAATGGCTTTTTTCAATCCAATCATTAATATAATAATCCATCTTGGATTCAATCCCAGATTTACAGAACAAAACCATGAATATATATATATATATATATATATATATATATATCATATATATATTCTGAAAACATTATATATATATATATATATATATATATATATATTAATGTTTTCAGAAATATTTCACCATTTATAAATTATTACTGTTATATTCCATTATGCATGCGAACTAATTAAAAATAGATTATTAAAAAAACTATTAATAATTTTCAAATTATGCATTGTAACATAACCATGTTTACATTATGTCTTGTCTTGCTTTTATGACACTTTGTAAATAAATTATTCTTCTATTATTTGTTTAATTAATGAGTTAACTTTTTTATATATAATAATTTCTGATCTGTTTGCTGATTCCATTTCCATTTTATCATAGCAATATATTTTCTATATGTCTTACTTAAATATTCCTAATATTAATTGTCTAGTTGTCATCATCATCATCACGATAATAATGAAAACATTTTAAATTTTATATGTATATATAAATAGAAATGTTGTGACTTACATTTCTTGTTGTTTAATGTCAAATTGCATTTGAGTTCATTAAGTATTTAAATAAATTTAATCAACATACAAACTGACAACAATTTTGAGATAGAAATAATTATTATGTGATGGACAGCTTAAATATGTTTAATATTAATTTAATTGATTTGAGCACTAACTGACATTAAACATTACAAAATTTAAGGAACACACACACACACACACACATATATATATATATATATATATATATATATATATATATATATATATATATATATATATATATATATATATATATATATATGTGTGTGTGTGTGTGTGTGTGTGTGTGTAATAAATAAAGTTTGATATCTGTATTCATTTCACAATATATGTAATATACAAATCAATATATATATATCAAAATACAGTACAATTTATGTAAATTATATTCTTTTAGAAGTACTTTCGACTATACACTTTGTAGTCTTTATCAACTATATAACGTTGAATATAGTTGATAAAGACTACAAAGTGTATAGTCGAAAGTACTTCTAAAAGAATATAATTTATATAAATTGTACTGTATTTTGATATATATATTGATTTGTATATTTATATATATATATATATATATATATATATATATATATATATATATATATATATATATATATATATATATATATATATATTGTGCCGGGTCTGAACCATAAAAAATCCCATGTATTCTATTTACACATAAATTTATAATTTTATATTATAAATATTATGTGAACAAACTGGCTCATCAAGCAGAGGGTAGAATATCAGCAATAGCAGAGCTAACAACAATACCCACAGTCAGACCAAGCTATGCAATGCATAACACAATCACATTTCCAGACCGTGGTCCACCTCGACTGCTAGATTCAAACCCCTACTATCCAATCACTTAATTTGTTTTGGAGTAAATCCCAGGTCTCAACTAGTTTCTAGAACTAAGATGTTTGGACAGTAGTCCCATAATACAGCACTCCAAATCTACCATGACTAGCTCAGTCTATTGTAATACATAACAAATTATTGCTTTGATTAGTGGTAAAAAGGATTGACTGACAAAATTAAGTTTAAAGTTAATTTATTTAACTAAACTTTTATTCTGATTTTTAAATACTTTATAAAAATTTAATTAATTAAACACTGATAATTACAAGCATTCAATGTTTAGTACAATAACTTAAAAAACTAGTACTATGCATTCTTAATCAAATTTAACAATGATGTTGTTATATATAATCACACACATTCTTAATAAATCAGACAATATAATATAAAGTATCAAGAGTATTAAGTAAACACAAGACATTCAGAACATGTACACCAATAATTTGTTTATGCATGCTATAGAGTTCATTTGTTTACTGACTCCGGCAACTTCAAATTATTGCAATGGCTACTTTATTTAGAAATGGAAATAAGAAAAATGTCATTTGTTACCTAGGATTTGAACATGGACTTCTTTCTGGTTGTTACTTTATGTGAAAATGTTTCCACCAACTTGGATTTGAGGTTTTATTGAGGAAGTTTAACGCTTATTATTCAGTGGCACTATTCTTGGAGACAGTTAAATATTTCTGGCAATTTGTCAAGTTGTTAAGAAGGCATCACTTTACCGGGTAAATTGCTGATCTTAATAAACTAAGGGCTAAAGCAATGTCATATGTTCTTAAAAGCTGCTCAGCACTGCATGGTCTCTGGTTCTGGATACATAATAGATTGACTGATTGATTGACTGATTTTAATTTGAACTCAACTGAACTGTTAGCTGAACTGCTTAATTAACTGAACTGGACTGCTTCTCTGATGAAAAACTGGACTATTTATTAAGATAACCTGTTGTCATTTTGATGTCCACCAGTGATATCTGTTGTCAAAATTCCTTCCTTCTTTTAATTGCAGTCCTCTGATAAGATTTTAATTACATGATCTCATTTAGTAGCCATTGCAAACTTGTTGTTTTTGTAGATTTTAATTGGTAGCCATTGCACGCTTTATTACATTTTAACTTCTATATCATATTTAATATTTAACACACATCTGTTTATTTCATCAACATGCACACATTTTCTTATACTTAAAATTAATTCATCATTTACACACATATATATTTCTTTCAAATAACATCATTATTTAGTTTTAAGATTACCTTTTTTTTCCTTAACTTAAAAAAGATATTTTTTGTTTATTTGGAAATCAACTACTTTTAATTTCTTTTGTAAAACTATGAATTAATTGTTTCTATTACTTTTTTTAAACACAAAAAAACACTTTAAACTTCATTTATAAAACATTTAAGAGCTAACACTTTAAACGTTTAGTTTTACTTTTTTCAAGCAAACTGCACTTAGTTTAATAAAAAAACTCTTTAGATTTATATAAACTTATTTATTGATTTATTAACCTTTGCATTATTTCTGAAAATTTTATTTTAATACTTTTTTAGACAAAATTATATATGTACAGATAAGATATTGGTTGGTATATATATATATATATATATTAACAGTCCATCCATGATCCTATTATACGAATTTGAGTGAAAACAGGTTATTACCCGAGTGAGCTTCAAGTAGGTATATTTAGGAATAAGGAACAACTCCAATCTCAAGCACCAATCTTATCAATTAATAAGAATTATACTCCTTGAAAACAAAAGAAAAGGTTCCAGTGGACCTTTTTGTGTATCTTATCCAGATTAGCTTAGTCTCAAGGTCTAGGAGACAATGTCTATCAGGAGAATGAAGCCAAGGTTATCTTATAAAGAAACGTCATTTGTATAGTTTATAATTTTTCTGTCTATCCTATGAATCTTATTATTTTATTTCTTTTAGAGATATAATGTCATGAACATCAGCAAGCTTTTAAAATAATAATCCAGAAGTTATAAAAATCTTGTAATTCAAATAAATACACAAGTTATAGTTTAAATACTAAGATTTATTAACACATGTGTATATCAATATCTCAAACATACAACTCATTCATTCTGATATATATATATATATATATATATATATATATATATATATATATATATATATATATATATATATATATATATATATATATATTATACACATTCACGAAAGAGTGCAACTATACATCAGAGTTGTATCTATTAAATGATTTAATATACTTTTATAATTACTTTCTTTAAGTTGGTACAAAGTGCATATTTCTTAATTTATTACTATATGTTCATATAATATATAGAGAGAAAGTCAAAATTACCTCATTTGAGAGTGAATGTTTGTGTGTTTAGGGCTGATGATCTGTAAGCTTATAACATTACAATGGCAATTGTCCTAGTGAGAATTGTTGGTCTGGCAAATGATGAAAGATTCCATAACATTTTCACATAAGATAATTCATCCTAGAGGTGAGGTAGATGATTCTAAAATGAATTGATTACAAATTATTGCTGTGTTATAGTTCTGTGATTATTTTACTTTCTTGAAGTAGATGGCAAAAATATCCACAGATAAAGGTCCTTGTGGTAGGTAACAAATAGTTATACACTGGCTGTTTTAATAAATCTACATGATTCTTCTACCCCAGCATTTTAATGGGATCCATTCTTATTAATTTTTATTAATAAATCAAATAAGTTTATGAAAAATTAATTTCCACACTTCTTTCTCTCTAATGGTCACATTTCTTAATCACAACAAAATCAAAAAAATATATATAGTTATTTTCTTTTAACTATCTTTCACCTCACTTTTTTATCCATCCATCTGCTGATGACCATATCCCAGGAATGCTTTTAGCTTCCATTGTTCCAAAATACTAAATTGGTCAGTTCTTGGAATTCTGATGACAAGTGTCATTAACAGAATATGCCCTTGACACAACTTGCAACTCCTTTTATTACTCTCTCCTGCTATATTTTTAATTTGCTTTGGATAAAAATTATGTGCTACAAATGACATTATTTCAATAACTATAACTTGTGGTAATAAATAACAAAATTATATAAAACAAAAATATAAAATACATCTCTGCACATAACCACTCCTCTTCATCTTCACATACAAATCTATCTGTTAGTAATTAATTCTATGCAACATCACAACACTTGTAATATATATATATATATATATACATATCTCACACATATATATATATATATATATATATATATATATATATATATATGTGTGTGTGTGTGTATGTGTGTGTGTGTCTGTGTGTGTGTTTTTATGCCTTTAAATGGTTTAATGTGTTTCACTCACACTCTTTTGTAACAGGGTTCCAGTGTATATTTATAAATTTTCTCACTTCTTTTAATTCAATCCATAATAACAACCACAACAATCACTCTTTTGTAATTATTAGTGCCTTTTTCTTCCTTTAGTAAACCTATTCGAATCCAGCTACTGTTCCAAACACATATATATATATATATATATATATGTGTGTGTGTGTGTGTGTGTGTGTGTGTGAAAATATTTCTAATAGGACAATATTACAATTTTTACACCATCTCAATCACCAATACTTGACTAAATCATATGAGACACAAGTTACTCTTGATGTAGTGTATTTAAAATAAATAAGCAGACTAGATGATATCTCATATTTACATAAAGAAATAGTAAAACAATTTAAATACAGAATAGCATAATAGTCAGACAATATATAATATCATTTGTTTAAACTTGTTTGCATTAAGTTTATATTCTAAGAATTTGTAATAATTTGCTTTAATAACCATTATCCCCTATCATTCACTATTTAGTTCATATTGACAGTGAAAATTATATGAGTTAATTGTATAATATCCAGGTATATTTATTTTAATTTTAATAATTCATTTTTCAATTATATTTTAAAATATCGAAATGATTATATGATTGATGATATTTGTTGCAGAATAAATCCATGGATTTTAATACACTCTGGAAATAAGCCTACATATGATCAACCTTTATAAATACAATACATTTTATATTATAACCTTCATAGCATAGTCACACACATATATGTAATATGGTCTGTTTAAAATAAATACACATTGCTTATAATGATTTTTTTTAGTGAGTGGCCATTTTAAATCTAAATCATAATTTATTAATAATCCAACATTGTAACAGAGTTGGAATCTTTTGAATTCAATATCTAATAAAATATTAACAATTCTTAATTAACTGAAGTGGTATTTTGGATTAAATTTACAGAAAACACTATAAATATATACATTATTTAGATGTAGAATATTTTATACAATCAATTGTGATCTAGCACCTACAATTGTGTTATAAGTTTTACATACACAGAATCTAACTCATATTTGTTAAAAAGAGTGACAAGCTATAGACAAATTAACTCAGTTGAATTTTAAAATAAGCCTTTAACATAAAATACTAGTAATTATACTACACTCATTATTAAAATTGGACATTTGACTTTTAATAGTTTGTATGTGTGAACGTTTTTTGTTTAAAATGAATTTTTCATATTGCTTATATATAGGGTTATACATTTGATGACAATTTTTTAATTAAATATAGATATTTTTTCAATATTTATTTCAGCTGAATTATTTACAGTTTCTTTGAAACATGCCCTTTTAAAAAAAATAGTTGCTTGTTCCTTTATTAGAATTAAAGATACACTATAGGTGTCATAAAGTATATCATAAGTGTTTAATCCAATATAATATTCTAATCACAATCAGTTTTATAATGGTTATGCAGTAAAAATGCTAATGTCAGCAACTGCTACATTTCATTATGAAGATTTTTTGGTAGCATAATATTTCTCTCATGATGACATATGTTAATTAATTCCATTTAAATTTCTTATTTTTTTTATAAACTGTTATCATGCAATTATGAATCTTTGGTTTTAATTTTTTAGATGTAATTTTTTTTTCCATTTTGTGTACAGTTTCAATCAAAAAAAGCTATGACAGGTTCACAAAGTAGTCAGATAAAATTTTAAATAGTAAGCATTTTCCTTTAATTTACTCAGTCATCTTAATATTGAATCAATTCAGCTTGAAAAAGCAATGAAACCAGCTTGATTAATTTCAAGAAAAATTGACTATACATAGGATATTATCTCTTATTTTATGTCATTTGATAATCTCGTTTTTCAACACTCTCATGACCTCTTTTTTAATTTTATGAATTTTAACAAACACCATCATTATTTAATTAAGTAAACTTGTAAAATACTGTAATTAGAATATTGCTTAAATTGTTTCTTTGTTTTTGAATCTCATATCTCAAAACAGGGTTAATCTTAAACTAATATTATTTAAGTGAATTATTTTTCCATACATTCCATGCATTCTTTTATTCTTTGTTAAGAGAAACATTTTTGGCATGGGCATGGGATTTGGGAATTCCATCATCAGATTCTCTATGGTGTGGATGACTGAAGATTTGGAGGTTGGAGTAGAGTGAAACCGGTCCACTGGAGTATGTGGATTTGCTATCTTAATATAATTTGAGTATTGATTGTATATATGTATAGGAGATGATAATCAGAAGCAACTGATGAGTTCTGGATTAGCACAGTATATATATATATATATATATATATATATATATATATATATATATATATATATATATATATATATATATATATATATATATTTTATTTAACTTTGCAGTTGGAAAATACAAAATAAATGTACAACAATGATGATTTGCATTTTATGATAAAACAAAGATAAAAATATGCACAGAAGTCTGAAAACCAGATCTTGAGTATAAAAAGAATACCAGTGCAATCAGGGTATTGTCTTGTCTGTTTTCCTTTCTTTTGACTTGTCCTGGATCATGAAAAATTATAGACCACTCTACACTAAAATAATTACTCATTCTGGAGTGGGCTGAAGTCTTTGACAGCATTCGTCATGAAGACATTAATCCCAAAACCTTAAGATGAACCAAGAAGAGTTAAAAACAGTAGTTACAAGCTCATTGTACCTCTCATGAAAAACCATGCATGGTTATTCACAATCACCATAAACTCAGATTAATTATTCTTGATTGTGAATAAATTAAGTGTTTGAAACCCACTCTCAAATTTAAGCTCATATTATAATCCTGGTAGAGACATATTTTTTTCTTATTCAAGAAACTTTCAGTTACAGCCTTTTTAAAGAGACATAAGAAGTGAACATTTATTGTTAAATTATTTTAATTATTTTATCTAATTATCTGAATTAGCATGTGTGGGTCTTCTAATTTTATTTAACAGGTTATCTTTTAAATATTTTAATTTCTTAAAATTTATTAATATTAGTTAATTGTTTAATGTGGAAATTACTTTTTCCAATATGCTTATTTATTAATTAAGCCCCAGGAGTAATATTAACTGAAAAAATAACTTAATTACAGGAAATCATAATCCTGATCTTTTGTTAGTTGCATCAAAATTATGGGATATGAGGAAGTTAGGAGTCTATTGACGATGTTGCCCTCTTATCAACTAAAAATAACATTGTTGGCAATTTCAAGTGTAATGTTAAATAATCTTAGGCTGAGTTGATCAGGAAATATAGATATATTTTTTTAAAATATTAGTAAAATATTTTTCTTCATAGCTTGATTAACTCCCACATTTTAGTGTGTAAATGAAGGTCTTCCAAAATGTGAAAAACGTTAATATATATATATATATATATATATAAACAAAAAAATAAAGACTTATAAATCCAATAAATAATATAATATTTCAACCAGAGGACTGGTTTTCATCAGAAAGAAAAAAAAAAAAAAATACACAGTATATATATATATATATATATATATATATATATATATATATATATATATATATATATATATATATATATATATATATATATATACTAATTAGGTAATTAAAAATTTTATCCACTTAGGAGCACTTTCGATTATCATAGTAATTTTTGTTAACGAACACTTTGAAAGACTAACCTTCTCACAATTCCATTATCTTAAAGTTTACTGCCTACCTGTTAATTAAGTCATGTTTGTATTTCTATATTATCATATCTGCTTTTATTTTCCTTTTATTGTTATTTTTTTCAATTTGCAATATTTTTACATTATTAAAATTGAAGTCAAAACCATAAATACATGACTTATTATGGTCATAAAAAAACAGATGCTGAATTATTATTATCGACTTTACAATTGTGTTTTAATTTCTGAACCTGTTTTCAAAATAGCAAGTGCTCTTTAGTTCTCTTTTCCAATGTACATCTTGATTCACTTATATATCCACAAGCACATTTACATATCCACTTATAAATGACACAATTTTTATTTATAAATGATTAAATTTTATAAGGAAAAAATTATAAAGATATATGTAATATTGCATTTTACAAATCTCCTACATTAAAAAATTTTAATAATAACTCTAAAGATAAAACCTCATTTATGAATAAAAATTTTGTTATTTATAAATGGAAATGTAGGTATCATAGTGGATATATAGGTGAATCAAGATGTACATTGGAAAAAAAATAAAGAGTGCTTGTTATTATTAAAAGAGGATTCAGAAATTGAAACAAAACTGTGAAATAAATAATATTTCAGCATCTGTTTTTTACATCCATAATATGTCTTGTATTTATGGTTTTGACTTCAATTTTAATAATGTAAAATGCAAATTGAAAAAAATAACAATAAATTGAAATTAAAGAAAGTTATTCTAAAATACAAATACACACATGATTTAATTATCAGACAGACAACAATAGTTAAGATCACAGATTTGTGGGAAGGTTAGCCTTTTAAAGTATTAGTTGACAATGATTACTTGGATAATCAGAAGCGTTCCTAAGTGGATAACATTTGTAATTATCTAATTACTGTCTTTATAAATATTTAATTACTTAATTATGTATAATGTTTGAAAAAATAGAGATCGAATAATATTATATATATATATATATATATATATGTGTGTGTGTGTGTGTGTGTGAAACACAAAAAAGCAAAGTTAAACTTGCCAACACTTGTATTTATGTTCAACAGATGGTGTTTTACCAAAAACACCATCAAAGCGTGTCTGTTTACATAAACATCAGAGTAAGCATTCACTACCTCTTTCATTAGTTCCACCTTCAGATCATGATTTCAAGCTGATTTTGTTATCATCATTGAAGGACAGAAAATAAGAAACTAGATCTAAACACTAAACTCTGATCGTTTATGAAACAATTTCTATTCAGCTTGCAAGCGTGAATTTTTTAGATATGTAAGGTCTTCAAAATCAGCATAGCAAGCCAGATAGCATATGGGTCTGATATCAGTTCAGTATCTCCACATAGTTGAAGCCTCTGCAGTATATATCATTGCAAGAAAAAACTTCAAAGGTACATTTATGAAAATCAAAAAAGCAAGTTAAACTTGCCAATGCTTGTATTTATGATCAACAGAATGCGTTTTACCAAAAACACCATCAATGCATGCTTGTTTACATAAACGTCAGAGTAAACATTCACTACCTCTTTCATTAGTTCCACCTTCAGATCATGATTTCAAGCTGATTTTAATGTAAAAATATTGCAAATTAAATAAAATAACAATAAAAGGAAAATAAATGAAGCTATACTAATATACAAATACAAACATGATTTAATTATCAGGCAGGCAGCAAATGTTAAGGTCATATAGTTGTGGAAAGGTTAGCCTTTCAAATTGTTAGTTGACAAAGATTACTAGGATGATCGAATCACATTTAAGTAGATAAAAATTTTACTTATCTAATTACTGTATTTATAAGTATTTAATTATATAATTATGCATATTGGTTTGAAAAAATATAGACATCAAATAATAATACTATTACATACATATGGTAAAAAGATTTCAAAATAATTCTGAATACTTAATTATCAGAACTGTGAACCTGAGATTTGGAACAGTCAATGAATAAAGAAAATAATGGTTTCAGCTTACACAATGAAGTATGAAAACATGTGAAATAATAATGACAAGATTGATTAAAAACAAAATGCATTGGCACAAAAACAAACCAGTATTATTGTCAACACTGAAAAAATTAAGAAACTGAGATAGAACTTGCCTAAACAAATTTACTAGAAGAAATGATAAAGAAATAGTTGAAATCTTAAACTCGATCCCAAAAAATATAAATAAAATAGAAAAAAGACCTGTGATAGATCATTGAAATATAAAAAGTTTGCTAGTTTCATTTTGAAAAGAGATGGTTTATGACATTAAACTAGGAGATACTTTCATCTCACCTTGGATTAATCATGTTTAAAAATTATTTTTATTATGGAAAAAATATTAATAAAATGAATTTATTAACAAATTACATCTTTCATATTACAGACATTCGAGTAAATCTAATAACAATCTTAAAACTATTTTTCAATGTTAAAATTGAAATTATTATAATACTTAAAAATATATAAGGTTTGATCTTAAATGTAATGAGAAAAGAACCCTAAATAAATAATAAATAAAACAAGATACATAATAAATATGTATACTACTTACTTTGTTTTTTTTTTCTAAAACTCACTAAATGTTTAAGGCTTCAAGGATTGCTAAATACAGAAATTGTTCCTACACTAAAAACAAAACAAAAATCATATCTCTAAATCAGCTTACATATACATAAAAAAAAAATATTTTTAAAGTATTTAAGTTTAAAAAATGAGTGAATAAAAATTGAATTTGCATTTAGGATAAAATATTTTTTTCAAAGCAGTATTCAACAGAATTTTGATAATAACTGAAAAGCCAAAATATATGAAACTATATTGCGTTTATATGAAAAACAGTTAGCACTTTTATATAATAAACATTTACAGGCAGTGAGAATATATATATATATATATATATATATATATATCAGTATTATAGGTGAAGATAGATATATAGCTAGATAGATGGATAATGGATGGATCAATGGATCGATGAATTGATGGATGAATAGATAGGTAGATAGATAAATAGATAAAACAGATACACATGTATAAGCCCTACACTATGTATATATGTGCACATACTCTGCAACAATCTCCACAATATTCAAAACCCATGATAATAAATAGGGTATATGAGCACAGGTATTTCCACAACCCACCACTCTCCATTCTATCTCACAACACAAATACACCCTAACACATATATGTTGATAAGATACGTGTTTCATGCTAAAGCATCAATCATCAGTTGGCCCAGATTATCATCTCCATCCATATATGGAATAATGTATCTGATATATATATATATATATTAACCCTCCTATATATATATATATATATATATTAACCCTCCTATAACACCTCTCATACCTTTCCTTTCAACAAATACCCGGGAGTGTCAGTTCTATTGATCATAGATTAAACTACTAATCTGATCTTGCTCTAGATTATTGCTCAGACTCTAAAAATGATGTTCTACCTTAGCTTATCTCAGTTGGAAATTACAGAGATTTATAACGTGTAAAATGTATATTAGGTATGGGAGGAAACATTAGTATTAATAGGAACAAAACATCTTTTAAGTTTTAAAAGAAATAAGTAATTGGAATTGGTAAAGTTTTTTTTTTTCTCTTTCATATGTCATAGCATCGGCCGGGACGCGAACCCACAACCGTCTGCCACCAACTAGTTGCTTGCATGGCTGCTGCGATACCTCTCTAACAACGCAAGACAAGAATTGGTAAAGTTATACCGTTTAAATTGACAAGTAATAGTTTCTACATCATTTCCTCCCATCATCCATATGCATTGAGCATTCTCTAAGGTGTGATAGAATTAAAATAATAAAATAAAGATATAATGTTGATTAACTATACTACATAGTTAGTTAGAGTTAAATACAAAATAAATATAACATTACTTAAATTTTAATGGTACAGTAATTTAAAATAAATAAATCAATTAATGTCTAATCTAAATAATAAGTGAATATCTCAGAGGATTAATTTATTGCATGGCTTAATTTTAAATGCATACTTTCCAACAATTACTAATTACTATCTTAAAAGTAATGATACAAACTAAGCATTATTCTAATAAATAGTATTTAGATAATGAAAGAAATAGTGTGCATTTTGATTTCAATTCATCATCTAAATAATAAATGAGTAATACATTTTTCAGAGGATCCTTAAATTATCAAACATTTCATATAATGTTTGAATCAAGAATAATAACACCATCAGATCTGAACATGTTCATCATTAAATTATGGAATAGTGCAATCAAATCATATTGGATATGTAAGTATGTGTGCATGTGTGGAAATGTAGAACATAAATACATGTCAAGGAAAAATTTTGGACAAAGCTTTAAATAAATAATACATTTATTGCAAGATAATAAAATAACCATTCGTTTTTCAAGTTTACTCATATACATGTTTTGGAGTTATTCCAAAATCAATGGTTAAATAATATACATGAGAATAAATAACATTAAAATAACTTTCTGTATTTTGTTTTAACATATGCCAGATATCAGTGCATTCTGATAGACTTAAAAATAGAAACATTATAATACTGGCACTAATATAATAAATGTGAAAATAAACTGAAGGTATCAATCAATTCTGATAAACCTATGAAACAGAAACATGAAAATACTACACTAAGATAACTAAGTACGAAATTATCTTCTTCAAAGACACATACATTGCCAGTCAATTCTGATATGCTTCAAAAAAGGAAAACTTTATTTAAACATCACACCAGAATAATTAAATATAAAATTAGTTTGTGTTTCATTTTCAATATTCTCAAGCTATCAATTATTTCTGATATGCTCATGACAAATAAAACTCTATTAAACATTGGCACTAAAATTATAAAATGTGAAACTAAAATTATTGGCATTATACTTCAAATGCACATCAAATTCATATGAGAGGGGTTTAAATCTATGAGTAATAGGTCAAGCTATCCTTCATAAATTAAATGAATAATTCTATTAAAATGGCTACACTTTCTTTTCTTTTGCTTGCTCATTCAAAATGAGGATGAAACATTCTGAGAGTTGATGTTATAAAATCTAAATACTAAATAAGATATGATTTGAAAACAATGATTGAATTTATGAATTGATGATGGATTTTCTCCATAGCTTCTGAATTAATAATATTCTAAGCATGTGTCTTAATTATGCTACCTGTTATAAAATAATTAATATAACTAAATCCAAATTGGTTTACTTATGAAATTGGGATATGTGTCATAATACGGAAGATGACAATGGCTAACCAAGCTTTAACACTAATTCTACTTCAGCTGTTCTATGAGAAAGATCAATTCTACCTTTTACTTTATTTTCTTATCAGCAAACTATTTTACACTTGGCTATGAATAAAAGATGGAACATATTCCACATAAATACATGAGGGATAAAAAAACTTTCATAACTCTAACCACCTAAATAACAATACACAGTGACTCCCAAGCCTAATTTCTGAGGCTTAACTTCTGGCATGGACATCATCTCATCACTGAGAAACAAGAGAAATATATTAGTTGGCTTCACATACTTTAATTCATAAAATACATCTCCTTAATCTGGAGGATATAATCCACTTCTGACAAATATTTCAACAAGCTAAGGGAGAGTTTTTTCATTCTCTGACAACGCAATATATAACATATACAAATCCTTTCAGCACGGCCATGTAATACATTTCAATCTAAATGTAAAACAATAATAATAAATTTACTATTAAATAAATCTTAAACTTACCATTTCTTCTTGGCACATTTCATCATTCAAAACCACTTTCAATTCAAACATTATATCACTGAATTAAATAACAGGCATGTATATAAGCATAATAACACATAAACACTTGCAAATCACATTTGATAAGAAATACTGTTGCAACATTAATTAATTAGTTATAAAAGCAATAATGAATGACTCTCTCATTTCTGACAACTATAATATTTTAACTTGGATATAAAATAATTATTATTAAATAAGCAAAAAAATAACTCTTTAGTTTATTTGGCATTAGCCCACAAATTGCAACAAGAGTCTGGTTTGGAATAAACAATAAAAACCTTTTAATTTGGAGTAAAATAATTATTAAGAAATAAGCATTATAACTTCTTAAAAACACAAAGATATACAATAAATTTTATGTAATGACCTCTTTTGAAAAACGAGCTGTTAACTACTAAATAGCAAACAAATATTTATATTGCAAATATGTATAGAAATATAAGTACATAATGAAAACTATATTAAAATAATACTAATTACCCAGTATGATATCTCTCCATATTATACATTTGTATAATGTTTTGAAGAAAGAAATAATAGTAATAATAATAATAATAATAATAATAATAATAATAATAATAATAATAATAATAATAATAATAATAATAATAATAATAATAATAATAATAATAATAATAATAATAATAATAATAATAATAATAATAATAATGATGATGATGATGATGATGATGATGATGATGATGATGATGATGATGATGATGATGATAATAATAATAATAATAATAATAATAATAATAATAATAATAATAATAATAATAATAATAATAATAATAAATAAATAAATAAAAAATATAATCAAATAATTAATCTACCTATCTATCAAAAAAAAAAAAAAAATTCATTGAAGCTTTTTTTTGGCTGGAATAAAAAGTTCATTTATAGTCTGCAGGTGACACTTCATGTTCAGATGCTAAATGATGTTGGTTATTTGTATAATCATAAATATAGATAAACCCATAACAAGTTCCTGATGGCAGATAAATAATTTTAATTGGGTCTAATTAACAGCATTTCAATGTTTTTAGCAATAGCTAATGAAGCCACTAGCAATATCACATATAAAAATTATTCAAGGTTGCAAACAAATATTTATTATGGCATAAGTTGAGCCATAATTAATTATTTCATTCATTAGACTTATTTAAGCATTTTTTCTGAATATTCAAAAGTCATTCATCATGCATACAATGGCTCAGTTCATAAAACCATTTAAATTCACAGTAAGTTTATTGATAATATACTTTTAAAAAAATCAAGTTCAAATGAGGAGAACAATAAAATAAAAAAAAATCACATTCAGTTCCGTGCCCTTAAACTCATTCATTTATCAGCATATTTACAGATAAGATAATAGTTCATTAAATCATATGTCACACATTGTTCTTATTTCCACGTACAAATGGTTAGGTTTATATATTTTTGTCAATAACAATAAAGCATGTTAGAATAGATTATTCACACACATCCTTCTGTTTAAACTTTATCCTTTTATAGCTACAAAAAATTATCAACAAAGAGTCTCTGAAGTGTTTAATGAAAAAGTTCAGCATAGATTTTCCAGCATAACAATAAAATCCACATATTCCAGTTATTTCTTTAGTGTTAGAGATTAAATCATAGTAAAGCAAACTTATAATGTAGACATACATTTCAATTACTTCTTTAATATTAGGAAAAAAATTTATTCAAAATAGATTTGAAATATAAACACACACTTCCTTTATTTCTTTAATATTAGAAATTAAAGTTAAAGAAATTTATAATAGAGGCACACATATGTATCTCAAATGATTTTAGAATTTAAATTAGTGAGTTTGAAGCAGAGATAATATTTTATTTTACCATTGTCTACATCTGCATATTACTTCTTTATTTTCCCAGTAGATTTTGTGGGCTGTTTCATCCAGAAAATTGATAGAAGTTTTACTTTCAAGCTTGGACCATAGAAGAACCAACTTGTAGAAATGAAATTTTACTAATAAAAACTCTTTATGGAAAGAGAATTGTTGAAATCAGAAAAGCCAAATCTTTTGTAAAAGAATTCCCTTTTTATACCAGATTATTACCCAAACATCTGTTTTCCCATAAATCCAAGGCCAGTTAAAAGTTCAAAACTCTAGAAACAAACAGGTCACTCTACCTATTACACTGGCTTAATTGGTTACAAAATATGCAAGAGTTATTTCTTTCTTGAAAAAAAAAAGAAAAAATCATTTTGTCTTTTAAAAAAAATATTAAATTGAACCAAAAATAAAATATTCTGTATTTTTAAAGTAACAAAATAAAAAAACTAATGATAATTATTTGAGCAAACAAAATATTTAATAATGTATTTGTCTGTTTGTTCATCAACTGGTCTGATGATTTATTATTTCATTTACATTGTGTATAAGCTGATTATCCAAGCTATGGTTATCAAATTAAATGTTTTTCTATGAGACATGATATTTGGTGGTTTAATGAAATACATAAATGGAGAATGAAGCTGAAAGATGGCAAAAGCATACATGATCATCCATAAATAATATACTACAGATACTAAACCAATGAGACTAAATGGAAATTTAAATGATGACTACTACAACATATTTCACTATTTACACTATGGATTGAAATATTATAAGCAAATAAACCAGAGAATTATCTAAACAAATATCAGTACTGTTCTTCAGACAAATAAAACAAACTGGAATCAACTTAAATCAAACTGAAAATTCCTGTGACAAGCCATCCTCCTTTTCTAACATTAATTATTTACTAAAGAAAAAATATTAAATGTCTCAAAACCTTCAAATTATATCTATAAGTGGTTTTAAACATAGTTTTAGGTTATTAATTAAATTTTTTTAAAATTTCAGGATATTTCTTTTTTTTTTTTTTAGCAAGATGCATTCACCAGTTATGATACAGTGCTATATAATTATAATCAATATTTTTGGGGCCCATCCAGAAAGTTTATATATATAAATATATATATATGTGTGTAAAATTAAGAGCGTGCTAATAGCTCTAAACAAGCTTCTTTTTTTATTTATTTATGATAAATGCTACTACAAGAGAAGGCATTCAAATCATTTTTATCTTGGATTGTCCCCATCCCCAGACCGGTTTCGACCTATGGGTCTCTTCAGTGAAAAGTTGGGACATTAGATCTAAAAAACCAACTCAAGAAAAGCATTTATCTAAAAGATAATTGTTAGAAGAAGATCTGAAACTTTTAGAGATCTACATGCCTTTAAAGTCAGCTCTCCAACTGAAAAAATCATATGGGCCTGAACTTAATTCAGATACTCCATATATTAGTAGGCTTAGCTCTTTAATTTAGCTAAAGCCACAACAGCAAAATAATAATTTTACATATTTGTAAGTGCAAGCTATATATAAGTCATGTGACATACACACCGTTAAAACTTCTTTTTTAAGAAATAAAAATTGAAAGATAATAATCATCTAAACTCTAATATATAAAATCACACAGATGAAAAATTATTAAAACTTTATTTAAAAAAAAAGTATTTTAAAACTAAATTTCCAGTAAAGATTTTAAAATAAAAATATATCTTAAAGTTTGTACAATAAATTAATTAATGCTATTGTATAACATGGAAATGATTATTAATTAGTCCAAGTGAACTGACCTTTGGGCATTTCAAAATGTATAATTAAAGGTCAGATAGGAGAGAAAAACAATAGAAACTAATAGCCAATAAAAGAAATCCCTCAGGAAATGGACCTCAACAAAAATATCATCATTGTCATGATGTAATGTCTACTGGATCCAAAAGTCTACCATAGAAGGAGTGAAGAAAGAGCTGGGAATACAAGATAGAGATGTGACAGCAGAGGTGATATGTGTTAAGTCGGAGAGAGTTAGAGGAGAAAGGATTAAAAACATGCACTTCCAATTCCTTCAGTTAATTATAAAGAAAGGAAATGACATCATCTTTCTATATCGTGTACCCCAGGACACCAAGATCCAGCAATAAAATACCAGCCACAATAAAGGACCCTGTGGGAATTAACACTTTACAAGTTGCAAGCAAATAAAAGTGTGGACTTTCCTTTTAAACTGTATGAATTTTATGAACTCTAATAAGCTTTAAGCTTTAACTATAATTCTAAAACTCCAGTATTTTGAAAAGAATAAGAACTTTAATATTTCATAGAAATAGAATCCTATCTGACCAATGTAAATTGTTATTAAAAATTAATTTTATTTGATGTATTTTTTTTAAATCATTTCAATTTTTTTTTTTGTTCTTTCAAGTTTTATTATGATTTTTGTTTTTTTCATTAAACTAAACTTAATACATGCTAAATTTAAGTTGGGTGTGAATAGCTGCATAGATTTGTAAAGTTATATTTGTTTAATTAAGGGAGGGTAAATCGTAGGTTATTTGTTTCACAGTTAAATTGGGTTAATGGATTGGATGTAGTGGTGTAATTAGTAAATGTATTATGAGGTCCGCTACATGCAGGATCACCTTATATGCTGCACTCGGGCAAAATAAGCCTTTCTTATTGACCATCGGAGATAGACGGTAGTCCCTGCTCCTTGGATCACCTCTTTGCCTATGAAATGGGGTCATAAGTTGGAAAAAAGGACCACAATCCCTTCCTATGAAGTTTTTTTATTGTTCTTCTTGCCAGACAGATGTAACATTTCTGTACTGGATGAGAGACAATTTCTTCAATTATAACCATGCTGTTCATATGTACATTCCTGACAGTATGGTATTTGTGCTTTTGTATTCATGCTGCATTGATTACATCAATATATCAGATGGATTGATGTTAGTTTAACTGCGATCTTTTGGCCTAAAGTTAAATAAGGGATAGAATTTTTTTTTCCAAATGCAATCTATGTAGCCTATTTATACTCAACACTTTATAAAATATTAAATTCTTCTGTGTGATCTTCAAAAATAAAAAAGGTTAAAAAAATAAATTAAATGCTAAAAATAAAGTAAAAGCATACTAAAATAATTTGAAATGTATATATATTTAATAAATGTTTGTGTGTGTTATTACTGGCAGTGGCTTCTTTTATTTTTGTTATTATTGAAAAAAATATTTTAAGAATTTATATTTTATAAATCTCTGTGTCTCACTGAGCTAGTGGCATGAGCTGATGGTCGGAATAAAATATATATAACATTTTTTACTTAACTTACGTATCTGCCTACTATATAAATTTTCCAGGTTCCAAATGCCTGGTGGCACCCTGTACGGCAGATATGGTAAAACTCAAATTCATTCCAACCGTTATAATATATATATAGTGACCTTCTGAATTTATACAAGGTTGGAATGTCATATGATATTCCAACCGTTATAATATATATATAGTGACCTTCTGAATTTACACAAGTAATTAAAGTATTCTTTGGTAGTGGTGAATAATTGCATTTAATATAAAAAAAGTGAAATAGCAGTAAATTTTAAAACTTTTTTATTAATGGTCGAAAAATTTATGTAAGAGTTGATTATGAATATTAGATGGGAATTTTTATAACAAATAAATAATAATTATTATTATATTTGATGAATTATTTAATGCAAGAAAGGGTGGGTGGATTATTACAGAAATTGTTGATATGCAAGTTAGGTTGATGTAAATTCATTTTATTTATTTGTGGGATAGTGTTTGATATTTATTTAGATGTTTTTCTGAACTGTTTATTCATTGGCACACCCATCCATGTATAAGTAATATAATCAATAAATATACTTAACTCATAGCCATATCAGTCATACGTTAGTCAGAATAATTTAGTATTCATATAGCAGCATATTGTAACAGTCAGAAATATGTGATTCGTTAACATAGTGCAGAATTTGTCCACCACAAAGAACTGCAGCACCATCTAGGTAGCGAAGCCATCCATAGTACTGAGTTCAAACATAGTTTATCAGGTCCACAATACAATCTATGAAACAATGCATCTGATGTGACATTAGCAAATATTTCTTTAGGCACGGTTGTCAGGGATATGCAAGAGAATCAATAATTTTATTTCAAGTTAGCCAATCAGAACATTAATCTTAAACATTTATATTTAAAGAATCGACGAAACATATTGAATGGGTATCGAATAAATAAATAAAAAAGTAATGGCAGATTTATAGTTTGACATTATTTATTAAAACATTTTAATAATAAATTAATTACTAATCATATTTGGTAATATTTAAAATTGAGTAACGGAATTTTCCGATACTGTTATATATTAAAGAAATACATTTATTTATTTAGAAACATTTATGCAAAATCATTTTTCCAATAATACTTTATATTTAACATCTCAGTAGTGGTATTTTCCGATACTATTATGTTTACAAAGAGAAATGCATTTAATTGATGATGTAATCTAGCTACCTAAAATTCTCTAGCAAGTATTTCTAAGGCATGCCTTTAGGGATATATGCTTTTGCAATACAAATGTCTAAAGTAAGATTTATAATAGTAGCGGCAGACATATATTTATTTAATTAAAGATATTTACTAATAACTAAGGGCAAACATGTATTTGAGAGTGAATTATGTCACTAATGCAGGGACAGAGTTATACAGAGAATAATAAAGTTAATAAAAGAAACATGTGGTTTGTTTAGAAAGGTGATAGGAAGTGGCAGTATATTGAAACTGAAAAGCCATGAATGAGTTTATAAGAACAATGGGCTGGCATTTGCCATAGGCCGAAAGAGGTAAGGTGTCACATAAGCATAACCAGGGACAAGTGGTTTGTGCTATGATTGCCTGCTGGCTGTGTGACGGTCATCAAGCCCTATGGAATCATTTATTATGTCCGTTTGTGTAGGACAACTGGGGTTAATTTCAACCCTATAGAATCCAGAATATTCAAGACTTGCAATGGGTCATCACGTCTCTAAAATGTAACACATGTATAATGTACAGATGATTCAGTTACAATTTAAATATATTTTATAACTCGGCCCTACATTATCAACATTTAATAATAAATGTTTGCGACTCTCAAAGAAGTGCAATTTTATGGAATTATTAATCAAAATTTAATAAAATATACAACTAATATGTCAGCCATTTGCTAAGCAATAGACCTTTGCATTACAATAAATGAAGCATTGAATGCGTGTTGATTTATATGAAAATATTAAGTTATTTATGAGAGTAAATATTAATGAAAATTTTATACGCATCCACTGTTTCAAGCGATCATAGATTTATACTTAGAAAATTATGAGCATGTGATAATTATATAATAAAATGTAAATTTTAGAAATATGTACCCAAGAAATATAGAGTTAGGCAGACTAGATTGTTAAAGAAATTTACATAATATTAATTATTAAATTTACAGTTTTACAAATGACAATTTACAGTTTATAGTTTATAAGTTATAAAAAGATGAATGAGCTATAGCAGGATATTAGTAGAGTACTCTAGAGAATTTGGATACAGGTACCTGTTTTATGAGAAGTTTTCCGATTCAGTGATCAGTAGCAAATTGTTCATGATTCTAGCATTAGCAGTTCTTTCCAGTGTTTAGGTGATTTAATTATTTGAATAGCAGCAGCAGTTTTCTAATGGTTCAGGGCAGCAGATCTTCTTTGATTGATTATATGGAAGGCATGGGCGTAGGTTCTCGGCAATCAATCGACCATCACTGGGGAGAATAGTCTTTGGTACTTTCTACTCATGCATACTGTGGCACATAAAAACAATATATATGTTTGGAGACTCTCAACTGCTCGAGAGCAAAGCTAAAGTTCAACTGAAAGTCCTTAGAAAGTTCAAAATGGTCTCCTTTCTTAGATCTTATCTTTTACATTTTTGTTATAGTTTATTTTTGGATTCCACTTAATCTGCCCTGAGGATAATCAATGCATTTTTGTTAAGTTTAATTATAGAGAAAACTGTCTTTCTATTGTTTACATTTACATTTTACATTTACATTTTATAATTACATTTTGGGGAATTTTTCTTTAATTAATCTATTATCTCTCACTGACCATTGCTTTTAAAATTTCAAATACAAAAGGGAACATATGATTAATTTTATTTTTAATTAAATATTACAATCTATTTCTAAAATTATTACTAAATGAAATTTAAACAAAGCAATAAATAACGGATTTTACAATTCAAAATAAATAGTCAAAATTATATATTTTTATATAACTAAAAGAAGAAATCTAAATTATATTATTTATCTTTATTTATTGCCTTAAATTTGATATCGAAAAGTGTTTGTGTTTATGATGAATTCTACATATATCTATACATTTTTAATATTGCTACACACACAATTCGATACCAAAAAGTTTAAATTTGGGTAGGATAGAGTGGTGAGTGAGAGATGATGGAAAAAGGTGAAACTTAAAATTCGAATATGAATCTTACTGTTTCAATATATGTGTATGCATGTATGTCTGTATCATCTTTCAAGTTTATTTTTATATTTAATTATAATGTAAAATTTTATATTCTACAATAAAACATTTAAAATTACAGTAAATATCTCTAATAACTGATGTAAATATATTTTGAGTAATTAATTGACATCTAGATTAGTGAATTATTTGACAAGTTAAACTGTGTTATCAACTATTTTATTTTACTGATTAATTAATATTCTAATTAATATTCATTTATTTCAATAGTGTCAAAGGTTAATTTTTATTTATTTATTTTTATTTGGTTTGTACTAATTTAGAAAATCAAAATGATTTTTTTTTCTCAAGAAAAAATTTCTTCAATATTTATTCCCTGATTAAATAAGTGCAAAGGGTGGAGTGAACCTTTGGTGGATAAGATTACCTCTTGATTGATGGAAAAGAAATGTATTTAAGTAATAGGTTGTAATAGAAATTCAGTGATTATTCATTCAGTTATTCATTCATTACCTGCCACATCTTCTTTGTGCATTTTTTAAATATCTCTTCCAGAAATAAAGTCAGTTAAACTCCAGAGAATAAATTTTTAAACATTATTTTCTTTATTAAATTCAGTGTGGGAATTCTAGCTACCAGACAGCTTTAAGCAAGGGTGTCAGGCTAAACTATAAGAAAAATATATTTTTCATTTCTCCACTCAGTTAAATGTTAAATTAACTTTATCACCCTTAGAATGTATATATATGCTGATAATTTAATCTACTTTGTTTGCTTATATCTTTTATTATTACTAGGTAAAAAATGAAATTGTGTGAATGTTCTAATCTTCTAAATAAATTGTCTCAACATTATAAACTTTTATGGAAATTTTTTCAGGACTGCTTAACAAAACCTACCTTTGACTCTCCTTTTAAAGTCTTCTCTAAATGTATGAAAATCAAGTTAAAATGGAAAGATGTGAGTATAATAATTTTGTGCTATATATTTGAATTATTACATGATAATAATTATTCTTATTATTCATACTTATAAATAACTTTATTAACAAAGTGAATGTGTGGCTTACAAATAATTGATTAATTACTAGTATTTATTTAATATTACATGTGTAAATCAAGTAGAAGGACATTAATATTACATATTTCTTGTTCTACTTGATATATGGACTTATTATAAAATAAAAATATTATTGCTTAAAGAATTGGAGATCGACGTGAATAATTAATTAACAATGGACCAAAAATAATTATATCTGTGATAATTTATATTGTTATTGGCAAACTAATGTTTACTTTTTGGAAAACTGCTAATGTTACTGTTAAATTAAAATATTTTCAGGATTAATTGAATGATAAATATAAAGTGATATGTAGCTAAAACTACCTATCCATATCTCTGTTATTATTAAAAAATGTATTTTTGCACATGCTGTATTAGTGAACACTATTAGCTATTACTAAGAACATTGGAGATCATTGAATTAAATCTTAATTGTGAATGTATATCCTAGAGAAATATGTCTTTATGTTAGTAACACATGTTTAAGAAAGAAAGAAACTTTACAAGTGAATTCATTTTTAAGTTAAAAGATGAGTGACTTTTTTGTTGGTTGCAATTAATATACCATAGATAAAGATACAGATTTATTATTTATGTATTTGCTTATTTAATTTCTGTTATTTTCTTGACTCCTAGAACATCTTGGATCTTGCTATTGCAATGAGAAATATCTGCATATTGCAATGGGCAATATGCTGCTAAACAATTATTACTTAATTATAATGTCTTATGTAGGTTATATATAAGTTTGATAGGGGTTCCTTGAAGATATATATATATATATTGTAACGTTTATTTATATATAGGGGTTCCTTGAAGATATATATATATATATTGTAACGTTTATTTATATACGTTACAAATATATTGGCATTTGGTAAAAGCTAAAAAAGTAAATTTAGATTTTTTTTGATTAGTATAATTTTTGTTAAAACGTGCAATGAAGGTTAAAATTGTCATTCTTATTTTTTTTATCTAATTGGAAAGAATAAATGACATACAGATTACTAATCCAGATAAATTAAAAGAATTCCAAAAGTATAAGCTAAAAGAAAAATATTTTAGCTAATTAAAGATGGAAGAATAATGCTAAAAAAAAAGAGAACTTTGTAACTTAAATTTAAGAGAGAGTGTATAAGATTATTATCTTATACGCTGATAAAAAGACAAAAGAGTGTGCAGAAGTTCCAAAAATGGAGCACGATATAAAAAGGAGATGACAACTTCAATCTGGGTCTTCTCTTTAACTTCTAGTTACGTCTCTGAAAGTTGGAGGTTTCCACGAGCATAACCTGTGGCAAGAAATATACTTCTACACAGGTATGCCCCTTGCTGTACCAAGCTGTCATGCAAGCATGGAAACGGGACTTGTGAAGACCGCTTTTTGCAATAAAAGGGTCACTACAACCGTGCCTTTTCTCCAGCTATAGAACGGAACAATAATGGAAGATGCCGGCAGGAGAGACCAATGGAAATTCTCATGATCTGGGATCCCATAAACCTACATGAACTTACCGGTAAGTTAAGAATAAATTTTCCTGATAGTGACTTAAAAGTTTGCAAACAATTATTTATCTAAGCTTAGACTACCATCCTGATATACACTTTACTTTCACATTCAAGGGACTTTCTTATAAAGAATTTTATACAAGATCTTGGAACATTATTAAATTGCGTTCATTATTTAATCTAACTGTTTTTGTTAATCGATTCATTATCTGGATTAGCATGTGTGTACTTTCCAGTTTAGTTAATTCGTAATTTAACTTATAAATATTTTAGTTTGTTAGAATAAAAGAGATTATACTTTTATCAACCTTTTCATTGTGCGTTATTAATAGTAGTTATTATTTTTTATTATTAAATCTATTAGTAGTTTAATAAGATTTAAAAATGTAATTTACCTTTGCCAATATGTTTGAATAAGCCCAGGAATAATAATCTTAAAAAATTAATTCTCGTTACAGTAAGATGCAATACCGATTAGTTTAAAAGCACTTTTTTTTCTGTTTAGTTTACAAGTTACAATATGTTTGACGCCGACTCAGTGGGTCTAATGACTCTGGCGCCCTCATGTAGAAATTAAAAACTGAGTCAGCTCACGATTGTACTTAGCAATAATTCTAGGCCGAGTTGATCAGGAAATATAGCTATGTTTTTAGAATAGAAATATAACTTTCTTCTTTTTTGACATAGCTTGATCAACTCATGCGCAGTTTATATTAGTGTGTAAGAGGCCTAGTAATACGAAAAACGTTACAATGGCGACCCAACTCAGGCTTCGATTTAACAACTACAACCTGAGATGAGTTGTAATGGTAAAGAACATTACAATGATGACTCAAAGAAACTCACAGCCGGATAATAAATTATGATTTTTTTGAAAAAAGAAAAAAATTATAAAAAAAAAACACTAACTATTTAAACCCTGATTATTAAAATATGAAAGAAGATATTTTTTTAATATGACTTCCAGAAAGAAAAAATATATATGTATAATTTTTTATATATGTCTAAAAACACGATCGTGGCTGATGTAGACGTAAGTCACAAGTATTTGACCGGGTAGGCGGTTACTGAAGAGGGGAATAACATAGCCCCGAGTCCTTATCCGCAGTATATGAACATAAGACCGTCTTTAAATGCTCGTCAGACTATTTCTAGCAGAGATCCCAATAAAGGGGAAGGCGGATCAAGTTGGACCAAGTTGCCACGAGCCTGTAAGACTCAGAACGATGAGCAACGCTCGTTTGTGCTTATAACTTGGGCTTCTTATCGTTAATATTACACTAAAGCGGATAGGACACAGATGAATGTTGAAATATTTTCCATTCCCACCGTGTTAGACCTAAAAGTGGGCGTTAAAGCCGAACGTCGCTTGTGAATGAGTCTACACAATATATCAGCACGCTACTACAGAAAAAAAAATACGAATATGAATTTTAAAAAACTTAAGAATAAAATTAGTGTAAACCCCTATTTTATTCTCATCTCCTGGCACTGGTGGTATTGTAACGTTTATTTATATACGTTACAAATATATTGGCATTTGGTAAAAGCTAAAAAAGTAAATTTAGATTTTTTTTTGATTAGTATAATTTTTGTTAAAACGTGCAATGAAGGTTAAAATTGTCATTCTTATTTTTTTTTATCTAATTGGAAAGAATAAATGACATACAGATTACTAATCCAGATAAATTAAAAGAATTCCAAAAGTATAAGCTAAAAGAAAAATATTTTAGCTAATTAAAGATGGAAGAATAATGCTAAAAAAAAGAGAACTTTGTAACTTAAATTTAAGAGAGAGTGTATAAGATTATTATCTTATACGCTGATAAAAAGACAAAAGAGTGCGCAGAAGTTCCAAAAATGGAGCGCGATATAAAAAGGAGATGACAACTTCAATCTGGGTCTTCTCTTTAACTTCTAGTTACGTCTCTGAAAGTTGGAGGTTTCCACGAGCATAACCTGTGGCAAGAAATATACTTCTACACAGGTATGCCCCTTGCTGTACCAAGCTGTCACGCAAGCATGGAAACGGGACTTGTGAAGACCGCTTTTTGCAATAAAAGGGTCACTACAACCGTGCCTTTTCTCCAGCTATAGAACGGAACAATAATGGAAGACGCCGGCAGGAGAGACCAATGGAAATTCTCATGATCTGGGATCCCATAAACCTACATGAACTTACCGGTAAGTTAAGAATAAATTTTCCTGATAGTGACTTAAAAGTTTGCAAACAATTATTTATCTAAGCTTAGACTACCATCCTGATATAGACTTTACTTTCACATTCAAGGGACTTTCTTATAAAGAATTTTATACAAGATCTTGGAACATTATTAAATTGCGTTCATTATTTAATCTAACTGTTTTTGTTAATCGATTCATTATCTGGATTAGCATGTGTGTACTTTCCAGTTTAGTTAATTCGTAATTTAACTTATAAATATTTTAGTTTGTTAGAATAAAAGAGATTATACTTTTATCAACCTTTTCATTGTGCGTTATTAATAGTAGTTATTATTTTTTATTATTAAATCTATTAGTAGTTTAATAAGATTTAAAAATGTAATTTACCTTTGCCAATATGTTTGAATAAGCCCAGGAATAATAATCTTAAAAAATTAATTCTCGTTACGGTATGATGCAATACCGATTAGTTTAAAAGCACTTTTTTTTCTGTTTAGTTTACGAGTTACAATATGTTTGACGCCGACTCAGTGGGTCTAACGACTCTGGCGCCCTCATGTAGAAATTAAAAACTGAGTCAGCTCACGATTGTACTTAGCAATAATTCTAGGCCGAGTTGATCAGGAAATATAGCTATGTTTTTAGAATAGAAATATAACTTTCTTCTTTTTTGACATAGCTTGATCAACTCACGCGCAGTTTATATTAGCGTGTAAGAGGCCTAGCAAAACGAAAAACGTTACAATATATATATATATATATATATAGTGTCTGGAAGCGAGCACTTGGATTATAGAGTAGCACATGTATGAAAGAAATATTGTGTCAGAAATGGTAAAATCTTGTTGATGATAATTATTGCCATTTAAAAGTTTAAAATAGCTAATAGTTTATCATGAACTAAAAGTTCTTTTATTATTTCAGTTTTCCATTTACTTTACCATAACATTTGCATATTATAGTTTGAAGTTATTTACATGCTTTTATTCATATGTATATGTGTCTGTTTTATGCATTTATTTTATACAATTAGTAAATATTTAGTTTATGACTGTTTTTCTGTCTTTTAATTTTGGATAATGTCATATGCTAAAAGAATTGGTAGAAATAGTGTCAAACCAACAAACAGTTTAAGAAATATTTTCCCTATATCAAAGACCCTACAAGATTCAGAGAAAATGTGGCAATAATGCTTTTAGCTTAATCAATAATGGACTAAATATGGGTACCTTTAATGCACGGAGTCTCAAACCATATCACAAAATACCACCAGACTGAGGAAAAGTCTAAATTACTTTCAAAATGGGAGGCACTATTTCATTGAATAAACCAAGAAAACTGTAATCCAAATTGATCAGGTTAATAAACAATAATTTAAAAGAAGTTATCAGACTAATAAGATTAGTATCAACTCATCATGATATCAAGAAAAATGTAATTAGAGACATAATAATGAATGAAACAAGTAAGGTTAATAGACAAAATCGATGAAATCATCTTTTTCATGGTCAGTCTATCCATATTATAATATTTAACACCCTGAAGTATAGTATTTTTTTGTTATTTTTATTTCCAGAATCCGTGGATTTGAAGCTGTAAATATCTGATTCATATTTACACTTCATTTAATGCAAATAGCAGCAGCACTTGTATGGGGTTTGAACCCATTCTATACTCATGGTTGCTTGGCTCAAGCATTAGGCAGCGTCAAATCCTAATAATTATCATGTCATAATCTAATATTATATTTTTCTTTTATTTGTATGACCGTGTGTACACACACTTGCACATGAAATAATCTTCCTTACTGTATAACATGTGTTTGTAATTTGTGTTCATGTGAAAATTTTTAATATTTTATCATTACAGTTATACTTTAAATAATTGTCTGTAAAACTAACCGGTTGATTAATTTCTAATATTTTAGAAATTTATTTATGTTAATTACTAAACTTGAATATTACAAATTTAAAAGTAAATTATTAAATTTATAAGTGTCACATATTGTTGAAATAGTTTTGTTAAAATTCTGTACTAATTATTTTATTTTGTAACATTTATATTTATTAGTCTAAAATAAAATACCTCAAACATGATTTACTTAAAACAGTCAATTTTAATATTATTAACAGTGAGGGTCGTTAATTATCATAATTTATAAAGTATAAGAAAATTTTAAGAATTTCATGATTAGAGTTTTTGTTGTTGTTGTTGTTGCTAGTTACATTCTTTGCTAATCTCCAATCCAATTAAATGAGCTGTAGATTGTGAATTGAGATTAGGGCTATAAAAATTCATTATAAAAATTTAATTAAAAATTTTGCTGTTTTGTGTTTTCTTTATTTCTCTTAATAGACATGGGGAAGTTAGGGTTTGCCATCTTGATATGAGCTAGCCAATAGCAGGAAATCATCATCAGCCCCAACAAATGCAATTGGTTGTTGCCAAAATTAGATGGATCCTATAGATAATTTTGGGATTAAATAAATAGCCCAAATACTTAAAAATTCATTATTTAGCTTGCATTTTGAAAGATTACCTGTTCTATTTGAAAGAAAAATTTCCAAAATTACAGGGTGAAAAAAAAAAGATTATTCATTCCAAATCTGTTGGCAAGTCGTCACCACACTATGCAAGGCCATAACATCAAGTCTAGTACTAACAAACTGTGTCCAGAAAGTCTAATGAGATGAAAAGTAGCTTTAATCAAGCCTGCTTTGAAGAATGGACTGTTTGCTGATTGGTCGTGAGGCAAACACATTTAACAAGTCAATGATTTTAAATTGTAATTGTCAATCTTTTATTTTAAAATCCCAAGTATAGATCTGTAATGTTTATACAACTTATATATATATATATATATATATATATATATATATATATATATATATAATATCAATATGTATATATTTACATATATATATATATATATATATATATATATATATATTGTGCCCTTGTCTGTAGGTCATAATAAGGTAGATAGGTCAATTACTAAAAAAAATTTTAAATTTTAAGTTATATTTGCATGATATATAATTAATAGTAGGATAATTAAATTTTATAGTACAATTTAAAGCTGAAAATACCTGGTATAAAAAAATGTAATAAATTATTTTAAAAGAAAACAGTTAAATAAAGCTTAATAATATCCTTGCTTATGGTTGTAAAAGCTGGCCATATAAAATAATACAGCTATAGATAGTTAAAAGTATATTAATAATTGAATATAATATTTTTAAAACTAATAAATTAAATAAATACTATCTGTAGTGTATAATTATATTTAATAGTCAAATTTAATAGAGTGTATTTTAAAATAAACTTTATGATGATGAGAATTATATTTAGTTCTACAAGTTTCAATTATTTTCCAAATTTTTTATAAAAATATATTAGTTTTGGTAATTTAGACTGAGACGTAAATAAAAGATCATCTGAGAAAGTTAGTAAATACGTGACTGTATATTATATACCTTCACACACACGCTTGTTAAAATAATAATAAAGTTTGTGAATTTGAAACTAAATATAATTGCCATCGATCATTAAAGCAAAAGTTAAAATATTAAATATTGTTTTAATAATTATTTTAAAGTTTAAATAATTTTTATAAAAGTATAATTGAATTTAAAAAATACTAGTCTAAATAATATTTAAGACATGACGTCATCAATTCTTTATTTTAAACGTCTAGTCTGTTATAAAACTAAAATGGATAAATTTTTTCGCGCTAAAATAAAGTTATTAACCAATCAACAGAGGTAAATTAGCAGACAAAAATATAAGAATTATACAGAGCGGGGAGAAGGAATGTGTAAGTAAAAGGGAAAGTAACACATTTTTTAGCTGATAACACCGTAGCTGGAAAAGTGATATAAATTTAAAATTTCGTATTTATTTTCAAAAAGTTCTTCTGTAACATATAATATATTTTGACTGTATCGATATGAATTGCTAATTTTAAAAGTTATCTTACCAGGGAATTTATTCGAATTTAACCAAAAACCTACAGTAGAGATGGAGGTACAAGGGAACATACCTAGATTTATTACTGAAGGAAAAATATTGAGAGAGTACCTTAATACAACTTTATTTATGCTCAACCAGAAACTGATTGTTATAACTCAAAGAAAAATAATTGGGACGCTACATGAAAACCTAAAGGAGAAGTTACTTGCCGTCAGGAAAAAATTATGACGCAAAATTTATAAGGCTACTTTAAAGTTATTTTGTTATACTTCTCTATGAAAAAAATTTAATATGCGTTTTATTATAAAGAAAAATTATGATGAAGAAAGAATGGTTATCTTTTAAAGGAAAACATTATTAAAAATATAGTACAAGAATTTTGAAATAAAGAAAAGTAAAGAAAAATATGAAAGTGCTATTATGTATTTTATGAAAAGGAGCCGAAAACTTTATCTAATTAATTAAAATATTATAAAATATTCAATGGAAGAAATGCTTGAGCTTAAAAGGAATATAAAATTAAATGACTTAATAAAAATGGATCCATGGAAACAGAAAATTTACTGAATCTTTAAATAAAAATACGTACAAGATGCATCGGTAAAGTCGCGCGGGAAAATATTAGCAGACAAGAGTAAAAGAGAATGCTATGAATTAATAATTGTATACAATATTGTGAAAACCAAGGATTGTCGTCTATGAATATTTATGAAACAGAGTAGCTATTGTTTTACTTTAAAATAGAACATTAAGGGACTGAATGAAGAAATAAAAATATTTTTTTTTAGCTTAAATATGAACAGTTCAAGAAAGTCTGGTGAAGAAGTATCGTAAATATAATTTAAATATTTTATTAATTTATTTTAAAATACAAATGCTATATTAGATTAGGGAAAACATATAAACATAAATTTAATAATAATGAGATTTAAATATAATAGCTTAATAGAATGATAGAAATATTGTTTTAAAAATATAAGTATGTATGGAATTTTTTATATCTACAAGAATTAATGGAATGGTGAAGCCTACAGAACACGATCGAGAAGATCAAGATCGTTTTGGTAATTTTGGTATTTATTCATAATGCATAATGTATTTTTTTAGGTCATATATTGATTAAGAATGATGTGTGAAAGTTTTAAAATTATAAGTACACATTTTATACAACATTAAAACATATTCTGAGATAAGAATAATTTTAAAATATGCATGCAATAAGTTATTTCAAGTATAATTAATAGTATAAGTTGTCAAAACAATTGTGTGATTCTTTTGAACTTTCATGTAACAAAGTATGAGATATTTTAAAATAGTTTGTATATAATAAATATACGAGAAAAGTAGTAAAAGATTTTCTTAGAGAACAGCTGTATAGTTTTGAAATAAAATGAATTTTATTATTTTTAGAAATGTAGATAAGAATTTGTCGATGTACTGTATAGAAAAATCTAGAGAAATAAGATCGGATAGTGACTTGGTAGTACTAGTGTAGAGGAAACCAAGATGATGTTTTGCTAAGAAATAAGAAAAATAAAGTATTTGGATCATAGTTAGTTTGTGTGATTTCAGTATAGCTAACTAAGCACTATCACTGAACACATATATTTTGGACCGTGTCTTTACGTATCTTTTAAACTCTTTGATGTTATATAAAGCTGAAGAAATAGCTTTAGCATCACTCCTATAATAGAGGTGGGTAGACAGACAAAGGTCACTCCTCTATATTGTCTTTGAATTCACTGTGCCATTATTGTCAAGGTTTATGACGGATAATATTCTAGTTATTTTGATCCTGTGCATCTATTTTCGCTATCCTTGTTTTCGTGAATCTGCATCGTCAGAAAGATATTTTTTTACAGAAATGATGAATAAAATAGAACTGAGGGTATGTTATCGTTTAAGTAAGAATATTTTATTTACTGGAATGTGTTAGAATTGTGTAATTTTAAAAGTGAAAGTACAAAAATCATAAAGAGAGAAAGAATCATATAATACAGTTTAAAACCAATTTGGAAACGAATATAAGATTTTTAAAAGAGAAATCTAAAACAAAGTTTTTTTTTTTTTAAGTGATAATAAAATATGAATATTTTTATAATAATATTTACAAAATTAATATTGCATGTTTGTTAACAAAATAATTCAATAATGTGTAATAGACACATATATTTGTGCATGGTGTGTTAATAATTGTAATTACCATCCGAAACAAGGCTTGAATGAGTATATTAGATTAATAAGCATTGTATAGTGAATAATAAAACGTAATATCAATTGTAAAAGAATGTTTTTTTGAATCTGTAGGATTCCATATAACTAATATAAAATTAGAGTTTTATGATTTTGTAGAATATTTACTACGAATGTAATTTTACAAAAATATAATTTTAAAAAATAGTAGGGATACAAAGTAGTAGTGATAATTATAAATAAATACATTTTGTAACAAGTTAAACTAAAATAAGAAATCCAATAATAATAATAATACTGTACTTTCTTAAGTATTTAAAAGAAAAGAATTAACTAGAAAAATAAGGAGAAGTTTAATTTTCATTTTATAAACTAGTAAAATAACTTTGTGATAGGAGAGTAAGGATATCCAATGTACATAATGTAAAATAGTGTTATTTGTTTTTGTTATTAATAAACTTTGTTGTAAATTTATTATAAAGCTTTGTGTCTTCGTTATTATTTCTCCACATGGATGTATGATATCACAATACACATTTCTAATTGAAACAGATATATAGTTTTTGCACAAAATAGGTAAACATAGAAGTGTTATAATAATTTTCGAAAATTTATTTGCATGATAAAAGTAAAAGATCATAATTATATCATTTATTGGTCATAAGTTGGTTGCCACAATATTAAAATAAATTATATGCTAATGTTGCCACACGTATTTTGTTGTCGGATTATTAAAAATACTGCCACGTACGTAATTATTTATTTCATTTAGGAAGTAATAAGATTATATTATACTATTATTATTATTATTATTATTTATTATTGTTAGTTGCTGCGTAGTGAATTTATGACATAAAATTCCCTTTTCATAGTTTACTACCGTAATTTTAAATCAGTTAGAATACAATTTATGAACCTGAGATTTTATTTTATTTTATTTATTCTATTTATTTACTTAATCTTATTTAATTGAGCTAGATTATTATTACAAAGAATATTAAGACATGATTATTATTTTAATCATAGTGAAAAGAGCTTAGAAAGACGTAAGAATACTATAAGTTAGTTATTTAGTATAGTGTTCTTATGCCATTGAGATAGTATCATGAGGATAATATCTCAATGTAGTCTGTCTCGTTCTCCGTGTCGTCACTCCATGTCTCATGAAAATGATAAATATTTATTAATTCATTTACAAATATAACTGTACTTGTATTTTAAAAGATTAGAACCAGTAATTATTTTTAATTAATGTTGGATATTTCATTTATTTAATTGTGAAACTGAGCTAGAACCCGGAATATATTTTAAACACTATATAAATTTTAATGGAGGATGTGGACGGAGGAGGAGGCCAGAATATATATATATATATATATATATATATATGAAAAACAAAAACAAGTTATTCACGTAACATGCTATCACTTGTTACTTATGATTAATAGATGGCATTTTACCAAAACCACTGAAACAAGTGTAAAATTTGTTTATATAAATGACAAAAGAGTCAGAATTAAATATCTCTTGAAATCAGCTGATCTGAGGGTGAGCAAATGAAAGAGATAGTTAATACTGACTCTTTTGTTGTTTATGTAAACAAATTTTACACTTGTTTTGGTGGTTTTGGTAAAACATCATCTATTGATCATAAATAACATATGATAGCAAGTTTCATGAATAACTTGTTTTTGTTTTTCATAAATGTACCTTTAAATGTTTCTTGCAATGATATATATTGCAGAGACTTTGACTATGTTGTGAAACTGAACTGAGATCATACCCATATAGATATCTGGCTTGTTAGGCTGAGTTTAAAGACTTTACCGGTCTGAAAAATTCATGCTTGCAAACTGATAAAAACGTTTTGCATAAACACTTGGAGTCAGTGTTTAGATCTAGTTTCTAACTCTATCCTTCACTGATGATAGCAAATAGCTTGAAATCAGCTGATCTGAGATTGAGAAAATGAAAGAGATAGTTAATTCTGACTCTTTTGTCATTTATGTAAACAAATTTTACACTTGTTTCAGTGGTTTTGGTAAAACGCCATCTATTGGTCATATATATATATATATATATATATATATATATATATATATATATATATATATATATAAAATCTCTTTTTTAAATTTCCATTTTTTATGTTTTAAATGCTTCCTTTTTGTTAAAAATGATTATGTCTTATAAATTAAATACTTATTTTTTTATAATTCTTTTCATTAAGTTGGGACAAAGTGCACATTTCTTAATTTAATATTAAAGTATTATGAGTTCATTCATTATTTAGAAAACAAGTCATAGTTATCTACTTTGAGGCTGAAAATTCATATATTTCTGGTGGAGAATCTGAAGCTTACAGTATTTCAATGGTGATTGCTTTAGCAAGAGTTGTCAGTCTGAAAGATGCTAAAAGATTCTATAACATTTACACATATGATAATTCATCCTAGAAATGTTAGTTATGTGATTCTAAAATTGAGGGCATGAAAGGTCTTGTTGTTTGGAGCTCCAAGATCACTTTTTTTGCTTGAAATAGACAGCTAAAATATCCATAGAAAAAGAAAAATCTCCATAGATAAAGGTCTTCATGATAAGCAGTTCAAAAACAGCTGTACCTTGGGCCAGTTTAACGAATTCACATGATTTTTTTATGCCAGCATTTCAAAAGAATTCATTCTTATTATTTTTTATTAATAAAATTGGTTTATTAAAATTTATTTTCTCCACTTCTCTCTTTATAATGGTCACTTTTCCAAATCATTCCAAAATCAATATGTATATATATATATAAAATATATATATATATATATATATATATATATATATATATATATATATATATATATATATATATATAATTCACACTCACTTTTTTTCTCTATACATACACCGATGACCATTATCTTAGGAATGCTTCTAGCATGATCAGGTTTCCATTGTTCCAAAATAATAAATGACCAGTTCTTGGAATTCTGGTGTTAAATGTCATTAACTCTAATGTATTTTATATATTAGTTCACAGAGGGCAGTACTGGATTTCTTAACCATGTAGGGTGATTTATGCTTAACATATATATTGCATTTCTTCTTAAATTCAAGATATTTCATTTTTTTCTCACCATCTAACTGCCTATCTATTTACTTATGTATCTATGTATCTATCTGTCTACTTATCTATGTAGTATCCATCTATCTATCTACCTACCTACCCCCCACCCACCCACCTACCCACCTACCTAACTACCCACCCACCCACCTACCTACCTGCCTGCCTGCCTGCCTACCTACCTACCTATCTACCCACCTACCCACCCACTCACCTACCCACCCACTCACCTACCTACCTACCCCCTACCCCTACCCCATATCCCACTTACCCACCTACCTACCTACATACCTACCTACCGACCAACTGACCTACATACCTATCTACTTGCATGCCTACCTACCCACCTGCCTGCCTGCCTGCCTACCTACCTACCCACCTACCCACCTACCCACCTATCCACTCACCTACCCACCTACCCCCTACCCCTACCCCACTTACCCACCTACTCACCCACCCAACTACCCACCTACCTACCTACATACCTACCTACCAACCTATGACCAACCTACCTACCTGCATGCCTATCTGCCTGCCTGCCTCCTTCACTCCCTCCATCTTCCCTCCCTCCTCCTACCTCCTTACCTACCTATCTACCTACCTACCTTCCTCCCTCCCTCCCTCTCTCCCTACCTACCTATCTACCTACCTACCTACCTATGTAATCTATTTTACATATTATGTATATTGAAATGAATAGTAGCCATTTCAAATATTGTTTTCAAAAGTACAACTAACTTTTGGTTTTATTAAATTGAAAGCATAATGCTATTTTAAAAAAAGCAACTGTTTATTCAAGTACATGTAATTATCACATACTCATTTATATTTAAAATAGGACATTTTAATTTTTTTATATAATGGATTTTAAAATTGTTTTCTTTCACTGCTTTTTTTTTAATCAATTTGATTAAATGCAAGCAATCTTGTTAATGACATTTCTGTCTCTTTTATTTTAATATTTTCTAAGTTCATTCTAAAAGCATAGATTTAATTTTGTGTTGTTTTTGTTTAAAATAATCGGTGGTTAGAATTCATCATTAGATTGAGTGGGAGATTGATATTTGCCTTGCTCTAAGGCATAGAAATTTGACAACAAGAAAAGTTTTTTACAGGAAATGTAGCATGATATAAATAACCTTACAAATTTGGGGACAATAGTTTTTATTCTTGGCTGCAACTTGCTTGTCCATGTCCTTCCTTCAAGATTTGTACCATTATCATTAGCAGATCGGACATTTAATTTTTTTAAAACCATTTTGCTTTCCCCAACATGTAAAAAATACTACTGTACATTTTGTAACCAAAAAGATGCATTGCTAACTTAAACCAAGAGAGATCCGCCACTGCCAGCCCTTCTTCAGTTATGCTATAAAAAATGAAAATAAACCAGATTCTCCAATATGCCTTTACACTTGCTGCTGTCAAAATGAAACACCTAAAATATGAACACAAGTAAAAGTGTGCTCTCATGGAAACTACATAAACTTTGCTTTACCGTAATGTAAATATTTTCTTTTATACTAGCCAGGGTAAATTCTTTTAGTTAAATCTTAACTCAATCTCAAAAATAAGTTTGTATTCTTAATAATGATCTCACCTCATATTTACTAGCTGTATCTGTTTTCATTGTATTTTGCCATGTGTCTTGGAATCTTAGTTTTAAGATTTCAAGTTTGTTTTTTTTTCATTATATTTTGCCATGTGTCTTGGAATCTTGGTTTTAAGATTTCAAGTTTGTTTCAAATATATTTCCCGGAGAGTATCAAGTGAGTTTGTAATTTTATAGATTTAATAAATCTCTATTTATATGCCTAACATTTTCTAAATCCTTTAGAAATCTTGCGTACTATTAATTTGCCCACCCAAACTTATTTTATTGTCCAATAATTAATTTAAAATACTGTGTTTGCACTTTTGCAAATGCAAAATCTTTTGACTCTCAGTTTATCATTTTAATTGTTCTGGGTTTTCATATTTGGAGCTTTCGTTTCTTCTTTTCCTACATGACTGTATTTGTGTTTATGTCTCTTAGGAAACTGGAATTGTTGTTCTTTGTAATTGTATAAATCATCAGCAGGAAGATAATATTAATACCATTGTAAATTACGGGTGAAAGAGAGTTTCTTTCTGCTAAAATATATTAATATTTTTAGTCATTTACACTCTCTGATAAACTAACTTAAAAAAATATAGGTCAGCATTTATATTTGCTTGCTAGATTTATTTTGGCTTTATGTGTGGCTTTAAATTTTATCAGCATGTGTACTCAGAACTTGTTTTGTAAATTTATTAGATATTATAATTATTTCACTTTCTTGAAATGCTTGGGCAGACATAACTGGTTTTCTAATTATTTATTTTTCTTCTATTGAGACCTCTAATTATTATTAGTTTTGGCCACTTGTTTGGTTGGGGATTCACCATTTTTAAATGCATGTTGTTGTTTTTTTCATAGACTTAATAATTTAGTAATTTAAAATCATTACATCAGAATATTTTCTAAGTTAGTTATTTCATTGAATTGGAGATGTAAATTTCCTTCCATTTTTATAATTTATACTTTAATGTATAAAACATATTTTTATTTTGCTCTTGGGGTAAATCAAACATCTTTGCTTTAAATATAATGTTAGACACAGCTTCTACAAGAAATATGACATATTTTCCGGCCCAAAAATGCTTACCAGCATTGTTCTGTTGATTTATTTCAAGAACATATTGTTTTTGCATGCGTGAATGGAAACAGTGTTGTGGTGAATTCTCTGCAGAATGAAATTTGTTCTCACCCTTTCTAATTCTCTATTAGAAAATCAGTCTATCTATCTATAGTTAAGATTTTACTTCATTAACGCTTAAATAAATTAATATATATATGTGCTCTGTGCACAGTTAATGAAGCTATTAATAAATTGTCAAAATTTTTACTGCCAAGCGCTTTCGGGACAGTCTACAGTCCCATATTCATGGCGAGTTATTCTGTTAATAACTGTAAAACTATGCAAATTTTATGCAAATTTATATGCAGATGTTACGTGAACCATTTACGAGATAGGGAATAGCAGGCCTCTCTTCTGTTGATTGCCGATGGGTCAGCCACAATAAAGTAAGCTTCCCTAACTTTATGTTTGGTGTCATTTGTTTCAGAGCAAATGACACTGGCTGTGGTAGGTAGAAAAGCATGGCCAGAGTTTCTCTCGTGTTCGACAAAAATTGAATTACCTTCATACTTTGTTTTGGTTTTATTGTAAGGGTATCGGTGTTGAGCTACTCTGGTGGCAATGTTAGTTTTGGTCTCTCCATAATATGTTGCCATGCAATATCTTTGGGGGCAGGTAATTTTGTACACAACTTGAGGGGTGAGTTCAGGTTTGATCCTGTCTTTGGTATTATTTATCAATCATTGCTAACATTAAGCTGCATAAGCCTGATAAACCTTTAAGACTTATGATTGATTTTGTAAAGGCACACTATTTTAACATGGCAGTTTTGGTCAATCACTGGCTTATTGATATATTAGGCTTTGGCGATTACATCATTAAATCATCTTTCATGTTTGTAGAAAAAATTAAACACGCGTTTATACCAGCTAATTTTAAAATCGCATCATTTGATGTGGCAGAGCTATATGGCTCCATTGACCGTAAACAATTTATCGAAATAGTCAGCGATAAATTAATTGCAAGAAACTGCCCACCTACATGGGCCAAATTCATCATTGATTTTTTAAAATGGCTTGATTTAAATATAATTGCTGTGGTATAATGGCAAGTGTTGTACTTGACCATTACGAGAAGCTAATACTACCTGCACTTTTCATGTCAACCCCACATATGATATATATGTTCTACATTGATGACATATCCATTGCTGCCCCAGAAGACATCATCTCTAACCTTCACAATAGCCTCCATAATAATACCAAACTTACTTTTACTACTACTTGGGAAAACCAAGACAAACAGGTCAACTACCTTGACATATGTGTTAGCAAAAATATAGATAAGCTGGACTACCAAATGGTAGTCAAACCTTTGGAAGTAAGAGGCTTGACAAACCCTAATTCTTACATGCCTCACTCACACAAACTTGCAGCCCTCTCTTCATTCATGTTTAGGAACCATAACTTGTGCAAATATGAGGCAGATAAAAGAAAAAATCTCATCAATTATATAACTGATTTAAGGAAAATTGGACACACTTATTCATCCATCAACAGAAAAGTCAACAATTTTTTCTATAAAATAAACCACAACCACAAGAAAGAAAACAAACCAAGAATCTTAATCCCATATGTTCACTCTACAGCTAAAAGCCTTATCAATCAACTATCATATGACTTTGAAGTCGCTTTCCGTTCACCTCCCAACACCAATAGACTGATAAATAATACAAAAGACAGGATCAAACCTGAACTCACCCCTCAAGTTGTGTACAAAATTACCTGCCCCCAAAGATATTGCATGGCAACATAATATGGAGAGATCAAAACTAACATTGCCACCAGAGTATCTCAACACTGATACCTTTACAATAAAACCAAAACAAAGTATGAAGATAATTCGATTTTTGTCGAACATGAGAGAAACTCTGGACATGCTTTTCTACCTACCACACAGCCAGTGTCGTTTGCTCTGAAACAAACGACACAAAACGTAAAGTTAGGGAAGCTTACTTCATTGCGGCTGACCCCATCGGCAATCAACAGAAGAGAGGTCTGCTATTCCCTATCTTGTAAATGGTCCACATAACATCTGCATATAAATTTGCATAAAATTTGCATAGTTTTACAGTTATTAACAGAATAACTCACCATGAATATGGGACTGTAGACTGTTCCGAAAGCACTTGGCAGTAAAAATTTTGACAATTTATTAATAGCTTTATTCACTGTGCACAGAGCATATATATATATATATATATATATATATGCACATAGAGAGCGTACCAATAGCTCTAACAAGCTCGTAAATTAACAAGTGCGGTTATGAGAAATATTTAAAATCTCTATCCAGAACACTTATCTCCAGACCATGGTTTCGGGCTTATGGCCCACGTCAGTGGAGAGCTAGAATATTCGGACACTAGACCTAAAATATCAACTAGTGTCCGAATATTCTAGCTCTCCACTGACGTGGGCCATAAGCCCGAAACCATGGTCTGGAGATAAGAGTGTTCTGGATAGAGATTTTAAATATTTCTCATAACACTGTAATACGGCTTGTTAAATATTGATACGCCTCTATGTGCATTTTGTAATTACAAGCTCATAAAAGTAATGTCATGTTATATATGACTTGCTTTATTAATTATATATATTTATATATATATATATATATATATATATATATATATATATATATATATATATATATTGTGCCCTTATCTGTAGGTCATAATAAGGTAGATAGGTCAATTATTAAAAAATTTTAATTTTTAAGTTATATTGGTATGATATATAAATAATAGTAGGATAATTAGATTTTATAATACAATTTAAAGCTGAAAATACCTGGTATATAAAAATGTAATAAATTATTTTAAAAGAAAACAGTTAAATAAAGCTTAAATATATCCTTGCTTATGGTTGTAAAAGCTGGCCATACAAAATAACACAGCTATAAATAGTTAAAAAGTATATTAATAATTTTGAGTATAATATTTTAAAAAACTAATAAATTAAATAAATGCTAGATGTAGTGTATAATTATATTTAATAGTCAAAATTAATAGATTATATTTTAAAATAAACTTTAGGATGGTGAGAGTTATATTTAGTTCAACATTTTAAAATTATTTTCCAAAATTTTATAAACATATATCAGTTTTGGTAATTTAGACTGAGACGTAAATAAAAAATCATTTGATAAAGTTAGTAAACACGTGACTGTATATTATATACCTTCACACACACGCTTGTTAAAATAATAATAAAGTTTGTGAATTTGAAACTGAATATAATTGCCATCGATCCTTAAAGTACAAGCTAAAATATTAAATATTGTTTTAATAATTATTTTAAAGTTTAAATAATTTTTATAAAAGTATAATTGAATTTAAAAATATAGTCTAAATAATATTTTGAGACATTACGTCATCAATTCTTTAGTTTAAACGTCTATTCTGTTATAAAACTAAAATGGATAAATTTGTTCGCGCTAAAATAAAGTTATTAACCAATCAACGGAGGTAAATTAGCAGACAAAAATATAGGAATTATACAGAGCGGGGAGAAGGAATGTGAAAGTGAAAGAGAAAGTAACACATTTTGTAGCTGATAACACCGTAGCTGGAAAAGTGATATAAATTTAAAATTTGGTATTTATTTGAAAATTCTTTTGTAACATATAATATATTTTGACTGTATCGTTATGAATTGCTAATTTTAAAAGTTATCTTACCAGGGAAATTTATTCGAATTTAACCAAAACCTACAGTAGAGATGGAAGTACAAGGGAAATACCTAAATTTATTACCGAAGGAGGAATATTTGGAAAATGTCTTAATACAACTTTGTTTATGCTCAACCAGAAACTTAATTTTGTCACTCAAAGAAATATAATTGGGATGCTATATGAGAACTTAAGAGAGAAGTTATTTGCCGTCAGGAAAAAATTATGACGCACAGAAATTATAAGGCTACTTTAAAGTTATGTTATACTTCTCTATGGAAAAATTGTAATATGCGTTTTATTATAAAAAAAAATTATAAATGTATAATGAAGAAAGAAGGTTTATCTTTTAAGGAAAAAACATTATTAAAAATATAGTACCAGAATTTTAAAGTAAAGAAAAGTAAAGAAGAATATGAAAGTGTTGTTATGTATTTTATGGAAAGGAGCCGAAAAACCTTATCTAATTAAAAAATATTACAAAGTATTCAATGGAAGAAATGCTTGATTTTTTAAAAATATAAAATTAAATTACTATATGAAAATGGATCCATGGAAACCAGAAATTTTTATTGAATATTTAAATAAATGTACCCAGAAGATGCATCGGAAAAGTCGCGCGGGAAAATATTAACAGACAATAGTAAAAGAGAATGCCATGAATTAATAATTGTATACAATATTGTGAAAAACTAAGGATTGTCGTCTATGAAGATTTATTAAACAGAGCTATTGTTTTACTTTAAAATAGAACATTAAGTGACTGAATGAAGAAATAAAAATATTTTTTTTTTTTTTTAGCTTAAATATGAATGGTTCAAGAAAGTCTGGTGAAGAAGTATCGTAAATATAATTTAAATATTTTATTAATTTATTTTTAAATATAAAATGCTATATTAGATTAGGGAAAACATATAAACATAAATTTAATAATAATGAGATTTAAATATAATAGCTTAATAGAATGATAGAAATATTGTTTTAAAAATAAAAAGTATGTATGGAATTTTTATATCTACAAGAATTAATGGAATGGTGAAGCCTACAGAACACGATCGAGAAGATCAAGATCGTTTTGGTAATTTTGGTATTTATTCATAATGCATAATGTATTTTTTTTAGGTCATCTATTGATTAAGAATGATGTGTGAAAGTTTTAAAATTATAAGTACACATTTTATACAACATTAAAACATATTCTGAGATAAAAATAATTTTAAATATGCATGTAATAAGTTATTTCAAGTATAATTAATAGTATAAGTTGTCAAAACAATTGTGTGATTCTTTTGAACTTTCATGTAACAAAGTATTAGATATTTTAAAATAGTTTGTATATGATAAATATACGAGAAAAGTAGTAAAAGATTTTCTTAGAGAACAGCTGTATAGTTTTGAAATAAAATGAATTTTATTATTGTTAGAATTGCAGATAAGAATTTGTCGATGTACTGTATAGAAAAATCTAGAGAAATAAGATCGGATAGTGACTTGGTAGTACTAGTGTAGAGGAAACCAAGATGATGTTTTGCTAAGAAATAAGAAAAATAAAGTATTTGGATCATAGTTAGTTTGTGTGATTTCAGTATAGCTAACTAAGCCCTATCACTGAACACATATATATTTTGGACAGTGTCTTTATGTATCTTTTAAACTCTTTGATGTTATATAAAGCTGAAGAAATAGCTTTAGCATCACTCCTATAATAGAGGTGGGTAGACAGACAAAGGTCGCTCCTCTATAGTGTCTTTGAATTCACTGTGCCATTATTGTTAAGGTTTATGACGGATAATATTCTAGTTATTTTGATCCTGTGCATCTATTTTCGCTATCCTTGTTTCGTGAATCTGCATCGTCAGAAAGATATTTTTTACAGAAATAATGAATAAAATAGAACTGAGGGTATGTTATCATTTAAGTAAGAATAGTTTATTTACTGGAATGTGTTAGAATTGTGTAATTTTAAAAGTGAAAGTATAAAAAATCATAAAGAGAGAAAGAATCATATAATACAGTTTAAAATCAATTTGGAAACGAATATAAGATTTTTTAAAAGAGAAATCTAAAATAAAGGTTTTTTTTTTAAGTGATAATAAAATTTGAATATTTTTATAATAATATTTAGAAAATAAATATTGCATGTTTGTTAAGAAAATAATTCAATAATGTGTAATAGACACATATATTTGTGCATGGTGTGTTAATAATTGTAATTACCATCCGAAGCAAGGCTTGAATGAGTATATTAGATTAATAAGCATTGTATAGTGAACAATAAAAAGTAATATCAAATGTAGAAGAATGTTTTTGAATCTGTAGGATTCCATATAACTAATATAAAATTAGAGTTTTATGATTTTGTAGAATGTTTACTACGAATGTAATTTTATAAAAATATAATTTTAAAAAATAGTAGGGATACAAAGTATTAGTGATAATTATAAATAAATACATTTTGTAACAAACTAAACTAAAATAAGAAATCCAATAATAATAATACTGTACTTTCTTAAGTATTTAAAAAATAAGAATTAACTAGAAAAATAAGTAGAAGCTTGGTTTTATTTTATAAACTAGTAAAATAACTTTGTGATAGGAGAGTAAGGATATCCAATGTACATAATGTAAAGATTGTTATTTGTTTTTGTTATTAATAAACTTTGTTGTAAATTTATTATAAAGCTTTGTGTCTTCGTTATTATTTCTCCACATGGATGCATGATATCACAATACACATTTATAATTGAAACAGACATATAGTTTTGCACAAAATAGGTAAACATAAAAGTGTTATAATAATTTTGAAAATTTATTTATATGATAAAATTAAAAGATCATAATTATATCATTTATTGGTCATAAGTTGGTTGCCACAATATTAAAATAAATTATATGCTGATGTTACCACACGTATTTTGTTGTCGGATTATTAAAATACTGCCACGTACGTAATTATTTATTTCATTTAGGAAGTAATAAGATTATATTATACTATTATTATTATTATTTATTATTATTTATTATTGTTAGTTGTTGCGTAGTGAATTTATGACATAAAATTCCCTTTTCATAGTTTACTACCGTAATTTTAAATCAGTTAGAATACAATTTAGGAACCTGAGATTTGATTTTATTTTATTTATTCTATTTATTTACTTAATCTTATTTAATTGAGCTAGATTATTATTACAAAGAATATTAAGACATGATTTATTATTTTAATCATAGTGAAAAGAGCTTAGAAAGACGTAAGAATACTATAAGTTAGTTATTTAGTATAGTGTTCTTATGCCATTGAGATAGTATCATGTGGATAATATCTCAATGTAGTCTGTCTCGTTCCCCGTGTCGTCACTCCATGTCTCATGAAAATAATAAATATTTATTAATTCATTTACAAATATAACTGTACTTGTATTTTAAAGATTAGAACCAGTAATCATTTTAATCAACGCTGGAGATTTCATTTATTTATTTATTGTTAAACTGAGCTAGAACCCGGAATTTAAGTATATATAAATTATATATGGAGGACGTGAGCGGAGGAGGAGGAGGCCAGAATATATATATATTAATCTATCTATCTATCTATCTGTCTATCTATCTATCTATCTATCTATCTATCTATCTATCTATCTATCTATCTATCTATCTATCTATCTATCTATCTATCTATCTATCTATCTATCTATCTATCTATCTATCTATCTATCTATCTATCTATCTATCTATCTATCTATCTATCTATCTATCTATCTATCTATCTATCTATCTATCTATCTATCTATCTATCTATCTATCTATCTATCTATCTATATATATATATATCTATTATACATATTATATATATATTGGAATGGATAGTAGCCGTTTCAAAGATTGTTTTCAAAAGTACAACTAACATTTGGTTTTATTACATTGAAAGCATAACGCTATTTAAAAAAAAAAAAACTGTTTATTCCAGTATTTAATTTTTTCTGGTACATGCCTGAGATAATCCTATTTGTTTTGTTATAAACTTTTATTATATAATTAATAACTCTCTTAAATAAAATTTTAAAATGTGTTTAAATTTAATTTGGCTGGTGTTTATCTTAATGCTTTTATTTCTCAATTGTCTAAACATTACTTAAGATCTCCTGTTTCTCCCTGAATCTAGTCAGTGCAAACCATCATCCTCATCCACTTTCATCACAGTAAATAACGTTTCAAGATATGTAGTGGTCTGGTGGCATCATCTGTGATCAGGGTTGAATTGAGTGTCCAGTACATAGGAATAATAATTTTAGCACAGCTAACATGGGGCTTTGAGTTTTCATGTCATGTGAGATTTTGTTTAGACAATTGAGAAAAATTTCAGGTGTAAGAGGCAAGGTTTAGTAGCTTTGAGTCAGTTTATGTTAGTACGACATGCATTGTTGGAGCAGTTTGGTAGAAGGAGGTTTGTCTTTTCATATGAAATAACTAATAGAAAACAGTAAATAGTGTTTTTTTTAATTCTTTTGAAGTTAATTTTTTGGGGAGTTTAAAACAGTTAAATATAGAAGGTTTTTTACATATTATAAAAATAATATACACATAGAAAATAGCATTTTATTTGTTTTTAGATTTTAAAAAAAAGTTAATATAGAGGATTTAGTCTTGTGTAAAAGTGGGAGTAGTTGTAAAAGAAGAGTCAGAGACACAGTGGATGATGATCATGATGATGTTGGACATGATGATGGAAATGCATCAAGAAATAATAGAAGATTTGAAAGAGTTCAAACGATGAAAAAAAATAGGAATTGCAAAGTTGAAATGATTAGAGAAATGAAAGAGATGAGGGATGAAATAAAGGGAAAAGTAAAAGAAAGTCAGGAAGTGGAAAAGAAAGTTGAGATTGAAAATGATCCCAAAAATGAATTGAGTATAGAAGTTGAATTAGAACAAGTTATTCTTAAAATAGATAAGATGGAAATAAAGTTTGAAGCAAACAAAGATTGGGTACATATAGAAAGTGTAGTGGAAAATCTTAAAAATGTAGATCAAGAAATAGTAGGAAGATATAAGTTTGAGATGAAAAATAGTATAAAAGAGTTACCTTAAGAAGCTAAAAATGAGTTGTTTAAAATATCTGTTCGTTGCAAACATGTTTTTAAAACTAAGAAAAGAGTTAATGAAAAGTTTTTGAAATATGATTTTAAAGCAAAAATAAAAGACATTTATAAAGCAATCTTATTCAAGCTACTTAAAAAAGCTGGAGGAAATGAAGTTTTGCCATTTACTAGTGTTGATATGATCGAAAATAAAGTAGGAAAGGATGAAAAATTGGGAAGTTTCATTAAGAAAAAGATTCAGGTATATGAGCTAGAAAACAAAACAAAATGTAAAAAGGACAAGAGAAAATTTTATAAGCTAAAAAAAGACAAGTGGGTGAAAGTAGGCTATATCAGAAAGTTAGTAAAAGAAGTAAAAAACCACCAGACAAAAGTAAAGGGTTCGGCATTTAGTATTGAGACAGATGGGTTTTTTTTTAAAAAAAAATTGTTAAGCGAATTATGAGAATAGAATGACATAAATTGAATATTGTTTTTTTTTTTGTGAGTGCTAGGCAAACATTCAGTTGGGTTACTTGAAATGTTTGAAAGGTTTATAGTTTAAAAAGAAAAGAGCACAGGAATATTTTTATTTATTTTTCATTGTGTATTTAGGCAGTTGAATCGGATAGTAGCCATTTCAACGATCATTTCCAAAAGTAGAACTAGCATTTGGCTTTATTAAATTGAAAGCATAAAGCTATTTTTTTTAAAAAAAAAAATGTTTATTGGAGTGCGTGTATTTATCATATACTTATTTATATTTAAAATAGGGCATTTTAATTTTTTTATATAATTTGATTTTAAAGTAGTTTTCTTTCACCACTTGTTTGGCCTATATAAGTGGAAAGTTAAGTTAAAGATAAGACAGCTGCTCAATATCTTCATAAAAGTTGTTATCTTGTGGGATGGCTTGAGAGTTCCCTTTATCAGCAAAATAAAGACATTAATCAACTATTATAAAATTTCAAAATGCATATTATTCAGGTTAAAGCCTGAATTAAAAGTATTTACATAAAATAAAATTTATTTATTCATCAAATGATACAGATATGACGAAACCAACGAAAGAATGATTGTATCTATTTTTTTATTCTGAATTATAAATGTAAATATGTTATAATATTAATATAAGTGGTAAATAATAATTCAATTATAATGTATAATCAAAAAATGCTGTTATAAACAATCAACTGTTGTAAATAAATCTATGTTTTTGATTTGAACTAGACAAGTAGAGTCATTTCTTTATGAAATCGTAAATATCACAATGTCATATTCAAGATCAACAAAGTTTTCATATAAAATTTATTTATGGATGTTTTATTAAGAATTTAACTGAAAGAATTAAAACTAGATAAAGCAAATATCTGCCACTTTTGATGAATAATTCAATAAAAGCAATGTTCAATTTACTTGTTAATTTATTTAAAATTCATGTACATAGATAAATATCTGAAATTTAAATATAAAGAATCTTTCTATGTTTAGAGCATTATAGAAATTCATATTATTTAAAAGTCATATTATTTTAAAGTTAGATCTTATAAAATAATAACAGTATAATAAATTTTCTTAACAACGATTAAGTCCTAATTATTAAATTATTTCAACTAGATGAAATTAATAAGACAATTTATAATCTTTGTTTGGAAAGATAAATAAAATGGGTTAATGCTAATAATAATAGGTATGTTTAAAGGATGATTTTATAATATTATATTTTGAACACTAATAAGTGATTTGATAACCAGTAAATGATTATTCTGATAAATTATTATTTATAAGTATATGGTTCGTAATAAAAGTGTTATATAAATTATTAGTTTAATGTATTAGGTTAGCAATTTATCTATTATTATTGTTGTAGTATTAAAACTATAGGTATTATTAAATAGTTGTTTGGGTTAATATCTGTAAGAGAAAGTATTATTGCTATTTAAATGATTGGATTTCAATAAAATGTCTTTTGTTATTCAATTATCTAATTGGTAACCAGTATTATTGTGCTTACAAAAAATAATCATTATCCCTGAGATGTTAATAAGATAGCTCAGTAATCAATTACATCAATTTAATATGTCTTTTGAGATTTATTATATCATAGTTTACTATAAGTATAAGTGAATAAATATTGATGAAAATAATCTTGATAATTATTCAACTATGAAATTATTATTTTAGTCATTGTTTATTAGGGAGATTTTCCTAATGATTATAATATGATAATGTCTGGAAAGTTTCTATAATACCAATGCCATTGTGAAGTACATTTTATATATTTTGTAATGTTAAATCCTATGTTTGTGACTTTTTCCATAACATATTGTAAGTTAGTTGAATAAGCAAAATAATAGAGTATCAATAAGAACACATTTTTATTGTAGTATTGTTCTACTCAGTGTCTTCTTTTGCTGTACAGTGTAGGAAGGTTACAACATATGTATATTTCACTTCATGGTATTTTTATAAAACCATTATGTTGTCTTTCTTATATACTCTCTTCTAAATTGAATATAAAATATAATCAATTTTATACACAACTTTATTTAAATAATAAATTTATTTTCATCAAACCGATTTTTGTTCAAAATTGAACCATGTCAACATGTTATAATATTCAAAATGCCACGTGATTTACAAATATTCTAGTACACCATCTACTGATCAATCTTGACTTTAAAAATGTTTTTATGTTTTTCAATTTTTATTTAACGTCCAGTTTCCTCCCATTTTACTGACCATTGTATTAAATTCATACATATAAAGATAATATAAGGAATTTATAAATAAAAATGAAATAAAAAAATAAAAAAAATGGATTTATATTTCATATTCCAAGGAAGTATAAAAAATTATAAATGATAGAAAAGAAATAAATAAACGATAATAAAGGTTTTAGATGGAAAAATAATAAATCATTAATAAAATTAGTAAGTAATGGTAAAATAAGAAATGATAAGACAATAATATTTTATAAAATTATATGTAAAAGATATATGATATATATGATTTCATATTATTATTACTTTCGAGATATTCCGTGTGGTAAAATAGCTAAATAGCGATGTTTTGGTACAATACCAAGTACCTTTTTCAAAGCGTTCTCTTTCTCAAATCATATGAATGCGTGTGACATTTAAAATCGTTTTTATCTTTTTTTTCTCCTCATACTTAAATTCTATTGGTTGAGAAGTTTTAACTTTTATTTTATCCTTCAATAGCTTCTTCCAAATATTGTTAATCTTTAATTCACACCTTTCAATTATACTCTTGGGCCTTTTAAAAATCTCTATAGTTTCTCTTAGCAATCTCTGGTCATATTGTTCAATTTTTGCTAAAATATTTGTTTTTTTCAAAATTGATATCATGATTTGTTAATTTTATATGAGAATAAATAGCTGATGAATTGGATTTTTCTCTCACTGCCAGAATGTGTTCTTCCTTTCTAATATTTATTCTATGATTAGTCTGTCCAATATATGTATGTGAACAAACCCTACATGGAATTTCATATACAGCATGGCCCTACAAAGAAATCTCACACGCATTCATATGATTTGAAAAAGAGAACGCTTTGAAAAAAGTACTGGTTATTGTACCAATGTCGCTATTTAGCTGTTTTACCACACGGAATATCCCGAAAATAATAATAATATAAAATCATCATTTATTTGTGAAAATATTACAATTAACGTATATATATATCAGTCAGTGAAAAGTAGGATAAAAAAAGGTAAAGAGTATGACAGAGCAATATATAGGAAAGATATTAAGTCAGGTCCATTTTGTCATTTTTTAGAAACAGGGCATATTATTGAATGTGAAGAAAGTATTACATTTATCAAATAATGTAAAGATTATAAAGAAAGAAAAGTATATGAGACAATGTATATCCATCTATCTATGCTATAATTAAAATAAATTCATTTATAGAAACATACATTTTGAATATATATTTATCTAAATGTTGGCTAATTTTCTTTTTACAAAATATATATTTGGATTATTTCCAATATTCTATACATTTTAACAACCGGACTTAGATTGAATCATTTATTTTGCCACATGAATCAAATTACTTATGCATCACAGATACGGATTCTTAAGTTGCAATTGTCCATTTACCAATCCAGCTTATTAATTTTTACAGCAACAGCTGAATAGTGTTATAGCCATTAATGCTATTCTAATGTTTTGTTTTTGTTCTTAAAACCTATTTCTAATTATAAAACTGCTGACAAAGGACATCTTAATGCTTACTATTTTAAAATATTATCTGCCTCTAATTGAAGAAAAGAAAAAAAAAAGAAAAAAAACATTAAAATAAATTTCTTAGATGGTTTATAACTTTTTCTAAGAAAAAAAAAAAAACATTTTTGTCTTGCTTTGGTGGTCGAGTGGTCAGCGCGAAAGCCTTGCACTTGCAGGCAGTTGCCCGGGTTGTGGGTTCGCGTCCCGGCCGATGCTATGACACTTAAAAAAAAAAAAAAAAACATTTTAATTTGCAAATAAAATAATTTTTTAACATACAATTACATCATTATTTAAATTAATGCACTATAAGGCTTACACACAACTGCACATATATAATGTAATATATAAGGATTCGAACTCAGACTTTTACAGAACTATCTCTCCATGCCATCTCATATTGCTGACTCAACTGTTCACACACATGTTGAAAAGATAAGTAATCAATAATATATGTATTTCATGCTAAACCAGCAATCATCAACTGGTCCAGATCACTATCTCCACACATATATACAATCAGTGCTCAGTTTTATATTAAGATAGTCAATCTTCATACTTTAATGGATATGCTTCAAACTACTTCAACTCTTCGCTTCATCAATTTCATTGAAAATCTGATGTTGGAACGTTCAAAGCCCTCATTAGTACCAAGAATGCCATCATGCCCATGTTGACCATTTATTCATTCTGATTCCTCATGTACTGGAGAATAATCCATTTGCATACATATGTGAGAAATGAGCAGACCTTGATAGTTATGTGAAAGTCTGAGTTTGAATCCCTTATATATTACATTCTATATGTGAAGGTGGGTGTAAGCCTACACAGTGTATTAATTTACATATTAAATATAGTGTGTTAAAAGTCTACCCATCCCTGACATATGTATGTAAATTGATTATTAACCAGTAGTATATGAGGTGTCAGAATGGCTAAATGGTCAACATGGGTAGGATGACAACCTTGGAACGAATGAGAGCTTTGAACATGACATCATCAGATTTTTATTGCAATGGATAGCTGAAGAGCTGTGGGTTAGAGTAGTTTAAAGCATGTCCATTAAAGTATGAAGATTGGCTATCTTAATATAAATCTGAACACTGGTTGTATATATGTAAATAGCTGTTAATCTGGACCAGCTGATTAATGCTGGTTTAGCATGAAATACATATATTGGTAATTATTTATCTTTTCAACATGTGAATGATCTGGTGGGTCAGCAATATAAGATGGCATGGAGAGTTGAAGGTTGTATGAAAGTTTGAGTTTGAATCCCTTATATATCATTATTTAAAGTAATGCATATATATATATATATATATATATATATATGCATTACTTTAAATATATATATATATATATATATATATATATCATAAATTCATTCTATAATCTTCTGTTTTATTTCAATATATTTTTCATTACATATTTCTACATTGTTACCAATCTAAGAAAATATATTTAAAAAAATAGCATTTTGATCACTATGAAATTTTCTTAAAAATATAAAGTAATTTGTCCGGTTCATCATACTTAGTAAATATGTTCAATCCTCTCATATATCTTACTTGTAGTCCCTTTCTGGTTATTTCATTCTCTCATGATACGATTTAAAACTTTAACTATATTTGTTTCAACATCTATTTTAGTAAAATGGCCGATGATCCCAATTTTAATCCCTAAAATGAAATAAATTATTATTTATTATTATTTTTTTAATTTTAAGCAAAATCTCTATTAACAATAAACAAAAGTTATATACATTTATTTTTATATTAATAAATAAATAAAATAAATAAATTGTAATTATTATTATTATTATTATTATTATTATTATTATTATTATTATTATTATTATTACTATTACTACTACTATTGCAGCTACTACTACTAATAATAATAACAATAATAGTAATAATAACAATAACAATAATAATGACAACAAGTTTGAATCTTTATTTGTTGTATTATTGGTAATTCTAATCTGTATTATTATTATGATTGCCTTAATATTAATGTGTATACAATCTCTTTTTTTTTGCTACTTGTGTTATTAATTTTCATATCTTTTCCCTATATTTATAATTTATTATTTATAATAATCTTGGGATGTTATTCTCTAGGATTATTATTTTTAGATTATAGGTGTATATAATTATTTTTTATTTATTTATTTATTTTCTGTCGTCAATTTAATGATTCTTATGAATAACTTCACACTCATTCCACTTCTTATGGAGTTTTTCTCTTTTTTATATTAAAATTATTGTGTTGTTATTTTTATCATCATCATCATTATCATCATCATTATTATTATTATTATTATTATTATTATTATTATTATTATTATTATTATTATTATTATTATTATTATTATTATTATTATTATTAATTTTACTTTCCTTTTAGGATTGGTATAAATGTAATCAGATATTTACATTTGAATTTTCTCTTTAATTTAGTCCTTAAACACTGGAATGACTAATCAAGAAGTGGTAGATTTCTTTTCAAAAATGGAAATTTGTGATTTACCTTGTTAGTAATAATATTACAACTAATTTTATCAATTCAGTGTTTAATCTAAAGCTAAGTATTAGCTTTCATTGATAACAGATCTTTTACTTTTGGAACAATAATTTTTCATTTTAATTTATTTGTTGAATGAAGGGGAGAAGGGGGAGTGGTGTGAAAGAAATTGTGTGGAGAGTGGAAACAAAAAATAATTATTTACAAAATATAGCTAAACTTCAAATAATCATTTTATTATTTGTAATTGATTAAAAGAGTCTGTTTGGAAATGTTGCTTGTTCTTCTTTTGTTTTGTTTCTTGATTTAAAAAGTAAGGAGTGAACGGGTGAGAACTCGCCCTTGTATTATGCTAAATTTATAAATTATCTGTGTAATTTAACTTTTATTAACAGGTGTTTTTTTTTTTTTTTTTTTTGGATACTATTTTATTAAATTCCTTTTAGCAAACATTTATTTGTCTTTGCAATTTTTAATTGAATTTAAAGAAATAGAGAGAGGGTGGGGAAAATTTATAAATTCTCATTGTAATCTAAAACTTCTCATTCTTGGTATCCATTGATAAAACTTTTTTTTATTTACTGGTCAGTTCAATTTCTTATTGAGTTTTGAAAAGAGAGGAGTCTGGAGATTGTTTTTTTAATTTTGTCTATAAAAAAAAATTAAGTTGCCTTTTTTAAAATCTAGATTCATAAAAAAAATTTTTAAGGAAAATTTTTGACATTTTAGAAATTAATTTATAAATAATGTTTTTCTTGCTGTGGTGTTCATTTAAATTTTATTATTATTATTTATTTTTTTAATTTAAAAAAAGTGTAATCTACATCAAAAATTAAAAAAAATATTGTTATCTACATATTGAGTTTGAACATACATCTGTGAAGCAATATTAAATGTTTACAATTGCTTAGCACTTTCAGAAAGTTCATGTTCCCATATTCAGTAGAGATAAAATGTGGCTGCTGTAGAATTGCATTAGATCCTGAGATCTAGGTGCAGTGCTCTCAGATCTAATGCTCCTCACTGATGAAATCCATGAGCTAAACTCTAGTCTGGGGATATTGCATGAGTATGCACAAGATAAAGATTTTATGCACAAATCTTTTTGCATCCATTGATTATTCTGGTTTGCACTGAGTGACACTACTGTATGAATATTTTTGCCTGTTTTAACAGCTTGATCAAGCATAATATATGGTGATTATGTGAATACCAATCATTCCTAATAGGAAAGTGGTGTCTCTGGTTATTAAAGAACCAAAGACACCAAAATGTGTAGGTACTGAACTGAGCTCAGATAATACTATATAATGTAGTGGGCTTGGATTAAAAATATTGTATTTTTAATTTTGAACTCATAGTTTTGTAGTTAAGTAGAGATAAATGTTTGGCTGTTAGAGGGTTGCATTACATCCTAAGATCTAGGTGAAGTGCTCTCAGATCCAATGCTACTCATTGAAGAAATCCACAAGCTAGAATCTGGTCTGGGGGTATTGGGTGAATAGACATAAGATAAGGATTTTATCCACAAACCCTCTTAAATCTATTAATTACTCTGGCTTGTCCTAAGTGGCACTAGTGTATGGGGAGCCTTTTTTGCTTTATATTGTAAATAACAAACTTTAAGATGTAATTTAAAAAAAATTGAACAGAATTTAAGCAGTGTCAATTTAATTTGTATTCATGGTCATTTTAAAATCTAAAGGCCAACTAAAACTATCACCAACACATCCAACTAATAAATGACATTGAATAATCCACATGTGGTCATGATTTGACCAATCATTTTAACCGTAATTAACATCATTAATTAAAAGAATAATGCACAAACAACTATACATGCTCAAATTGTGTAACTTAAATATAAAAAATGTGATTAACAAATAACCAATTGTTAAAATAATGTAAATATTGAATAATAGTAGAAACAACTGCCAAAATATATTAAATAAGCAATTAATAATCAATCACATTTAATGTTAACCCCTTCTGAGAAATTACTATGTCAGGTTGGTTACAGCTTTGAGCCACTTGAAAAAAATATACAATTTTTGGGCTATGATAGTGTTTTTATGCTTATTTTAAAGCTTAAAATGAACCATAAGATGCTGCCCTCTGTAGAATTATTTTACAAGTAAAAAAATCAATAATATTGGCATAAGACATTACAATAAAGGAATAAAGCAGTTTTTGCTATGGGTTAATTGGTTGTTGTTCATATAGAACAAAGGAGACTGCCTGTCAATAATTTTACCACTCCAACTTCTGTTTTGACTTTAAAAATAAAAAAATAATGTCTTAGAATGATTTTTTTCATTATTTTTCATACATATTATAAATTATTTTGATAAAATATGCCGAAAATATAGTTAATTTTTTTAAAAAATGATGATTTTAGTAAAAAGTTGTATACTTTTACATAAACGTTAATTGAAAACAAAGCCAGTGCTAACAACAATTTTGACACCTGTCACTTATTTTCATCACCCCAAGCTCTTTCTTTCATTTTCAAACAGTAAAAAATAAATTAAAGGGTTTTTCTGGCATTTATTTACATATTATAATGTATTTTGGAAAAATTTGCGGAAAATATAAATTAATTTAGAAAAATAGTAAGATTTTAGTAAAAAATTATTTACTTTTACAGGAATGTAAATTTAAAAAAAAAAAATCAGTGATGTACTCAACATTTTCTAATAGTTAGAACATTCTTTTGTGGTTCTCTGTTATAAAATATTTTTTATAATTATAAGTAAAAATGTGTTTTTGATAAAACTATCATTCACTATCATAACCTCACAAATTATAAATATACTTTTTACAAATGAAACTAAAATGAATATAATATTAAAATATAAATATATTCTTATGGCTGAGTTTGTTAATTGACCAATCAAAAGTTGTAAAACTTTAATTCACTTGGCAAATGAAAATAATAAAAAATTATCAATGTAAATGTTAACATTTAACCAAAAAAATAATTATTTAAAGTAAAGAATATTAATTTGACAATTAATAAAAAATTAATGAATCAGATTTTTTCTTATGAAAGCAATAATGTTGTGTGCTTAAATTTTCATATGTATTATAAGCTGGCTTATGGATAAAAAAATGTAAATGAAAAACATTTATTCATTAAATTCTTAAATATGATGATGATAATAATAATAATAATAATAATAATAATAATAATAATAATAATAATAATAATAATAATAATAATAATAATAATAATAATAATAATAATAATAATAATAATAATAATAATAATAATAATAATAATAATAATAATGATGATGATGATGATGATGATGATGATGATGATGACAGTGAAAACCTCAGGGTTTATCTTATTTAAAATTTAAAATTATCAACAGATTTCTATTAAAATTAATCTGTTGATTATTTCAAATGTAAATTAGGTATTAAAAACACAAACCTGTTCACTTATAGTATGTATTGTTATCATCTTTGAGAAATTTAATGAATAAAATCTCTCTCAATTAGACTGTTTTGACCCATCCAGGAGATAATAAAGACATGTGAGAAATTAAGCACACAACTGTATTCCCGTTGATAAAAAAATCTGATTTATTATTACTTTTTTAATTGTAAAATTACTATTTTTTTATTTTAAACAGCTATTATTTTGTATATAAATAAGCATTTATTTTTATAGTGTCTGTATATAATTGTAATTACATTCATATCGGCCTTTCAAGCCAATTGTGCAAATGCTTTGTGACTGCATAAATTCTATATCTTGTATTGGTCAGAGGTATTCATTTATTATTTAACACTTGCAAAGCGTTTGCACAATTGGCTTGAAAGGCCGATATGAATGTAATTACAATTATATACAGATGCTATAAAAATAAATGCTTATTTATATATAAATGATTAAGTTTCAGTTGGAATGATGTTTAGTAAATTCTAGAAAATTTCATCGGCGTCATTCATTCAGACATTGTATATAGTAATTTAAAGTGACCATTCTATCATCATGCCTTCTGTGCCAGTACTTCAGATTTGCTCATATATAAATATTTGAGTCGTAGGAATAAGAGGATTCTTTTTATTCCTGCATAAATTCTATATCTTGTATTGGTCAGAGGGCATTCATTTATTATTTAACACTCGCAAAGTGTTTGCACAATTGGCTTGAAAGGCCAATATGAATGTAACTATTATTTTGATGAATGTTAAGATAAAATGTGATTTTTTATTAATTATAGAATTCATATGCTTTGGTAGTTGTTTTTAAGTTTATTCAGCATTTACATTAATTCAACATAAGGTTTGATAAATTTAATGTTTAATGAGCATGTGTTTTTTTAATTAACATATGTGTACATTTTTTTTTTTTTTACTTTATAACTTTATGCAATTTAAATTCATATTTTAGAAAATATAAGCTAATAAAAATAATATGATTTATTTCAGATGGGTATATAATATAATTCATATTTTAGAAGTTTGGATTTTTTAGTATTTGGAAATTGTAAGCTTGGTTTGATCGGATGTTTAATAACATTCATATTTTAGAAGTTAAAGAAATTTAAGATTTAGAGTGCAGTTACTGCCATTTTGAAATCTAAGGAAATCATGACTGGCACAACAAAGCTACCCCATCTGCTTTATTCAATATCATTTATCACTTGGAAAGGTTTGGGTGGTCTTTAGAATTCAAAATGGCTATGAGGGCATCTAAATCAGGACCTTTTCAAGCTTTCTTCAACTACTATGCCATCTTACATAATCGATACACATGGGCATACACATGTGACAAATATATATGGTTTTTATTTACAAGTATTTCATGCTGAAGCAGCACTCATCAGTTGGTCCAGATCATCTCACATATATACATATATTCAGTGCTCAGTTTATAATACACTAAAACAGTAACAAAATTTCAATACATAGAAATAGTCATCATGTGATATTTAATGGTTGAATTAGTTATTTTTAGTTAAATTAAACACTTTTTTAATAAATTATTTTCAAAGATTAAACTATAACACAAAATCACATGCTGGAAAAATAAATAAATTTTGAACTAATTAATCAATACAGTAAAACTTGCAACACTTAAGAAAATTAACTTGAGCATTTAAAGATTCCATTACAATAAATTTATTAATTAATAATTTTACATTCATAAATTCTACCAAAGAAAAAAAAATCCATTATTGCATGCTATATTCTAAACAATAAATAATAAAAGTACAAAAAAAATATAATACTACAAATAATGTTACAAAATTCATATAGAAAACTAACATTCTATAACAAAAAATATATATTTACCACTATATCATCACAATCAACCACTACTCATCAAAAGATCAGCAATATAATAACCAAGCCTAAGGATTCAATCCCTCTTGAATCTCATGGTGTCTATCAAATCTCATGTAAAAATTGTAAAGCTTCTTACATAGGTATGAGTAATCATTGCATCAGTGTTAGGAGAGATAAGCATGCTAATGCAGTTAAACAACATTCATCGTCATCAGCACTCTCACTCCATACTATGGATTCAGGTCATAAAATTGATTTTTCAAGTACCAGGATCATATTCAGATGTGATAATCTATACCAGTGCAAAATTAGAAAAGCCATTGAGACACTTAAAAGGCCAGATTGTATCAATAAGCGAGATGATAGAAGCAAACTTCCTCCTATTTGGAAAGATTTTTTAAAAAAAACATTCTTAATTTAACATTTTTGCTATTGGTGGAACTTTAACATTTTTTTTTTTTTTCAAATCAGTGATTGTAGCGCCTCTACAATCGTATTTCTACTTTTTATCACTCTGTGAATGACTCGTGTTACCAAGTCGAAATGTCAGTATACCAATGTTTAAAATATTTTAACACAGATGAACCCGCAAAATATGTCTTATATATATATGTGTGTGTGTTATCAACTATTCACATATATACACATCTCCAAGTTGTAAAGTGTGCTGCCCTCTGACATTTTGTGCTATCACTATGATTTGGTGTTTTTGAATTTTAATCATTTAGTTATATCATAATCTTAACAAATTTAGTATCAAAATTTGCAAAGTATTAGACTTTTCACTCCCCCATATGACTTTTTTTTGCAAGCAATATAATTATACCATATCAATATTTTTTCTTTTTTATTTAAAAATGCATTTACTGGTAAAAGTTATTATATTTGTTGGTTTTTAAAAAAATATGTAAAATATAACGTTTAAATTATAGTTTGCCATTTTTAGATAAAAGTACAACTTTATCTTACAGCTTGCCTTTTTTTCACATTAAAGAATAATGGATCTAAAACATTGCTATAGTTCACCATTTAAAAAATGTTCCAGGATTCATTTTCATCTTTCTTTTTTTTTCCACAATGAATATATGTCTCAATATTTTTTTTTTAGATTTGAAATTTCATATTTCAGTGTAATCATGCATTACTCCCAGTGATATTTTATTTTAGTTTGTGATGTTTAAAATGATGCCTCCATGGGATCTATGGATAAAATTTATCAATTGAGTTTGTTTGCACATTGCTCGGAGGAATTATTTTAAATATATTGCAAACTTGGATAAATATGTCACCAGAATAATATGTCATAGTAGGAATAATGCCAACGTACACATATATTTATAATGATAAATAATATTTTAATATTGAATAAATATAACATCATGTGAAATTTATCAAAATCTATTTTAAATACCAATTGAACTGCCTATTATTGCAAACTGTTATCGAACTTGGCAGCTAGAGGGCATAATACATCATCTCACATCACATCAGATTTGAAAAATTTCATATGACGTTATATTTATTTAGTATTAAAATATTATTTATCATTAAGTATATAACATGTGTTAATTGATAATAGAGTTTTAGAAATGAGAGAAACGTCTTATCTCCATATATTTAATATCAGTTATTTAAAGATCAATTTATATTAAAAGATAGAAAGACTGACTTCAATTGGCACCCTGGCTGTTATTGTTCTAGATAACTGTACATAAAATGATCTAAAATACATTAAGAGTTGGTTCACACTCTTATAGTAAAAAGTTATTGAACTTGGCAGCTAGAGGGCAGTTCAGTTATTAATTAAAATAGATTTAGTAAATTTCACATGACATTAACATTTATATGATTTAAAATTATGGACAATAAAACTTTACTGAAGTTAATATAGCATTATTTATATTATTAAACAGTGGAATTCCTAAATAAAAAAAAGAAACATACGGCCTAACGTTTTTCTAGTAATAATAAATAAAACAAGAATACATAATTTGAAAGAATCAGCTGGATAACAATTTTATACTAATATGCTTTCACCACTATAGTTTCTTTTTTCTATTAGGTAAATAGACCCTTGGAAGTGAAAATCAAAAAACCGTAACACAAATATATAACAAACTATCATTCTCACAATTCTTTTCAAAAAGTTTTCATCTTTATTATCAAAAGGTTTCATTAGATTGACAGCCTAAAATTTCAGATGTTTTCAAGAATAAGCAAATCTGAATATTAACATATATTTTGATTAACTTTTTCAGGAAGACTTAATGCACCTTAATCTATATAAATTATATATATTAACATAAAGGCTTTCTTTCCAAGAAAATTCATATCATTCAATAAATAACTATTATTAAAAAAACAATATAAATCAAATAAATAAATCGTATGTATTTTTATGTTGGACTATTTCCATTATCTAATATGTGTATTGAATGTCTTTAGAAAAATTTAACTTTATTTTACTTATAGTTGAATGTATTTGCAATATTCAAAACAAAGTTATTTTTTTATAAAGATACTTAATACACATATTAGATGATGGAAATAGTTCAATATTAAAATACAACTAGAACACCATCAACACCAACCTTCAGGAAAATATAAAATAAATCATATGTGTTTTTTTTAATTATTAACACACTTTATTTTTTTTAACATATTATAGATATTTTTATTATATAAGATATAAATAATCTAAGCCTATACAATGAGCGGCAACTTGTCTTCTTAAAATATAAGCGATACTTTCAAAATTATATAACTTTTTATTTTTAGAATAAACAATTAACAAAGCAAAGTTTATTTTTAAAATGTTGATTCTTACCATGACTTACATTTGTTATAATTTTATATTTAATATGGCTACAATGTAAAATATTATCAATCATATCAACATTTAATTATAAATATTTATTTAACTAAATAGAATGCAGCCATTCCTAATAGCAAATTTAATATTATAATTAAAATGATCGAATCTATCAAAAAATCCTTGAATCTACAAGTTTCAATCAAGGAACAACTATTATCAAATTATATATGAAATCGTTTCACAGAAACTGAACAATTATTTACAACACGACTTCAAGAATTCTACATAGACATAACATATGAGTAGAAAAGTAACATAAACTCAACCTTATTTTTTTCAGTGATATTATTATACAGAAAATATGTTGAATTCTTTAAAAAGGAAAGAAAATCATGCTTAACATTAACCTTATCCAAGCAAATAATTAATGTTTCCTAAAACAGACAGATTTACATTAATATTTTTTTCATCTATCAACCAACTACCCTGCAGCGATTTGGAATAAACCATCCACTTGGCACCAGAATGATTCTGAATAATGAAGATGTGGGAAAATAAATATAAACATAGGGATTATATAGGAGGTGGTTTATTCCTATTTATGCTGGGTTTGAAATGAGATAAGAAGGATTTAGATATAAAAGTCATGGAGTTGACAGAGATTATTTGTGGAAATAGAATGGAGCAGGATAGAGAAGAATATGGCAAAGACTTAGAATAGGGAATTGATAAGTAAGATAAAGTGGCTAACAAGTTTTCCTGGGCATAGTACTTGAGAGATTCCTGACTTCCATAAAGAAGAAGTCATAGTGCATCTCACCTCATCATCATCATCAAACTTTTTATAAACTCCTGAACAATAAAGACATATACCCTTTCTTTTTTTTTAATCAATCAGCGCACTGGTATTTTTTTTCAATATCTAAATTAGCAAAAACATAGTTTCTTCTGAAACAAATATTGTAAGTTTTTTTTTTAAAAAAAAAAAAAACAGACAAAATTGATTAAAAAAAATATAAATTAGAAAAAAAATATTAAAAGAAATTAAATATTTATCGATATGTTGCATAATCAAAATACTCCTTAAAACCAAATTATTTTGAGTCTTAAGATACAAAAAAAAAACTTTCAATTAACAGGAACGATAACAAAGCAACTTAAAGAAGTAGCTCCTGCAACATTTATTTTTAATTTCCATAATATGTATAGGATCAATCATTATTTAAGGTACTTTGGTATTAACTAAGCTATGACATACTACACAACCCACCAGTAGATATCATTGTCAATGAACCAAAACAATGTCATGGCAACTGAAACATTGGAATGACTAATTGGTAGGAGTGATCAAGGAGTTTTCATGGTCTCCTTCCAGATTTTAAAATAGTTGGGTGAAATTCTGGGTAAATATCTGTCTTTTACCTGCTTGCATTGACCAAGTGAGACGTGCCTGATCTGCGATTGTAAGAATTGAATATTTTGATTGCTTATTTTATATTTTGATGAACTATTACTGATTTATTGCTGATTTTATTGCTAATTTTATCAAATTTTATTAAAATTGTATTCCTAATTTATCAAATTTTATTACTAATTTATCTAATTATATTACTAATTACCATTTATGACTAATTAACCAAAATTTTCTGTGCAAAAACCAAGCAAAAGGAAAAGAAAGCCATATTATGTTATGGGTCTTACCGTCTTCCAAAAGAAGAAGTGATTAAATTTCAGTGCACTATCTCATAAAGGCAATTATTTGTAGTTAATAATTGAGAACAATTTGCTTTTTTTTTTTAAAAAATTTAAATAATTGGTTGTATACCATTAAAAATTATAAAGATTATTTATAATACTTATTTTTGATATTTTACTGTATTAAAATATTACTTATTAGTCCATTTATTGTCGGAGTAAATTATTACTGCTTTTCTGAAAATAAACGTGTCTCATTTTTGGACTAAAAATTGGCAGGGAGTGGAGGGGTGGAGGGTTCTCTGATGGTTTTAGTCTGAAAAAAATAATAATGATTAGTTCATTTCTTTGTTTCAGGATCATATGATTAGCTAAATATCATTAAAAATTATAATGATTATTTATAATATTTATTATTGATAAACTTTTTATCATAGTAAATTATTAGTTATTATTTCACAATGGCCAACATGGCAATGTTCAACCTCTCCTTCTTTGGTATTAACTAAGCTATGACATACTACTCTGAAGGCATACTATTCTGATCTTTGTGCTTATAATATTTATTTTTGATAATATCTTAGTGTAATAAATTATGACTTATTATTGCATTTCTTATCAGAATAAATTATTATTGCTATTGATTAGTTCATTTCTTTGTTTTGGGGTCGAATGATTAGTTAAATATCCCTAAAAAATTGTAATGATTATTTATAATATTCATTTTTGATAATTTTTTATCCTTTTCAGGGTCAAATGATTATTTAAATATCATTAAAATTTGTAATGATTATTTATAATATTTCATTTTTGATAATTTTTTATCATAGTAAATTATTAGTTATTATTTCACAATGACAAAGATGGTGATGTTCGACATCTCCTTTGGTATTAACTATGCTATGATGTACTACCCCATAGGCATACTATTCTAATATTGCGATCTTCAAGGTGACTTCTCCATGTGATTTGCGGGCAAACATTATCGATTAAGTTTGTTCGCAAATCACTTGGAGACATTATCTTAAAAATCGTAAGATTAGAGTAGTATGCTTTTGGTGTAGTACGTCATAGCATAGTTAATACCAAAGTACTTTATTTAATTTACATAATCATTAACTTTCCAATAATTATTATTTAGCAATATAAACCAGTACCATTATTTTTTTTGAATAGTATAAATCATTGATGATCAATCTCTTTTTCAAAACTGTTTTTAAAATGATTTTATATTTATCATTAATTTTTTTTAGAACTGAAGAGATTTTTTATAATGAAATTCAATTAGTTTTGAAACAATAATCCCCAAATTAAAACTATTTGTAAATAAATATTTTATTAGTTATTCATTAGACAAGAGATTATCCAATAATAATTAATAATTTGTAGTGTAATTTTCACTATACCCACTCATGCAATCTAGAAAGTGGTTTCTTTCTCATTTTAATACCTTGTGGTGAAATGTAATCATAAATTTATGACCAAAGACATGTGGAAATGTTATACAATTTTCAAGATGATGGCAGCACATTTGACATTTATCAAATAAACTGCAGTAACTCCCTATCTCCAAAACCTTTTACAGCAGTGTTGCAAAAAGTATTTTGTGGATTAAAATGGGAAATTAAAGGAGTGAAAGTAAATGGAGATTATTTAAGTCATTTAGATTTTGCAGATGTTATAGTTGTTTTTGCAAATAATGCTTCAGAGCTGCAGGAAATGTTGCAGGAGTTATCAGATGAATGTAGGAAAGTAGGACTAAAGATAAATGTTAAAAAGACCAAAGTAATGTTTAATTGATTTGCTGAAATTATGAAAATAAAGATTTAGTATGATTAATTAGAAGAAGTTAACAGTTATAAATACTTTGGTCAGATTATTAATACAGATGGTAACATAAGGGATGAAATTAATCATAGAATTAAACTTGGTTGGAGTGCTTTTGGAAGAAATAACTTGATACTAAAAAAAAATATGCCTATGTGTTTGAAAAGGAAGGTTTTTAACAAATGTATTTTACCAGTTCTTACTTATGAATCTGAAACTTGGACACCTAATAGAAGAGCAATACAGAGACTTCAGACCAATCAAAGAAGAATGGAGAGATGCATGTTAGGAGTAACAAGAAGAGATCAAAAATGCAATATATGGGTAAGAGAACAAACAAATGTTACTGACCTCATTGAAAAAATTAAAAGATTGAAGTGGAGTTGGGCTGGACATATTGCTAGAAGAGATGTAATAGATGGACAATTGAAATCTTAACCTGGATTCCAAGAGATTATAAAAGACTGAGAAAGAGACCACATGTGAGATGGATGAATGGAATAAGAAAGTTTTCAGAGGTGATGTGGAGAAGAGAAGCAAAGATCAGAGAAGATGGGTTAAACTTGGAGAGACCTTCATCCTGCAGTGAATTGATAATGTTTGATGATGATGAATTCACTATCTCTCTCTCTCTCTTTCTATATATATATATATATATATGTTAATTCTAATATTTTCAAGGATAAAAGATGTCATATTATTATTACTATTTGTGGGATATTCCGTGTAGTGAAAAAGCTAAATGCTGACGTTTCAGGTATTTGATATTGTACTGAAACGTCAGCATTTAGCTTTTTCACTACACGGAATATCCCGCAAATAGTAATAATAATATGACATATATATATATATATTGAAGAATGATAAACATGTATAAGAGATTGTGATCTGGAGCAATTGTTGATGAAATGTACATGCATCATTGGGTTTATAAATCTTTTTCACATGTCTGTTGTCATATGTTTATAATTACATCAGTCCACAAGATGTTAAAAACAGATAGAAACCAATCCCTATCTTGCATGATAGTGGTGTAGTGAAAATTACACTACAGAAATATAAATCATTATTTGTAATTATTTTAACGTGTTTAAGACATAATTAGCAGAAATAAAATATAAAAAAATCTCTTACTTAAAATATCTGAGAAATTTAAAACAAAATTAGCAAATGGATATGGGCTTAGACCTTTTATAATATTGGCCTATAATTGACATTTTATTATTTTATATTAAACGTTTTTATAATGAATTAAACCTGTGAATATATTTGAAAATGTTTTCTAAATTATTTTATCAATAAATTTAAAATAATATATCTGTATTCATTTCTAAAATCTAAAAATTCGAAATACTTTTAACATATAAATTATCAGGATAAATTAATCAAATTTTCTATCTAATCTAATACTAGATTAAATTGGTAAAAAATACTATGAGAATGAATTATATTGGACATATTAATATATTTGCATTTCTATTTCAAAAAATAAAAAGTAAACGTCTTTACTTTAAATATCTAATATTAAACAAAATTGTCATTTATTAACCAGAAATAACATAAACATATTATATTAATGACGTATAATTTTTTGACAGATTAAACCTATTAATAAATATATTTGCTATGATAAACAAATGCAAAATGTAATCTAAATCATTTTAAAACTTAATTTAAAATAAAGTATTTGCAATTGCTTCTAAATTCTACAAATTCATCTAAATGTTTTTAACTTTATAAATTAAACAAATTTTGAATAATAGACACTTTCAAAATTAAATGATTAAACTTTAATATAAAACTATATCTTGGAAAGAAAAAAAAACAATTACTAATCCAATTTAAGGTTAAATTTAAATAGAAATATAAAATCTAAAGTAAAATCTTTGTCTTTAGAGATTCTATTCTCTTAGACAAATTTATTATTTTTTCCCAACCTTAAGTACTCTTTTAAAAGGTGTTAAATATTTCTGTTTTATTCTAAATAATAAATAGGTTAAAAATAATCTACAAAATTCATAAATGAATCTAAAATTATATATTAAATATATTACAGATTGAATATGCAATTGAAAATTTAATAGGAAGTATCTAAACCTTCCATTGAATTATATACTATTTGAAAGAGTTTTTGTTCAATACAATCATATCTATCCATCAGCCCCGAAGTCAAAAGAACTTTTCACACTATAGATAGATTAGCAACGTATGTGCCTTAAGCCAGAAGTCCCCAACCTTTTTGCACTTAAGAGAACATTCTACAATATCGGCCAGGTGGCGGGCACATTTACATTTTCAATGTAAATTTATAGTTGGATATTGTTAATAATACACATAATGTAATTACAAAAAAAAAAAATTACACATAATGTACAAAAAAATATTTATTTCAAAAATAAAATTTTAACATATAATTAACGTTTATATTTTTGCGCTGTAAAAGTGTAGTATGCTCTACAATTTGATTATAATATAATACAATAATTTATAAGAAATTTTAAAAATTAAATTTATTTGTATCAGATATCGTGTTCTCATAGCGGCGGGCACATGTAAAATGGTTTACTGACACCGTGGTGCCCCCGGGCATAGTGTTGGGGACCCCTGCCTTAAGCGTTCCATATACCACATGCCACAATTTCTCTCATATGCACATAATTTTTAGTGATAAATAAAGTCAACATATATAAATATATATGTTGAATTAAGTATTTCCATTGATTTTTTTTACAATAAGGAATAAAAATAAGAAGTAATATGTATGTAAATAGAAATTACTTTTAATTTTTGAGGTTACTAAAAAATTATCAATTATTTCTAATTGACAATTCTTAAGGCGAAATCAGTTTTTTTTTTTTTTTTTAAATCTATAATAGCATTTTGTCTGAGTTTTTTGTTGAACGATGTATTATATATATATCAAAGTTTTTTTTTTTCTATTGCAATATATCTCAGTAATAACAATATAGCACCAAATTATTATTTAATAGTCAAAAAACTGCATAGAAAAATTAAATACTGTCAAACATTATACCTGTAATAATGAATAAAGTACATAATTATTTAACATTAAAGTACTAGTTAAATAAACACATTTTTACCAAAATATTATCAGAAATATTATTATTTATATTGCAAATAGAACTACTCTAGTGAATATCAATTAAATATAACAGACTCACATATAAAATTGACTATTCGTTTGAGAAAAAAAACAATTATCCTCAATATCAAGATTTTCTAAGATTGGTGGTCTCACACCACAGAAAACTCTTCAATTCAATTTTTTCACAGATTTTTTTACATTGTTTTTTTTCTTAAAAAAATAACTTCCCATTGTTACACAATATTTAATCGCTTATATTCAGTTCAAGAATAAAACGATTGATTTATATCAATTTTGGTAATATACTTATAATCGTTGGCTCTTTCAGTAATATTTAATATAATTTAATCAATATAAATTTATTAAATTACAAGAATACATACAATTACAACAGAAATATGTTTACTATTAATAGTCAATTATAATGTATTTGGGTAGTTTAGTATTTCCCTTGCTAAGACATATTATGCTTAACATGTTTTTTGCTGGTAAGATCCCATCAGAGATTAGATACACGATGTCATGGCAACAAAGACACTGGCATGAATAATCCCTGGGAATGTTGATTCTTTGATCATGATGACCTGCAAGATTTAAAAAGTTGAGAGACCTATGGAAAATTTTGTCATTTCTCTGTCTTTTGTGGCTTCGTTATCAGCGTGAGCACAGTAATTTTTTTGATCATATTGAGAATATTTTTATATTTAACATGAACATTATATTACTATATAGACTGAATTTTTATCAGTCGATTGGATGATATATTAATTTTCCACCACCATTATTTGTAAATAATTTTTATTTTGTTTCTTAATAATTAAATTTAATAACTTTTAAGACATTATTATATACCACTATTACTGGTTATTTTTTTATTTTATAGTGATAATTATAGTATTATTTTAAACATAGTTGTACATATTTTCCATATATATTTAATGTTTGCTTCTTTTACATTTTCCATAAAAATTATTCTAATTTTCATTAAAAAAAACATTTCATAAATTTATGTATTACCTTTTAGGTTATTTTTTATTTTGCTTCTTTTGGTTTGTTGTCTTCTTTTCGATTTTTCTTATAAATTATCCTTATTTTCATTAAAAAAAGATAGCACTTTTAATTTCATAAATTTATATAATGCCTTTTAATTAAGACGTTTTTTATATCCACTATTTTCACTCTATGACAGATTTATACTATATCGGAAAAAGTGTTTTTTATTGTCTTTAATTTTAAAATTACAAATATTTTTTAAATTTTTCTGGAATTATTTTGTAGTCAATTTGAATTTACAATAATTTTAGTAAATTACTATTAATTTATGTATTTTTTTTTTTGGTGCATGTATTTTTTTTTTTTTTTTTGAGAAATGGCAATATGGTGCCTCCGATATTTTTTCCTTATGAGATGCTTTTTTTATGTTCACCATTTCCACTGTCAGACAGATTCACACTATATCAGGAAGAGTATTATTTATTGTGTGTTTAATTTTAAAATTAGAAATATTTTTTTTTTATATTTTTTTCTGAAATTATTTTGTAGTCAATTTGAATTTACAATAATTTAGTAAATTACCATTAATTAATGTATTTTTTGGCTCATGCATTTTTTTTTTTTTGACAAATGATAACCAGATACACATGGCACCGTCTGATATTTTTTTTCCTATGACATGGCTTCTTTAGTATTATTCTTGCTATGTCTTATTTAGTATTATTCTTGCTATTAGATGTCTTCTTTAGTATTATTCTTGCTCTTAGATGTCTCCTTTAGTATTATTCTTGCTATTAGATGTCTGCTTTAGTATTATTCTTGCTATTAGATATCTTCTTTCATATTTCTCTTGCTATTAAATGTCTTCTTTTGTATTTTTCTTACTATTAGATGTCTTCTAGCTATTAGACGTCTTTTTCCATATTATTCTTGTTATTAGATGTCTTCTTTATTACTATTATTGCTATGTCTTCTTTTGTATTATTGTTGCTATTAGATGTCTTTTTTGTTTTATTCTTGCTATGTCTGCCAAAATCTTTAGTATTATTTTCTTATTATTGTTATTACACATCTTATACTAATTATTGATTTTTTTTTTTCCAGAAAAAAGAAACATGGCATCTGATGTCTACCAGATGGCTGGTTTCTTTATTATTTTTCTTGCTATGATGTATTATCCTGAAGATGTATTACTCTAATCTTTCAATCTTTAACATAATGCCTCCATGTGATCTTTAGACAAATTTTACCGATTAACATTGTCTGGGAATCATTAGGAGATGTTATATTAAAGATCAGAAGATTAGAGAAGTATGATTCTGGGGTAATATGTCATAGCAAGAAAAATACTAAAGTACCAGTATTTGATCAAGAATATAAATTTGAGATCTTTCTTCCAAGTAAAGTTCATATCACCCAATAAATGACTATCATTATAAATCAATTTATAAACTGAGTCTTAAAAAATAAATCAATATTTTACCTCATTTATATATATATATTATTAAAATCAGGTAGTGCATATTTTAAATAAATCTACTATTATAACATTAGGAATAAATTAATGGCAACAACTGAAAACCACATAATCAGAAAGGAATCAATTTCTTTGAATATACACATTGCTTTAAAGTTTTATTTCATTTGAAACATAAAATCTATGATTTTTTTTAAGATATATTTTGATTTGACAGAATGGATAGTGGATTGTAAAAATAAATAAATGTGCATTCCATGTAAACAAATGTTATTGCAATTCCCACCACCACCACAATTTTTAATGTACAATTAAAAATGTTGTTTTTATGTAGTGTTTGTGTTAGTTTATGATCAGTTTATAGATTAAAAAGTATCAATTTATTTTATTTTATAAAAACTACTATACTATAGGGTAGATGTATTCACACACACAAGATATTTAAATATATGAAAATTTTCTATACTAAACTTAATATAATTGTAAGGGACTTGAATTCGAACTTTCAAGCTCTTTGTATCTAACCAATATATGTTTGATATGCATGACCACATACATATGAAAAAAACAAATGATCTTTCATATATGCATTGCTGAACCAGTATTCATCATTTGGTCCAGGTCAACATCTCCCGCCCATATATAAATCAATGTTCAGTTTATATTAAGCTAGCAAATGTTTAAACGTCAATGGATAAACTTCAGTTTTATCTACTGTCCAACTCTTTAGCCATTCATTTCATTGAACATTTAATTATGGAATGCTCAAAGCCCTTGCTGATGCAAATATTATTGTCATGACCATGTTGACTTTAAGTCAATCTGATCCCTCAAACATAGGAACAAAATATGTCAACTTAATTGTAGAGAAATGGGATGGGCAAAATAAAGGCTGAATATATATTGTACCAAAGTACATTGATATGTAATTAATTTATTATGAATTCCATGTTTAAAAATATCAAAGTTTAAAATTAAGAGAATAAAATGTAAAAACTAAAGAGTAGGGGGGGAGGGGGTTGTATTGAATAAATAAACTGTAAACTGTCATTTAAAATAATAAGTTGTTTAAAATAACAAGCTGTTTAAAATAAAAGATTTTTTTTTTGTGTTTAAAAGAAAAAAAAAATCTTGTAATAAATAAATGATTTAAATATTTTTAAATGAATTTTTAATAAGTAATAAAGAGATTTTGTTTTATCTTATAATAAATAAATAAATATATGTGCGTGTGTGTATGCAATTTTAATAAAAAGTAGACGCTAGAATCTGATTTTATTTCACTAAAAGAAGAATGCTGCTGCTAAAAAATAGTTTCCCATTGTTTAAAAAAGTATAAATAGCTCAATTTTTGTTCATTCTTGGTTTGGACTTTCTCATTTTAGTAAATATTTTTGAAGTAATATTTCCAAAAATGATGCATAGTTAAAAAAAACCAACGTATTTGCAGTTGACCGAAAAGCCGTTCTCTACGCATTTAAGAACTGCGAATAGTTCGGAAATAATCATGTTAAAATAAACTACATGGACAGCGAAGTGCGGGGAACACCAAACCAGCCACAGAAATATCTGGACACAGGATCCACGAAGGAATCAATTTAACTGGATGTCGATGATTTAAAAAATAATTCCATTATAATGTTTATGTCGTATACAAAACCTAGGTAATTATTTGACTTTGATATAAATATTTCCGATTTCTTCTTAAAATAAAGATAGGCTTTATTGAAAGAACTTTTGAACTTTCTGAATTAAACTTAAAAGAAAATAAATTTTAAAAATGCAAAAGATAATATTTTGCGATAATAAATAAAAGCAGCTTCTATTAAATAATATTTTTGGCATGCACGTATGTGTGATTGATCTTAAACTTAAAAAATAATAATAAAATATGATGTAACGTGTATAATTTATTTGTTCAAGTAATATATTAAAAAAAGTGTATGTGTGTTTCATTATAAGATAAAACGATACATTTATTTTAAAATAATAAAGTAAAACATTTAAATTATTTTTCTTAAAATATTTATGTTTATTCTAATACGTGCGTGTAAGTATAAATATTTATTTTCTTAATAAGAGTAGGAAGAAAAAATCCAATTATTAATAATAGTATTTTAGAAAGATTCGCCAAGTTAAATCTATAAATGTTTAGCGTTCAGTATAATGTTGTTGTTATTAGTTTTAAAGAAGTGAAGTATTATTAAGAATGGTTCGGGGGGGGGGGGTATTTTACTTTTAGAAAATAGTAGCAGTTTAGAACAGGCGGGCATTTAAGATATACTTTTGTTTTGTTTTTGGAATGACTGAGCTAGCGGACGATTCAGGCTCCGGATTATGCTGGTCAGATGGACATGCTAATTCTAAATGTAGTTAGCTGGCACCTAAGGGATTTTCTTTCTTCTTTAAAAAATAATAATAAAGTGTTTATTTGATCGGTATATATTTGTTAGATGAGTGTTGAAAGTTATTAATAATTTGCTATTGATAATAGTTGACACTTTGCCTGAAAACCAACTATTTCTGTAAGGGAAATTTAGGAGGACAAAATATCATAAAATATTAGTTAATATTTTATTTGTCAATGCTGATTGTTTGTTATTTCCCTTAAGTTTAAGTAGTAGTTTTTAAATAGTAAGTTTTATAGCGTTAAGAGTTTTGAAGGCAGTAAATCTTAAGAGAAATAAATATAAGTAGTAGTCGTATTTTTCTTGTTTAGTTGTTTATCAGGTTGACCTAATTAGGCGGTTGGTAGAATATATATATTGCCAAGACAAACTTAATGTAATTATAAGGTACTTGAACTCTATGTTTCAAGCTCCTTTATAATTACATGTAGATATTAAAAATAAAATGACCGTTAATTAAAAGCTATTTTAATAATAATAATAAAAATAATGGCTTATCCATTCTATATTGTCTTTCAATCCACAGACATAAGATTTGTTTAATTGTGTAACTCTTTAATTATCATTAGATTCAAACAACATAATGGAAGCAAATGTCATCAACTTAAATGCCATGAATTCTGAATTTTAATATTAATTTATCTACTAATTATATTTATTTTATTTCTATTTATTAATATTGCTTCTTTAATTTTTCTTTTATTATGGGTTCTCTCTTCATGAAGAATCTTAACATTTTCCATATCAAAATTAAATTTATATTTACACTCCTTTCAGGATCCAAGAAAACTTAAACAATCATTAAATCACTATTACTTTTACTTTTCAAATGTTTGTATAATAATTCATGTTCCATTATTTTTATAGTAAACCTCCATTCATACATGATAATATGCATCCACAGAAAATTCTGTACACAACATGAATGTTTTACTTGAGAGGTATGACATTTTTAGAATTATTCACTCATTTATTAATGTTATTTGTAACACAAAATGAAACATTAAACACAACCTTATATATATATCCTTAAAAAATTTCACATGAGCATTTGAAATATATAGAATAGACATCCATTTTTTTTGTTATCAGTCTTTAACTCCTTTAAATCATAATTGTTTTTAAATTGATTAAATCTGTTCAATATTATTATCAACTTCAAGTAATGCCTTGGCAAATATCACAATATTTTTTAAATTTATCACACTGATAATGATATAATTTTTCATTATGAAACAACAAAAAATCTAAAAGTTTGCCATCTTATGCATTATTGGTACTTTTGGTATTACAATGTATATATCCCCCTTTTTGCAATACTTTGATTATTAATTTATAACTTAGCATACTATTACCTCTTGTAATAATTAAATCCAAATACTCATTTACTTTTGTCCTACTCCTTTCCAATAGTCCATTTCATCATGAAAATTATTTAATACCTCTACACGCAAATCTATATTTCTATTTCCACAAACAAAAAACCATTATCCACATAACTTTTGTAAATTTAAATGTCTTTAAAAGTACACATATCTAAAATATTGTCCTTATATGTAACCAAAACAAAATTGCAAACTTGTGCAACAACAAGCAGACCCATAGGCTAATCTTTAGACATTTTATAATATCCACTTTCAAAAGAAGCACCTACATTATCACCAATAAGAAAAAAAATCAATAACAAATTTTATCACATATTTATAAACACCTTTACTTTTTAATGCATATTCAATTATTATTATGGAATCCACTTTATCAATAGAATCATACATTTCTGTCATATCGCCTCCATTTGAAAGGTAAAATGCATCAATTTGACCCATTTTAGCTCTGACAATTTATTTTTAACTATTCCATTTGAATTTTTATTTTTTGAATATGTTTCTATTAAATAAATTTTAGAATCACCACAGATCAATAAAGCACAGAGAGTGATCTTTATTATGCTACTCTATATCACCAGTTCATATTCTACATTGATTTTCAACAAATTATACAATATGTGATGACCACAAGAGTCAACATAGATCTTTCCAATGTGTACAAAGAGGGTAAAAATCAATCATAATATTACAGATTTTATTAACAAAATCAAATGAAGAACATATTGTACATTTAACAAAACCAATAATTTCTTGTAGCATTTTCTCAATTCAACATCACATTCCATAAAAAATCTCCCCCCCCCCAATCAACCATTAAACATAATGGCTCATTTTCTTTATGCAGTTTTATACTTAAAAAAATCCTGAGATACATTGCAGCAGAAGGATAAATCTTATAATAAGTACTATTATCAATCACATTAGTTTAGGCTTTTTTACAAATGTTATTAATAAATTGAATACATAAATTTTCTATATTTACTTTAGCAACTTTCATAAAGTTAAGTTTATTCATTTGTCTTCATAATCAGATTTTAGTAATAAACATATTCTAAGTCCTTTATCTTCTGATATACAAAGTTATTTTCAAATGTAATTTTTTTCAATTTAGATATTTGCACATTCCAATCATACTTCCTTTTATAATTAAACTTTCTTTCCTTTACTTTTTTTACTAAATCCTTACAAACTTTTAAATGTGCAAATGTTTAATATTTGATAAAAGGCAATATTTAAAAAGTTTAAATTATTTAATTGACTTTAATAACTGAGATGATTGGTTTAATTTTAAAACTAACTGTCAGATGTGATTAAATAGAGATTATGAAAATATGTATAAAATTTGATAGAAAAATCAACTTCTTGTATTACAAGTGTTTTAAAAGTCAGTCTCAAGACAATAATTATGTTAATTTATCAAATGTGGATCTTGATTTTCAACAAAAACATATATTAAACGTTAGTGCAAAATATGTTGGCCGTCAGTGGGAAGACTAATCTAGAATTGAAATCTTTAGTTGAAAATATAAATGTGATTTTTGATTTTGTTTCTGCTAATGATGTCTTAAAGGCATTAAAAATTTAAAAAATTCTACAAACACATTTCTTCCCAAGAAAACTGATCTTCATTGAAAAAATAACTATGATTATTATCCTAATAAGGATTATCATCATCATTGCCAACCACTATCAATTCACTGCAGAGTGAAGGTCTCTCCATGTTCAATCCATCTTCTTTGACCTCTAGCCTCTCTTCTCCACATCTTCCCTTCAAACTTTCTTATTTCATCTATCTATCTCACATGTGATATCTTTCTGGGTTTTGTACAGTCTCTTGGAATTCAGTTTAAGATTTCAATTATCCATCTACTACCATCAATTCTGGAAATATGTCCAGCCCAACTCCACTTCAGTCTTTTATTTATTTCAATAATGTCAGTAACACATGTTTGTTCACTTATATATATTGTATCTTCAATCTCTTCTTGTTACTTTTCACATGTATCTTTCCATACTTCTTTGAATAGCTGAAGTCTCTGTATTGCTCTTATTTAAGTGTCCACATTTCAGATTCATAAGTAAGAATTAGTAAAACACATTTATTAAAATCCATCATTTCCAAACACATAGATATATTTTGTTTCAGTATCAAATTATTTCTACCAAATATACTTCAATTAATTTTAATTCTATGATTAATTTCATCCATTATGTTTCCATCTGTAGTAACAATCTGACCAAGATATTTGATAACTTTTTCTATCTCATTTTAATCAGTCTCTTTTTTATCTACTGTTTTGTATTTATAAATAAAAAGGTTATGAAGATAATATTTCTTTTAAAGTTAAGTTGAGAAAAGATTATGATTTTAAATTGTAGTTGTGAAAATAAAATAAAGATAAGTTGTTTTATGTAAGGAATGCAATGGAAAAACAAAATTTGATTACCAATTATTCTTATGATTTTAATATGTAAAAGTTTTTTTTATCTTACATATAAAAGTATTATTTCCGCTTAAGGTAATATTTTGATTTGATAGAGAGGGATTTTAAAGAAAAAAATAATACTCCAGGTAATGATGGAATTATAATTGATATATTAAAAGAAGCAGGTGAAGAAATATAATTTTTTTTAGCGAAGTTATATTCCAAATGACTAAATGATAAAGATGTACCAGATGATTGGAAGAATGCAGTATTAATATTAATATTTAAAAAAGGTGATAAAGAAGATATTAGAAATTACAGACCTATCAGTCTTTTATCAGTTTTATACAAAATTTTTACTAAGATAATTACAACTCGTCTACAGAGAACACTGGACTTCCACCAACCAAGAGAACAAGCTGGATTTAAAAGTGGTTTTAGTACAGTAGATCATATACAGGTATTGAGAGAAGTTATAGAAAGTACAAATGAATATGAGTTGCCATTATGCTTAGGATTTGTAGAGTATGAAAAGGCATTTGATTCTATAAACATTATTTCAGTGATTAAAACATTGGATCATCAAAGTATAGATCCAAGATATTGTCATTTTTTAAAGAATATTAATAAAAATGCAATAGCAACAATTAGATTACATAATGATAGTAGGAAAGTCAACATTGAGAAGGGTGTAAGACAGGGTGACTCCATATCTCCAAAACTTTTTATAGCAGTGCTGCAAGAAGTATTTTGTGGATTAAAATGGGAAGCTAAAGGAGTGAAAGTAAATGGAGATTATTTATGTCATTTAGATTTTGCAAATGATGTAGTTGTTTTTTTTTTTCAAATAATCCTTTAGAGTTACAGGAAATGTTGCAGGAGTTATCAGATGAAAGTAGGAAAGTAGGGCTAAAGATAAATGTTAAAACGACTAAAGTAATGTTGAATAGATTTTCTCATAATATAAAAATAAAGATTGGTCAGATTATTAATACATATGGAAACATAATGGATGAAATTATTCATAGAATTAAACTTGGTTGGAGTGTTTTTGTAGAAATAACTTGATACTAAAAGGAAATATGCCTATGAGTTTTAAAAGAAAGATTTTTAATAAATGTGTTTTGCCAGTTCTTACTTATGGATCTGAGACTTGGACACTTAATAGAAGAGCAATACAGAGACTTCAAAACACTCAAAGAAGTATGGAAAGATGCATGTTGGCAGTAATATGAAGAGATCGAAAATGCAATATATGGGTAAGAGAACAAACAGGTGTTACTGATCTCCTTGAAAAAAATAAAAGACTGAAGTGGAGTTGGGTTGGGTATATTCCTAGAAGAGATGATAATAGATGGGTAATTGAAATTTTAAACTGGATTCCAAGATATTGTAAAAAACCCAGAAGTGATGACGTGTGAGATGGATGGATGAAATAAGAAAATGTGCAGGGTAATGTGGAGAAGGGAAGCTAAAAATCAAAAAAAATAGATTGAATTTGGAGAGACCTTCATCCTGCAGTGGATTGATAAATGGATGATGATGATATAATATTTAAAAATAAATATAGCAAAAACTCACTAACAATCGTATAACAATGTTTATCTTATTAAAAAGCCAAAACACTAGATGACACATTTAAATACTGCCTAAGGATATACTTATAATAATAATCAAGCAATAATAATTATATTTTTTATGACACCTATGTAATCAAATAATAATTCTATACATAAAGAAGCTTTATTCAGCTTCTGCTTTGGTGCTCTTGTAAGAAAACAACTACACATTACAGAATACATACAATTGAGTTTGTTTAATTCATTATTTAAATTCACTTTATTCATAAAAATATAACATTACATGCCCAAACAAGTATTAATGATCCCTATTCAGTTCAAGTATAAACAAAGTTGAGTTGTAATATTATTTTTGATTCTATACTTGTGATCTATTTATATTTTATGACAATTTCAAGTATGATTATAAAGTACACCAGGATTACATGTGCCATCAATAAACTATTTTGAATTGAATAGTCATAAATTTAAATTTAAAGTTTTTTTCTTCCAAGTAACTTTCTATCACCCACTAACTTATTATTATTTAAAAAATGGATAATATACTTATTCTTGCAATTTTTTTAAATATTTAAATACAAGTATAGTGTAAAATATGTGTAAAAAATATAATGTATATACTTAAGCAAGATGTAATTAGAAAAAAATTGAACACAAACTTCCAAGTTCTCTTTAGTGATCTACTCCATCATATATAGCTAATACACATGACAACATACATGTGAAAAAATACATGATCTTCAATAAACATATTTTGTGATGAACCAGCACTTACACATTGGGTTGAATCATTATATTCCACACAGATATATATAATTGATGCTTAGTTTATATTACGATAGGGAACCTTCAAACTTTAATGGACAGCCTTCAATCCTCTCCTCTCTCTAAATCTTCAGCCATCCATGTCATTGAAAATCTGATGAATGAATGTCCAAAACCCTTGTAAATGCCATTATTAGTAACATATCCATGTTGACCTTATGCGATCTAACCATTCATATGTCAGACCTTAATATGTTCATTTAAATACACAGAAGAGGAATGCACATAAGTCAATGCTGCACCTGAAATATTTGGCTTCAATTATACTTAAGATAGATCTAATTAGAGAAGACTTGAACACAGACTTTTAATTTCCCCTTCAGTCATCCATTCCATCATATATGTAACCAATATGTATGACTCCATACATGCAAAAATGTTAAATAATTTTCAATATATGTATTTTATGTGGGAACAGCACTCATAAATTGGTCCAGATCATCTTCTCAACACATTTATACAATGAGTGTACAGTTCATATTAAGACAGAAAATCTTTGAATTTTAATCAGGTAATAGATATTTTTATTAAATAAAAGCAAAACATTTAATAAATGACTGCAACCCACATTAGTATAATCGGAAGTTAAGTAGCTTTGGTAAACTTTTATTACTTTTTTAATAAAATGATGACTATTAAAGCTTATAATATATTTTTTAAGTTAAACAATTCAAAACAAAGCAAAACTATCCATATAGTAATGCCATCTTGTGCTAACAAGAGCAATCAATGGATGCCAGAAGGCTTGTGCATAAAATCCCTATCTAGTGCCTAATCATCCAATATCCCCAGACTAGTTTATTGCTTTGTTTTGAATTGTTTAATAACAATTATGTGCTAGTATGAGATAGTGATCATGTGCTGTTTAGTGGGTTTTTTTAAGTTCTTATAAATATAATTATGACAAAGTATTGTATTATTATTTTCAAAACTTGAATTGCTGCTTGGCTGAGTTATTATTTGAAATTTAAAAAATGAACTTAATTCCTAATCCATCTAAATCACAAAAAGTTCAATACTGGGAGGCTTATTATCTCATTAATGAAGCAATAGTGCCTATTAATTCAAGTCTTAACTTGACAACATTTAATCTGCTGAAAAAGTTCAGATGGTGGGGTATGGAGCCAACATATTTTGATTTCCTTATAAAAATAAATTTAAATGCACTATCTACTTGTAGTTTTTTAACAAGAAACCGTGGATTTACTTTTATTGATGGTCTATGCGGTTTATGTCACAGAGATGAAGATACGATTGAACATATTTTTGGCAAATGCAGTTATTTGCAAGTTTGTAGATATTTTATTAGCTTAATTTATAAACATAAAGGCTCATTGATACAAGCAATTAAAGCGGGATTTTTTGCTGATATTAGAAGTGCCACTTTTTTAATATATAGTTTATGGCTAACTCGATGTGATATTATCTTTAATTCTAATTGTACAGATCCTTTGAAGATTATTATTAGAAAAATCAGAATGCTAAAAGCAAGAGACAATAGAATATCGTCACAAGATTTATTTAATAGCACATGGGATCTTATTGACATTTGAAGACCAATTTCTACCTATAGAACTTTAATTTGCATATTGTTTTTATTATACAATATTATGTATTTATTTATTTATTTTTTGGTTTAATAAAGTTTGTTTTTTATAACATAAAAAAAATAAAAAGAAGCCTGCATCAAACAATCTCAGTATTAGATTAAAAAGTATTTAATGCATCACATATCCTTTAAATCTTTGATTTTCTCAATCACACACACAAACATTAAATATATATCAAATAATTTTAATGAAACAGAAAAATCATTAATAACAGTTCTTTCTATGAAATAAATATAAGCAGAGCATAAAAAGTTTGAATTCCCCATGTGTCATAGTATCATTCGGGAAGCGAACCTGCTAACCCGGGACAACTGCTTGTAAAGCATCTGTCGCTGACCTCTCGACCACCAATGCTTGACATCGTTTGAATTCCTGTAATAAAATAAAATCATTTTAACATTTCTTATTAGCAGAAAAAAATGTTTTTTTTTTAAAAGAGAAATAAGAAAATTATATTCTTTAATCTATCACTGCATTTCAATTTGTAAATTATCCAAAAGACAATCGATTGGTAAATTAAAATACAGTATTTATTTGTCAAATAAATTTCAAAAGATTAAAGCAAAATTGACAATAATCAATATATATATATATATATATATATATATTTACAAAAAATGAATATGTAGTATTTAAATACACATTTAGTAGTTATGTTTTAAGCTAGATGTAATCAGAAGGGAGTTGAACCCAGACGGTCAATCTCCTTTCAGTCAGCCACTCCATATTATACAACCGATACACACGATCACACACATACAAAAAAAAAATGATCTCCAGTATATGTATTTTTTTGCTGAACCAGCACTCATCAACTTGCAGAAATTTATATAATCAGTGCTCAGTTTATTTTAAAATAGCAAATTTTCAAAGTTTAATGGACAGGCTTCAACCTTCTACAATTCTTAAACAATCCATATCATTGAAAATATTCTGATGACAAACAACAGCTTTGAACATGACCTTATCAGAATTTTAATAATAGGGATGGCTTAAGAAGTGGAGAGTAGAGTAGATTGAAGCCTGTCTATTAAAGTTTGAATTTTTTGTCCATCTTAATATAAACTGAATAATAATTATATGTGTGAATTATCCAGAACGTCTGATGAGTACTTGCTCAGCACAAAATATGTATATTAGAGATCATTTATCTTGTTCGCATGTTATGTAATTATGTGTATCGGTTGTAAAAACAAAATATATTTAACGGAAAGATATATTTTTGGGAATTATGATGAAAAAAAATAATTGTAGGATAATAACTTAAAAAGTTAATTTATAAAATTTTATGTATGATAAAATTTATAATTGCTATGAACTGAATTTTTTTTTTCCACAATCACTACTTAAAATTATGAACTTTCTACATTCTATCTAAAGAAACATTTTGTTTCGTAATAAATCTTATGTTATAAAGGCATTTTATTGGCAAATGACAAATTACAATAGTTATAGATATAGAGTGTTCTAGATATAGAGAGAAAAAGTATACAATACGGTATATACAGTTATTATATAATGTACATGAATCTATATTGTTTATATATTTTTACTATTTAATTAATACCATAAAAAACTTTGTTTACAATAAAATTAAAAAAATAGTAATATGATCGTTCATTCAGTCAATTTAAAGTAATGAAATAAATTTCAATAATTAATGTCATTAACCAAAAAAAACCCAGATCGTTTGATTGATTAGATAACCTGATGAATGTCTCTGTTGGGAACACATTCGTTTCAAAATAATTATCAGGAAGACAAAACAGCACCATTATCTTTTTAATTAAAAATAACATTTTTTTTTAAAAATTAAAGAAGGTCAATTTACTTTTTTTTCTTCCATATGTCATAGCATCGGCCGGGACGCGAACCCACAACCGTCTGCAACCAACAACTTGCTTGCAAGGCAGCTGCGATGACCTCTTGGCTGACAAAGCTTGACAGGTCAATTTACTTTCTAATGCCTAATGGAAGTTCTAGTAAAGTTACGGTACTTGAGTATTAATTAAGCTATGATGTACTACACAGGCCGCTGGTAGATAAGATCAACGATCAACCAAAACAATGTCATGGCAACTGAAACATTGGCATGCCTAATCGATAGAAGTGATTAAGGTATTTTCGTGGTCACCAACGAGATTATGTAATATTGCGGTGAATTGTGGTAAATATCTGTCTTTTACCTGCTGTCGTATTGCGAGCAAGAGGTGTTTTTTCTATTGTCTGTTATACGCCATTTTGTGAGATTTTCATTTTACATTTTGCTAATTGAGAAATTATTGCTTATTTTACATTTTCATTGCTGAGATTTGGATTACTAATTTCTGTGATTTTTAATTATTGCTATTTATTATTTTTATTACTAATTTTGATTTTTATTACTAATTTACATTTTGATTGTGGTGTTATTTGATTTTTATTACTAATTTACATTTTGATTGCCATGTTATTTTTATTACTAATTTATTACTAATCAACAACTTACAAGAAAATGTCAGATATAAAATTGTGGGACTTACCATCTTCTGAAGATGAAGCGGTTGAATTTTTGCAAACATATGGAATTATTCCGAGTGGGAAATTTTGTGTTAATGGCCATCCTATGACTATATATATTAAGAACTATGAAAAGCAATGGTGCTGCAATGTTAAAGACTGTTATGAAAGGATCGCTATCAGAAAAGGGACTTGGTTTGAAGGATCCAGAATTAGTTTGGTCACTGCGATCAGATTTATATATAGTTGGTGTCAAGAATTGACATCGGTACGATTTTGTGAGGAGCAGTTGGAAATCGCCAGTAAAACAGCAATCGACTGGAACAATTATCTCCATGAAGTCTGCATATGGAGACTATTGCATAAAGAAAAAGTGAAAATTGGAGGCCCTAACAGGGTTATTGAAATTGACGAAAGTCTTTTTTCAAGATGGAAAAATAATGCCGGCAGAGTACTCCCCCAGCAGTAGATATTCGGTGGTGTTTGCAGGGAGACGGATGAATGTTTTGTGGTAGCCATTCAAGACAGATCCGCGTCCACTCTCATGCAAGCCATCAGAGACAATGTGCAGGAAGGATCTACGATTTACAGCGACTGCTGGAAAGGTTACAAAACCGATGAATTAAAGGAGGCCGGATATGATCATCTTCAGGTCAATCACACCTATAATTTTGTGGACCCATCAACTGGAGTCCACACTCAAAATATAGAAAGGTTGTGGGGCTACTAAAATGGTGGAACAAGAAGCACAGAGGTACAGCTAGACAACACTTGGATTCGTATTTAACGGAATTCATGTGGAGGCAATGCTTCAAAAATGACACTTTTACTGCTATTTTGGAACATATACGTGAATTCAGTCCACCACAGTGACTTTTATTTGTAAGTACAATTTATTTAATATACCTTTTTACTTTTGTAATTTTGTTTCATAAACGGTATGGGGAAAATTGCTTGTCATGGCATCATTTTTCCTTTTTCATTATCACAGTAGCTGAGAAACGAAATTGTTTATAGTTAAAATTTGGATAATTTTTTTTTTTTGCTTTTTTTTTTTAAATACCATCCCGCCAAAAAATATGATTTTTTACCTGTTATTGTAGCTTTATTTCACAATTACTGAAAAATTGTTTATAATAATATTCTGGAAACATTACGGCTAAAAATTGATTGTAAAATCAGCCATTTTACGTTGTTCAGTATTGCAGCATTTGTGAAAGACAGTTACTTGTAGTAAATATTTGACATCAATTTTTCCTAAATATAATCAATTTGGATTTATTAAATACCATGAAAAAAAAAAAGAATTATTTTTTTTACGTATTATTGCCTATTATTTGTTTGTCGATTACTTACATATTGCTTATAATTAAGTTTTTGAAACAGTACGGGGAAAAATTGCTTGTAAAATCCGCCATTTTACCCTTTTTGCAGTATTTATCAAAGGCAGTTACAAAGTAATGAATTTGGGTTTAGCTATTACTTATTTTGTTTGAATATTAAAATATTATTGAAAATACTGATTTTTGATTAAAATATAAATGAACATATTGATTTTTAATTATTTATATTTACATTTTCATAATTATTTTACCGTAGCAAATTATTGTTAAATATCGTTAATAATTTTAGGTTTATACCATTTTTCATATTTACATTTGTTTGAATATTGAAATATTATTTTATTGTTAAATATCGTTAATAATTTTAGGTTTATCCCATTTTTCATATTTACATTTTCATAATTATTTTAATTAACATTTTAGTCAATTTTACTTATTATTCCATTTGTTTGTTTCAGGATTTGGCCAACATGGTGGACATCTCCCTCTCCTTCTTTGATATTAAGTATGATATGACGTATTGCCCCGAAGGCATATTACTCTAATCTTGCGATCTTCACGGTGACTTCTCCACGTGATCTGCGGGCAAATTTTATCGATTAAGTTTGTTCGCAAATCACTAGGAGATGTTATCTTAAAGATCGTAAGATTAGAATAGTATGCTTTCGGTGTAATACGTCACAGCTTAGTTAGTACTCAAGTACCAAAGTTACTTTATTCTCATCTTGATTATTTTTAGAAGGTCATTATTTGAAAGAAAATCAAGAATCACATTCTTAGAACAAAAATAAAAAACAGTTATTAAAATTATCAAACTTGCACTAATTTAAAACAAAACCAGTTACATTTTTTAAAAAAAAGGAGATTAGGTCTTTTACAATAAAAAGCCATGATTAATTTTTTTTATTATTCTTTTAATTTTCTATTTTTTATTAACTATTAAATTTATTTACATATTGGTTATTTTACATAAATTGAAATGTAACTAAAATGAATTTTGTCCTGTTTTGTAAAATATTTTGTACTCCAGAAAAAGTAAAAACATATATATTAGAGAAATATATTTTAGATCACTAACTGGATTACCCATCATCTATCCACACTATCTCATACCATTGATATACCTGACCACACCCATATAAAAAGATAAATAATTACCAATATATGTATTTCAGGCTAAACCAGCACTCATCAGTTGGTCCAGATTATCAGCTTCCACACACACATGTATATAATCAGTGTTCAGTTTATATTAAGATAGCATTCTTCATACTCCAACCTCCAACTTTTCAGCCATCCATACCACTGAAAATCTTATGATGAAAAGCCCAAATCCCATGCTCATGCCAATATTATTGCCATGCCCATGATGTTGACCTCAAATCACTCTGGTCCCTCATGTATAAAACCTTAGACATTTGCATACATATAAGCAGGATGGGCAGGATGCAGGCTTAATGTGTAAATATTTAAAATACAGGTATTCTTTATATACCTGGAGTTTAATACTAAATATAGAAAATTTGAACTTATACCTTCAAGTACCCACCAACTAACCACACTATCTTGTACCACTGATATACATGACCACATATACATAGAAAAAATAAATAATCACCAAAATATGGATTTCATGTTAAAACAGCACTGATCAGTAATATTGGCATCAACATGGGATTTGGGAATTTCATCATCAGATTTTCAATGATATGGATGGCTGAAAAGTTGGAGGTTGGACTAGATTGAAGCATGTCCTTGAGGTATGAAAATTTACTATCTTAATTTAATCTAAACACTAGTTATATATATTGTACCTTTTTACTAGGTCCAAATGCTTTACTAAGTCAATTTTTGGGAAAAAATTAAATTGGAATGAAACATAAATAGTATAAATGCTATATAATGTTGATAAGATTTTTAAAACTTTGTTAATGTAATGTTAAGATTTATAAATGAGTAAAAGCTATGTTTCAATGCTCAAATTATAAAGTAAAAGCTAAATATTATGAGTTTTGTACATTGGCAAAACTGGCCATAGTGAAACAATATACTAAAAGTCTTATTAAACAAAGTGCTAAAAGTTAGTTTTGAAATTACAGCTCAAAATTAAATAAGCTAATGTATTTTAAATAAAAATTAGATTTAATTTTTATATTATAAATTATTTATTAAAAGTATAATATTTTGTGGTAGACAAATGTCTTTAATTTGTTACTGCTTAAATAGATTCAAAATGTATTATTCCAAATTGTATTATTATATTTATAATATTATATTTTGTAATTTATGTTTAATATATTTCTGTTTTCAGAGAGTGAATATAAAAAATTGCTACATATAGTCTAGGTTTTATGTCATGTGACCAGCAAATACACATACTTTGTGCTTTCAAGGTTTCTAAAAGAAAGTTTCAAAATTACTTTCAGAATTATTTAAAAAAATTGAAATATTTGTGTATCATAAAAATAAATATTAAGAAAATTATTTAATTAGTTAGCTTTAAAATAAGTGTAGTTAGTAAAGTTAAATTTTAAAAGATAGATACATTAATATTATATATTGGATAAATTGATAAAGTATTATTTTTAAAAAATGTTATTTTAAAGTGTATAATTTGTTACATTGAATTATAAAATTAATTTAGAATTAAATTTTGTAATAATATTTAATATTTTTGTATGAGTCATATGGTTTATTTCTAATTTTTAATAACCTAAACTTGACAAATATGTAAATTAGATCATAAGTTGATAATTAAATAACCAATCAGATTGTAGGTTAGATCTGGTATAAAAGTAGATGCTCTCATTTTTGGGACAGATACTTACTAACTTACTTCTTGTGAACTTATTATCTTATTGTCAATTTTATTATCATATCAACATATATCAATATCAGAGTATTACTTAGTCTGCTTCTTAGTAATATTATTTTTTAAGAAAAGTTTCTGAAGGATTAGCAATTTATTAAGTCAAAGTAATAATGCATCCCTAAATTAATAAATTCTTTACTAGTTACATTTATTGAAGCTTATGCCAACTTCACAGTAAAACTATGGATTTAATACCAGAGATAATGTGCTTAAAAGAATTAACGACAAAAATACATCTGACGAAGAAAAGTATAATGTTAAATGTATTTTAGAAGGATTTGTACAATTGTTTATTTTTAATACTTTGGATATTTGCAATAATGTTGTGTAGAAATATTTTTCAAACAACTGACATGTTTATGCATTATATTTTAAAAATCTTAAAGTCTTTATTTGGATGGTAAAGAATTATTTGAAAACTTAAAAAAATAGTATTTCTTAAAATAGGAAAATGAATTTAATATGAACCTATAAGAAAAAAGATATAAAATTTATGTTTACATTAGTAGTGAATAGTTTTTTTTCTAGAAAAAAAAGTTGCAATGAATCTTTTAAAATATTGACTTGAAAGTTAGTACAAACCTCTCTTCAAAAAAAAAAATGATTAAAAATAAAAACGGACATTATTACAGATATAATTATTATGACAAATTGTTTTTAAATGATATCATAAATTACTGGTATAATATAAAACTGTTTTTAAATTATTGGTCAGAAAAAAATTAATAAATGGATAATTAAAAGAATAAATATTATTCTGTCTAAAAATATAACATTAGAAATGACTTAAAAAATCCATTACTATAAAATGATATATGGAACAGAATATAAAAATGTGAATTTGCCGTAAAAATATATATGGATTTATAATAACCAAGAATGATGCATCTAAAGCCATTAGGATTCAAGTGAATGGGAAAAACTCAAGAGATCAGTTTTGAAACCTTTTTGTAAGTGATATCATGTTAATAGATATTATCCTGGAAAGCTACAAACAATAGACTGTGTTTTATGGACTTTCAGAACAGGATGAATAACCAATTTTCAAATATTTTTGAATTTAAAAAGTCGACATTATTATTATTTTTTTGTTTGTGAACAACTGTGTGCTGAGGAAAAAAGGAGATCTGTGTTTTAAACTTTCAGATGGTAGTGGTTGCTTAGCAATAGTGACAGGGAAAAATTCTATGGAAATATTGGAAAAAAGAAAAAAAAATTTTGTAAAATTAAACTTTATGAAGAGAAATTGAGTTGGAGTTTAGTAACTAGAGTTTTATTATCATTTTACATACTAATTCTAGTACTAAGTTTTTTTAGTGTTACAGTAGGAAAGATTACACTTTAAATATTTTTATTTATTCTAACAAAATTAATATTTTAAAGAATATTTTAATATTTTGTAAATTTTTCATAAACATTTTTAATGTATGATAGTGCTATGCTGAATTACTGTTATTACTAATTAATATGTTTTTTTATGTTAAATATTGGACCAGAAGATGTCTATAATAGTTACTGATAAGTGTAGGGTCACTAGGTAAACTTTATAAAATGTATTAATTTTATATAGTGTATATTTTATTGTTATTTTTTAGAATTGCTTGAAATATTTTATGATATTGCTTTGTCATATGAACATATATATGTGTGTTAATTACACATAAAACTTTATTATTATTCTAAAATATAAGCTATGATTTTAGAAAGATATGCATACATTTTTTTTTATATTACCAATGCAATAAAATTTATTGATACTCATAATTTTTATAAGATTCTTTAATGGATGAACCCTACTTTTGGAAATATTTTGAATATTGAGTTTAATATTTTAAAACAAAATTATTTATACTTTTATTGCTGACTTTTTTTTTAAAAGGGAATAAAACATTTTCTTGTAGTAGTTTTATATTGTTAAAGTCATATGCGAATTTTGTCTGTTATCTGGAGAAATGCTAGTTATTTTTGCAATGTAGGTTTTTAATTCTATTATGAAGTTTTAATTGCTAGTGGCTTTGGGAGTATATAAAAAAAACATGGGATGCTTATATGTAGAATATATGGAGAAAATAGGAAAATAACCTATATTGTTATTTTAATAGTTTATGCAAGTACAGATAATGTAGTCCTGTGTCTGTATATATTTACCATTGGACAGTGCTTTTCTTGATATTTCATATTTTAAAATGTTCGAGTAAGTGCTGAATAAATATACCTGGATATTATTATTATATTTGAGGGTATTAAACAGAAAAATCATACCTTTTCGTTCACACTGTTTCCATGTAGATTATCCAATGTATATTATACTATTGAGAATTTACTGTAATTATTTCTTCATGTTCAACACGTCATATCGCTATCTTAATTTCAACAATTATTACATTGTATATCATTGTCTTTTATGATAGAAAATAATTAATCATTTGGGATTGTAGTTATTTTGAAAGGGGATGAGATAGGTTTTCTTGTATTGGGATCAAATACAAATGAAATTGAATGTAAATGCTAACATTGAATAATAAGTGAATCATAGATATTTTCCATATTTTTATTGTACTATTTTTTTAAAATATAAAAGAAATGACAACTATTTATGAGATTTTTGAATAATTTTGATATTTTGATTTTACGTGTTAATGCATTTTTTTTTTTGAAAGAATAAAACATCCAAAATGAACAACACAAAATAAAATGAATACTTGTCTTTTATGAATATTATTTTATATTTTAAACATACATGAAGCACACATATAAGGATTATTATTTAGAGAGTAGTACCAAGCAAAATATTTAGAAGAACAACAATATTATTATTTTATTAAAGTCAACATTATTTATCGAATGAAGAAAAAAAAAATATTTAAAATAACACTAGCAGTATTATAGTAGGTAAGTTTACCTTACTTATTGTAAGAATATTTGAACATATTTCAAGGAGGAGTGTTATTTAAGTACACCTGGGTCTCATTTTATGTGGATTATTTCAATGCAATTTTGAAGTTATGTGATTCATGTTTCTTCTTAATATCTTTCATGTTATAATGATTCAAAAGATACGCTTATGAAGATTAAAAAGATTGTAAAAAGTACAAATAATAAATTCAAGGGAGAAAGTAGGTTAATTATTAAACCAGTATATAAAATGAAATTGAATCTAGGGAATTTAATTAATGAAACAAAAAATATAAAAATTGAAAGAATGAATAGAATTTATTTCATTGAATGTTTAATTTGTAAGAGGGATGGAAAAATATTTCATATATTGCTACAACAAAGAATACATTAAAAACTAGACTTAGACAGCATTTATATGACAAAAACTCAAATGTTTACTTATATAATAAGGACACAAAGAATTTAATATTAAATTGTTGGAAAGGGTTAAAAATTACAGGGAAAAGAAAGTAAATGAATATTTTTATATAAAAAAACTATAATCCTATTATAAATACAATTAATGGAATGAATAAGGAATGTAAGATAATGTATAATTAAAAAGGGAAGGTTTAAATAAGTTTAAGTAATCTGTAAATTGTTTTTAAAGAAAAGGTGTTTATATATATATATATATATATATATATATATATATATATATATATATATATATATATATATATATATATATATATATATATATATATATATATATATATATCAAAATATTGATATATAACAAACTAACCAAAGGAAATACATATAAAAACAAAAAAAATAAAGACTTATAAATCCAATAAATAATATAATATTTCAACCAGAGGACTGGTTTTCATCAGAAAGAAACATATATATATATATATATATATATATATATATATATATATATATATATATATATATATATATATATATATATATATAGAGAGAGAGAGAGAGAGAGAGAGAGAGAAAGAAAATAACAGTCTTAAGAATGTAAAACAACATTTTTGTATTGGTAGGAAATTTATATCTGCAATAAGGAAAAAAGATGGAATTATTACTAAAAAGAGGGATGACATTATGAAATTGGTAGAAGATTTTTATCAAGAATTATATAGTAATAAAGAACAAGTACCTCCTATATCTATTACATCTTCCGAATTGCCCAGAATTTTAAATGAAGAAGTGAGAAATGTAATTAAATGTATGAAAAAAGGAAAGGCTCCAGGTAATGATGGAATTATAATTGATATATTAAAAGAAGCAGGTGAAGAAACAGAAAAAATATTAGCAAAGTTATATACCAAATGTCTAAATGATAAAGATGTACCGGATGATTGGAAGAATGCAGTAATAATATTAATATTTAAAAAAGGTGATAAAGAAGATATTAAAAATTACAGACCTATCAGCCTTTTATCAGTTTTATATAAAATTTTTACCAAGATAATTACAACTCGTCTACAGAGAACCTTGGATTTTCACCAACCAAGAGAACAAGCTGGATTTAAAAGTGGTTTTAGTACAGTAGATCATATTCAAGTATTGAGAGAAGTTATAGAAAGAACAAATGAATATGAGTTGTCATTATGTTTTGGATTTGTAGATTATGAAAAGGCATTTGATTCTATAAACATTTCTTCAGTGATTAAAGCATTGGATCATCAAGGTATAGACCCAGGATATTGTCATATTTTAAAGAATATTTATAAAAATGCAACAGCATCAATTAGATTACATAATGATACTGGGAAAGTCAACATTGAGAAAGGTGTAAGACAAGGTGACTCCATATCTCCAAAACTTTTTACAGCAGTGCTGTAAGAAGTATTTTGTGGATTAAAATGGGAAACTAAAGGAGTGAAAGTAAATGGAGATTATTTAAGTCATTTAGATTTCACAGATGATGTAGTTGTTTTTGCAAATAATGCTTCCGAGCTGCAGGAAATGTTGCAGGAGTTATCAGATGAAAGTAGGAAAGTAGGACTAAAGATAAATGTTAAAAAGACTAAAGTAATGTTTAATCGATTTGCTCAAAATATGAAAATAAAGATTGATTATGATGAATTAGAAGAAGTTAAGAGTTACAAATACCTTGGTCAGATTATTAATACAGATGGAAACATAATAGAGGAAATTAATCATAGAATTAAACTTGGTTGGAGTGCTTTTGGTAGAAATAACTTGATATTAAAAGGAAATATGCCTATGTGTTTGAAAAGAAATGTTTTTAACAAATGTGTTTTACCAGTTCTTACTTATGGATCTGAGACTTGGACACTTAATAGAAGATCAATACAGAGACTTCAGACCACTCAAAGAAGTATGGAGAGATGTATGTTGGGAGTAACAAGAAGAGATCGAAAACGCAATGTATGGGTAAGAGAACAAACAGGTGTTACTGACCTCATTGAAAAAATTAAAAGATTGCAGTGGAGTTGGGCTGGACATATTGCTAGAAGAGATGATAATAGATGGACAATTGAAATTTTAAACTGGATTCCAAGAGATTGTAAAAGACCCAGAAGGAGACCACATGTAAGATGGATGGATGAAATAAGAAAATGTGTAGGGGTGATGTGGAGAAGAGAAGCTAAAGATCGGAGAAGATGGATTAAACTTGGAGAGACCTTCATCCTGCAGTGGATTGATAATGGTTGATAATGATATATATATATATATATATATATATATATATATATATATATATATATATATATATATATATATATATATATATATATATATATATATATATATATATATATATATATATTGTACCAGATTCTATTGGTAGATAATCCCACATATTCTTCAAGCTTGGTTTATCTGGGTTTAAACCTTATTTCTAATAAATTTATAATCTTATATTATAAATATTAAGTGAATGAACCGGTCTGTTTGAGCAGAGTGGAGAATCCTATTGATGGCAGAGCCATCAACAACAATACTTACAATCAGACCAAGCTATGCAATGCATAGCACGATGACATTTCCAGACTGTGGCCCATGTCGACTGCTAGATTCAATCCCTTACTATCCAAACACTTTATTTGTTTCGGAGTAAACCCCCAGTGCCAGCTAGTTCAAAACTAACAATGTTTGGACAGTAGGTCCCTAATCAAGTGCTTGAAAAATCACTTACTATTTGTAATCAATCACAAATTACTGTTTTAGTTGCAAAATAATTGACTGACAAAATTAAGCTTAAGTTTAAAAGACAATTTATTTTAATTATCATTTATTAAATTAATTTTAAATCCTTTTATAAATCTTATTTAACTAATATAACACTGGTATAATGATCATGCACATTCTTAATTCACACACTATAATATCATATAAGAAAGCATGAAATAATATTTGACATTTAAAAGAAACACACATCAATAGTTCCTCTATGTATGCTATAGTGTTCATATTACTTGACTCTGTGAGGCTTTACAAATGCGATAGTTACTTTAGAAATGAGTATAAGAAAAATATTATTACCTAGGACTTTAGAATATGGATATTTCTTGCTGTTTGCTCCTGCTAATGAAATATTTCTAATGGATTAGATTTGATGTTTCTTGAGGATGATTAATGTTTATTCATTGGTATTATTCTTGGAGACAGTTAAATATTGATGGTAATTCTTCAAGTTGTTATGCAGGCATTTTTCTATTCTGGACAGATTGCTGTTTCACTGGACCTCAGGCTGGAGAAAGTCGTATGTTTCTGAGGGTTTTAACACTGCATTATGGACTGATTTAATCTCAACTGCTAAATCTCAACTGCACAATATAAACTGTTTTTTAAACTGCAGCTGAACTCAAACACAAGTGATTGTCTGATAAAAAACTGAACTATTTATATTTAAGGCCTGTTTTCATTTTGATATCCACCAACAATATATGGTTGAAATTCCTCTCTTGTTTTTAATTGCATTCCTTGAGATAAACTTTTAATCCTGTTGTTGAAGATATTAATTAGCAGAAATCACCATCACTGTGTTTTTTTAATAATTTTCAATATAATTTTTTTTATTTCTTTAATACGCTTACATTTATTGTATTTTTTACAATCAGACATATATATTTTATTAGCAAGCTCACATTAATTCATCATTTACACACATATATAATTCACAATCATTCATTATTTAGTTTTTAAGTCGACCATTTTTTCCTATCTTAAATAAAAAGAGATTTATATTTTTAAACTTTAAGTTATATTTCAACTAATAATAATAAAAAAAAAATTTTAACTTCATTTAATTTTACATAACTATGAATTAATTGTTTCTAGTAAAACTCTTTAAACTTAAAACATTTAGTTTGACATTTCTAAAGCAAACCCTTCTCCTTTTTTAATTAATTATTAACAAAAGATTTTATTTTAACATTTTTTAGACAAAATTAACATATGTACCAACATGATATTGGTACAATATCATCATCATCATCATTATCAACCACTATCAATCCACTGCAGGATGAAGGTCTCTCCAAGTTTAATCCATCTTCTCCAATCTTTAGCTTCTCTTCTCCACATCACCCCTGCACACTTTTTTATTTCATCCATCCATCTCACATGTGGTCTCTTTCTGGGTCTTTTACAATCTCTTGAAATCCAGCTTAAAATTTCAATTGTCCATTTATTATCATCTCTTCTAGCAATATTTCCAGCCCAACTCCACTTCAATCTTTTAATTTTTTCAATGAGGTCAGTAACACCTGTTTGTTCTCTTACCCATACATTGCATTTTCGATCTCTTCTAGTTACTTCCAACATACATCTCTCCATACTTCTTTGAGTGGTGTGAAATTTCTGTATCGCTCTTCTATTAAGTGTCCAAGTTTCAGATCCATAAGTAAGAAATGGTAAAACACTTTTCTTAAAAACCTTCCTTTTCAAACACATAGGCATATTTCCTTTTAGTATCAAGTTATTTCTACCAAAAACACTCCAACCAAGTTTAATTCTATGATTAATTTCCTCCATTATGTTTCCATCTATATTAATAATCTGACCAAGGTAATTGTAACTGTTAACTTTTTCTAATTCATCATAATCAATCTTTATTTTCATATTTTGAGCAAATTGATTAAACATTACTTTAGTCTTTTTAACATTTATCGTTAGTCCTACTTTCCTACTTTCATTTGATAATTCCTGCAACATATCCTGCAGTTCTGAAACATTATTTGCAAAAACAACTACATTATCTGTGAAATATAAATGAGTTAAATAATCTCCATTTACTATCACTCCTTTAGTTTCCCATTTTAATCCACAAAATACTTCTTGCAGCACTGCTGTAAAAAGTTTTGGAGATATGGAATCACCTTGTCCTATATCTTTCTCAATGTTGACTTTCCCAGTCTCATTATGTAATCTAATTGTTGCTATTGCATTTTAATAAATATTCTTTAAAATATGACAATATCCTGGATTTATACCTTGATGATCCAATGCTTTACTCACTGAAGAAATGTTTATAGAATCAAATGCCGTTTCATAAACTACAAATCTAAAACATAATGACAACTCATATTCATTTGTCCTTTCTATAACTTCTCTCAACACCTGGATATGATCTACTGTACTAAAACCACTTTTAAATCCAGCTTGTTCTCTTGGTTGGTGAAAATCCAATGTTCTCTGTAGACGAGTTGTAGTTATCTTGGTAAAATTTTTATATAAAACTGATAAAAGGCTGATAGGTTTGTAATTTTAATATCTTCTTTATCACCCTTTTTAAATATTAATATTATTACTGCATTCTTCCAATCATCAAGCACATCTTTATCATTTAGACATTTGGTATATAACTTTGCTAAAACATTTTCTATTTCTTCACCTGCTTCTTTTAATATATCAACTATAATTTCCATCATTACCTGGGGCCTTTCCTTTCTTCATACATTTAATTGCATGTCTCACTTCTTCATTTAAAATTCTGGGCAATTCGAAAGATGTAATAGATATAGCAGGTACTTGTTCTTTATTACTATATAATTCTTGATAAAAATTTTCTACCAATTTCATGATGTCATCTCTCTTTTTAGTGATAATTCCACCTTTTTTTCTTATTGCAGATATAAATTTTCTACCAATACCAAAATGTTGTTTTACATTCTTAATACTTTTATTTTCCTCTACAGCTTTCCTTGCTAGTTCACAGTTATACTTTCTTATATCATTTTCAACTCTTTTCTGCACCATATATATATATATATATATATATATATACACACACACACATATATATATATATATATAAGATGTTTATATACATTTAAAGATATAGCTTAGCAATGTGGTTTTGAGATGGGTTTTTTAGATAAGATTTAAAAAAAGGGAGAAGTAATTTGAAATTAGGGTTGGTTTTAAATTTTTATACATAATTTTTGGATGTTTTTAAGATTTGCAATTAAATAATGTAAAAGAATGTGTAATATTGAAAAGAAGAGGAGATAGATGTATGTAAAATATAATTATGTATAATTAATATGTTTATTAAAGTTTATGTTAATATAAGTTGAAAGTTTTAAATAATTTAGGTTTTATTTATAAATATGTATTTCTTGTAGTTGTTCTAGATCTTTGAAAATGACTGTAAGAATATAAAAACATGTTCCCTTCAGAAGTTGAGTAATGGTAATCTGCTGTCAAATTAGATGGAAAGCTACCATCAATATCAAAATGAACTCCATAAAGAGAGTGCTAGAAAAGGGAAGCTGCTGTTATAAACTAAATGGACAATACATGACTAATCTGAAATGTGAAAATTTATCTCATTATAAAACAGGTACCTGTACCCAAGGCCTTTAGAGTACTCAAAATTTCTATTTCCAAGCTATAGCTAAACTTTATAAATTGTGTACTTATAAAATATACTTATTAATCTAAACTCTGTAAATCTCTTCTAATAATTTAGCTTACCTGAGTCTTGTGTACTTTTTTGGGTATATATTTCTATTTTTGCATTTTTTTATTTTAGTAATAGCATTCCTATAAGATTTCCAATTGGACTCAGCCGATCTTTAAATGTAAATAATATTTAAAACAGTTGCCATATTGTACAGTGATCAAATTCTAAATATTTTTTATATACTTAGGTTGGCTGGTCAGCTCAGAAATACCATGATTTTCTAGTAAATAAATGATTACATGAAATAATGGATGTGTGTCCTGCAAGTCATATTTTTGATATTTTACTCATGTTAAATTATTTTCTTCAAATTAATTCTATATTAATCAATACACATTCATTGTTTCCCTTATTGTAAATGCAATAGTCTACTACAAAGTAGGTGGCAGACATATTAGTTCTTAAAATAACAATCTCAAACTTATAAATTCCCTTTTAAACCTGCTTTTGAGTTTTAATAATAAAGTTAGTGTATTTCAATAAATCCACTAATTACATTTATTTGAGGTCAAAATAAGTTAATTTATTAAATGTTGGCATTGGGAGACCAATTCATAAATTTCAAATTTAATTTTAAAAATAAGTTCAATTTGATACTTTTGTTAGATAGATATGTGTTACAGTTTAGAGATGCGATAATCCATCTTTGAACCTTGGATATCCCAGATCAACAGTGAATACTCTATCCTCATCATCTTATATAAATGGACATAAGAATTGTTCTCATAGGACTTGACATCTGTCATGCAGTCAGGGTGTAATAGTGGCATGGTCTCTTACACCTGATGATGCTAAATGTTACCACTTTACCTTTTGGGCCCATGGAAAATGCCAGCCTTTCATTTCAAATATTATCCACTGGCTTCACAGTTTCAACATACTGCCACCTTCGCATCACATCTCTAAATGTACCATACATTTCTTTGTAATTACTTTTAGTATTTCAAATATGACTCTGTCTTTACATTAACTGGCATGAATTCACTCTCAGATAAATGTCTGCCCATAATTAATTCTTTCTGTAAGGTAAATCTATTATTTACTTGAATAAATTTATATTTCTGCAACCATGATTATTATTTTCTGATTTAAACTCTCATATTGCAAAAGATATTAAATTTGCTGAGGCATGATATTATAAACACTTATACCAAGCATTCAGGTAGCTAAATTATATTAATAAATAATTGTACCTCAATTTGTAAATATAAAGAGTATTGAGATAATAATACAGCTACCATAATTTCATTATTATTAAATATATTCATTAAATAATTTCAAATCATACATCTGCCATCATACGTTTATTTGTTCGACACACATTCAGAACAGTATCTCATCGATTATTTAAATATATATATATAAATGTCTAGATTAATTGTTATTAAATGGCTAACTTTAAAATAAAGTAATTGCATCTCTTGTATCACCCTGATCCCTGTACCTAAAGAAAAGTTTGCTAATGTAGCATCAGATTTGTTGTTTCATAGTGTGTATTGTGGAACCGATAAACCATGCTCGAACTCAGTACTTCTGATAGCTTCCCTACCTATAGTGCTACACTTCTGTCTGGTGGTTGAATTATGCACTATGTTAATGAAGCATACAAATATGACCGTTACAATATATATATATATATATATTCAGTATTGATATAAGAAAATAAAGTTTTTGAAAAAAATAAAAATTTAATTTGTTGATATTATTGGAAAACATATATATTTTAAAACAAAAAAAGTGATTATATATTTGTTGTGTTATAATATATGAAAAATATACTACACAGAATTAGCTTAGAAAATTATAGACATAAATAAATGCAGCAAAAATAAAACAAAATCTCAGTGTTACATATTTCTTCCATAAGAAAAAAAGTTGGAAATATGGCTAAAAAAGAAATGATATCATGAAATGAGTGGAAGACTCTTTTTACAGCTGTAAAAATAATAAAAAATATGTTATAAAGTTAATACCAATTGTGAATTGACTCCATTTATCAAGGTAAAAGTGAAATAGACAAATAGTCTAAGAAACAAACAAAGATTTATATAAGATTGGAATTATAATCAATATCCTAAAACAAACATCTAAAAAAATATTTATAAACATATACCAAATATATATAAATGATAAAGATGTTTATAATTATCAGAAAATTGCAGTATTAATATTTACAGTAGTTTATAAATAAAATATTTAAAATAACATTATCAGAATTTTGTCAGTTTTCCATAAAGAAATTTCCAAGGTAATATAAACTCATCTGAGGTATCTTTGAATTTTAAATCAACTTAAATAATAAGATGGATTTAAGTGTGTTTTTGCAAAATGAAAAACAAAAACGATTGAGAAGAGTTCTAAAAAAACTTGATAATATGAACTGCCATTAATTTGCTTACTATAAAAAAGACTTTTTTAAGCATTTGAAGAAACTTGGAATCTATTCCAAAGCCCAATACATTTCCAGATAGCTGATAACAACAATCTCTAAACCACATGATTTATTTCATACCCAGGATTAATATCTCCATAAATCATCCACTATCAACCCAGTAGTGACATTATAGACTCCCGTTTAGCCAATGTACTATAAGAAGTTAATGTATTAAAAAACCAATATTCTCCCTAAATAAAATTCTTTTAAAACTAAAGTACAGAATAATCAAAATATAGGCACAGGGTATAGCTTTTAAAGAATAGTTATCAAAATGCATAATCAGTAATGAGACGACACAATGGCTCCATATCTCCAAAATACTCTAAAACAGGTTTAACAGAAGTATTTTATAAATTACAAAGGAAAGTAAAAAGAGTAAAAAGCTAATCTTTATCATTTAAACATTGTAGATTTTTGTAGATAATATAATTGGGTTTGTTACTAATGTTCCAGGTCCTCTATGAAAGGAGCAACAATTACCAGATGAAAATAAGAAATATAAAATAAGACTACAGTAAAATTCAATGGTTTTTTTCTCAGGATATATATATATATATATTCATTGATAAAAGATGAATTACAGAGAATTAAGCTATAAATCTAATATTATTAAAACGGAATGAATTATAATGACTTAATGTAATTTTAGAATTAAACTTAAACGGCGTGTTTTTATTAGCAGTGCCTTAATATTAAACAAAAATATGCCTATTTGTTTGAAGGGTTTTTTTAAAATGTATTTTACCAATTTTAATTAATGGATATGAGCATTGAATCCTTAGTCAAAGAACAATAGAGAAAGTTGAAACAATTCAATGAAATATAGAATTAAAAAAATGATTGAAAATGAAATGCATGGGCTAGAAAATAACCAAGTGTTGCTAATATCATAGAAAGAATAAAAACTGGTGTGACACTGGGCTCAATGTAATGCTATCAGAGATGAGAATAGATAGACAGTGGAAATTTTAAATAAATTGCAAAAGTTTGAAAAGGAACTAGAAGAAGAGCGCATGTGCAATCGAGGAATGAAATGAAGTGAGCAATCTGAGAAACTGGATTAACATTTGAAAGACATTTTTCCTGCAATGGATCCATAATGATAAGAAATATCTGTGATGATAATATAAATATGGGTTATGTTTAAGTGATTTGTAATTTATCAGATATATTTGTGAAATAGATGACACTATATTCTAGAGAGAATTCTATTAAAAAATTGTTAGTATACTAGCATTTGTATATCATATCATTTTGTAATGTATTTTTTATTAATAATTGTTTATTGTTATGCTCTATTTAATTATTTTATATTGAGCATTTTTATGTTAATAATGTAAATACTATTATTTATTCCCTAATTTTCACTTGTAATTTTATTAATAAATATATTCGTTATTGTTATAATGAAAGGAGTAAGGCTCATATAAGTATAGTTAAACATAGGCATCTTAACTCAGCTTTATATATTCATGAATTTAATACCGGTCATAAAATATTGTTTAACAATGCTTTGTTTATTTTTTATGAAAAGAATGAGTTAAAAAAAAGAAGAAAGGAGACTTTGATGATAAATCTTCTTGATTCTGAGGCTATCAATCTTATGAAGACTTATTTTGATATTAAGGGAAGGTGGAGTTTGAAATTAATTATGGAAAGGTTTGTTTTTGTGTATATATATTTGTTATTTCCTTTAATTTGATTTTCACTTGTGAAAGTCTATTTGTAGTAGATGAAACCATGGTTGTGTAAAGATTTTGGTAAAATTTTGGATTTAATCTAGTATTGTAGTGTTTTATGGTTTTGCATTTTTATTTTTGCTAAAATAGTGTTAGGCAGGTTTGATATTTATTATTTGTAGTTTATAATTTATTACTTACACTGTAGCAAATATTAATTTTCTCAAGGAATTATGGATGCAAATGAATTATTTAATATGTAATGGAAGTAAATATTTTAAGACTCAACTTTATTTACTCAAGTGTTGTAAGGTTTTTAAGATGTTTATTTACTTATTTCACATAACGTTAGGCTACATAAACATTAGATATTCATATAATAACTAATTGGTTTTAAAGTTTAACATACAACATTGAATTGACACATTTGTCAAAGTATGTTTTATTCTACTAATTTAATTTATCATTTTAAAGTACAGGTAATTAAAATTAGCTTATACAGAAATCATTATGTCAATTTCTTTATAGGAATTCACCCACATATTAATAATTTTATGTAGTTTTCTCTTCTTATAGAAAAGCGTTGGTCAGGAAGTGAACTGGGAACAGCTGCTTGTTAGGCTGCTGTGCTAACCACTTGGTCACCAATGCTTGGCTAATTTTATATAGTTATTAGAGAATGTTAACAATTGGACAATTTATAATGAGCATTCTATTGCCATATTTTCAATGATATGAATGGCTGAAAAGTTGGAGAATAAAAAGTATTCAATCCTGTCCATTAATGTTTGTAGATTTGCTATCTTAATGTAAAACATAGCTCTGATTATATATGTGTGGAGGAAATCATGATCTGGACAAGTGACGAGTGCTGATGCAGCACGAAATGCATGCATTGGAGATTATTTATATTTTTCATATGTATGTGGTCGTGTGTACCGGTTATATTAGATAGAGTTAATAACTGAAGTGAACTACAAAGTCTGGGTTCAAATCCCTTTTAATTAAATAATGTAAGAGGTAATTAAAATTAATCATAATAAATAACCTAATGCTACATCTGACTTAATTTAAATAATAGTAGGATTTTTTTAGCATTACGAATGTAGTAATTAATTTTATTTTGACTATTTATATTTAATGTACTAAAAAAATATTCAAGCTCCACAGAAAATACTTCTACAAATAATGTTGGCCCAAAACAAACAAGTCTTTTGATAATAGATTCCAGTCTGTTAATATTATCTGATCAATAGAAGATAAAGTAGATGACTTTGTATAGATAATTACTAGTTATTTTGAAAATGAAATTTCTTTAGATTAAAATAATGGAAGGGACTGATATTAATAGCTATCCTAGAAAAAATGAAAGTTATAAAACATTTATTAAATAACAAAAATGTTTGATTTTTTTAAAGTTTAAGTCTCATACCAATAATGCTGCATTAATTTGTATTTTGGATTTTATACATTCCATAATCAGATTTTCAATGAAATGGAAGACTGGAGACATCTGTGTTGGAATAGTTTGAAACCTGTCCATTAAAGTGTGAAAATTATTTATCTTAATATAATGCTGAACACTGATTGTATATATGTGTTACGATAGTAATCTGGACCAACTGATGATTGCTGGTTCAGCATGAAATACGTATATTGGTGATTATCTGTCTTTTCAAAATATGTGTGATCAGCTGTGTCAGCAATATCAGATGATATGGAGAGTTGAGGGGCGGGTGAAAGTCTGAGATTTGATAAAGGTGTTTGTTTATAAATAAGTCAAATTTGTCACTCGTTTTTAGTTTAAAAAATTTCCTAAAATTCACTCTTCTGGTATAGAGAATCATTGTATTTTGTTAGTTTATATATAGAAAATATGTATCAATAAATTAGTAGATTGAAATCTATTAATGCCATTTTGTTTTATATAAATATGAAACTTTTCTGCTAATAAGATTCATTATTATCTTTATTAGTAAAAGACTTGAGGAATTGGTGATATCATAATTTTACAAATGGAAAATTTGTTCTGATGCATCTGCCACTGGGTGATAAAAGGTAGAAAGACAGTTGTAGAGGCGCTGCAATCACTAATTTGAAAGAAAAAAACGTTTAAATTCCATCTGGTTTAATTAACACTATCTATTTTAGAATGTACTACTATGAATCTTTGTTTAAAAAATCCTTATTTATAATACAATTATATTGTCTATACTGAATTTAATGTAATTAAAATGGTGTCCCTTAAAGTTTAATTATTTGCTATTTTAATATAAACTGAACTCTGATTTATATATATATATATATATATATATATATATATATATATATCAGATATATATATATATATATATATATATATATATATAACATTTTGCCGGTTCATCCGTGTTAAAACATTTAAATTTTGATTTAGCGACGCTTAGCCTTAATCACACAAATCATCCACTGGGTGATAAAAGATAGGAAAATGGTTGTAGAGGCGATACAATCACTGATTTGAAAAAAAAAAAAACTTTAAAACTCTTCCAATAGCAAAAAATGTTAAATTAAGAATGTCTTTGTGTGTGAGAAGATGATCTGGACCAATTAATTGATGAGTGCTGCTTCAGCACAAAATACATATATTGGATATCATTTACTTTTTTCACATATATGAAGTATTGTGGAATGGTTGCATGAGATGCATTGGATAGCTGTAAAATGCATAAAAGTCTGAGTTCAAATATTTTCCAATTAAATACTAATTAGATATTATATTTTGCTGAAGATTTTGTTTTGATAGTTTTAATGAGTTTCACACTAACATTAGTTTGACGATTGTGTGGGGTTTATGTCTTTTTTACATTACAATGTTTAGATATGAATATTGAGATTGTAAAGACAGTATTCTATACACAATCCTTGGAATATAAAATGTATTGGTTTCCATTAAGTGTAAACACCATTGTGGTGGTGATTTTATCATCATGAGAGTTTTGTTCCACACACTACACTCCAGTTTATTTATAAAAATACTTCTGAATCAATTATTATTTTAATGATCTTTGATCCAGTGTGCTTTTCTTGGGATAGCTTTATCCCCAGTGAATTGTATGACTTCTCAGTTTCAATTGCATATTAATGACATATATTTGAAATGTGTTCAAAATCACTTAAATAAAAAAAAATTATAATAAATTAATTTATTTACATGAATTATAAAAAAAAAAAAAAAGAACAATGGAAATGGCAGCTTATATATTCCAAATCATACAAAAATCATAAAAGAAATAAAAAATATTAAAATTAACATATATTCAATTTACATGTGAATATGAATATACTGGAATCCCTAATAATATTAATTATCAGGTTTTATATTTAAATATAAATGAAACAATCTTAAAATTGTAATAATTTTTTTTTACCAAAGTTTTTATTAATAACATAAATTCATATCTGTTGTTTATTTTTGAATATTTCTTCATTTTCTTTTACTTCCTTGCCATCTATGATTGGAGATAAAAATAGATCTTATGGTAGATATCACTTCTGTTATTTAAATGTTTTTTTGTTTTCATGTAAGCAGATAATGTTGCATCCTGTGCATGATCAGAAGTCATATATAGATGAAACAACATATGTCAAAGTTTTAGACTAATGCCCTTGTAATTTTGTAGATATACATGAGAAATACCATAAAATAATGTTGGTTATTATTAATTTTTTTTATATATTGAAACAGTGAGCTTTTATAATCCAACTGTTTCACCTACTGTATTGTATAGTAGAATTTCTATCTAAGTATCTATCACCAAATCCTCATAAATCATGTTAATATTATGTTAAAAACCGGCTAAATTAAAACCTAAATAATGTAATTAATGTATGTGTGTGTATATATTAAAATATATTATGAAAATTGCATCTATATGTATAAATTTCTATAGATATGCACATATATATTTCTGGTAATAAATAAATGAAAAACGAGTTGTATGTGTAACTTAAGACTACATATATGCCAGAAGAATAATGTTAACAGAATTTAAAACATTAAAATTTCTTAATTTTAAAATATTTATTAAATTAATAATATTTGAAATTATTATATTCTGCATATATCGCTAAATTAAATGGTCGACTTACATATATAACAAAATGTTTTTAAAATTTTAGATTTGTTTTTCTAGAAAGAATGACGCCAGAAAAAGTTAATCCTTCTCACTGAAAATTGACCCAATTTTAATTTAAGGTTAAAATTAGATTTAAATTAAAAAAATTGAATAAATTACCGTTAGTCACCGAGGTTAAATTGACCTAAGTGAAAAGTAATCACAGTGGGATCCTACTAAAATTTAGAAACAGCGAGTAAGCTAAGAAAACAAATCTAAAAATAATGTAATGAAGGAGAGGGGTGTGTACTGATATATAAGCTGCTGCAGCCATCTTTGAAACACTCTATGATTACATTTTGACAACGTATATGAAAAAGCATTGATGATGATGATGTTGGGGTAGAGGGCTAAAATTATTGCCCTCACCCTCAATGAGAAGCAACCTGATGCGGGAAGAGATGAAGTAACAGCCACCACCACCTAAAATCAAATAATTCTAAAATACTAGCTAAATCTAAATCTTTGACCATAATAATAATGTAAACTAAACCTATTTTTTAAATGTAATTTTTATTTTGTTTCAATCCTAAAATCTTGCCTGAGTTCTGATTTACTGTTATAATTCATTAACTGATTTATAAGTGATTTAATGACAGATTTCTTAAATGTTTCCTTGATTCTAGTCTATTATTAATAGATTCAAAATTGAGAACTAAATTATGATTTCTTATCTGAGTTAATTTTGCATTAATCACATATTTCATTTCTTGATATGATTTCTTTCTTTATTGGTTTACTTGCTGAATTTATTTATGATTGATGAAGGAGAATACTGTTGTGGCCTCATATGCATCAAACATAAGATGGTAAATCTCTGAGCAATAGTAAAGAAACAAGGGTTATATCAGACCTGTGGTTTCACTACCGTATTCTGGTCGGCCTTGGGATAATTCACTAAAGTTCTAGATTTTGTTACGCGAATGTACATATTTGACCATTACAATATATTGAAAAATTCTTTTTAATTATCCTATGCTATTCAGCAATTTAAAGCAATTTATCACTTGAGATCTGTAGAAAAATATTTTAATAAGTAGTTTTTCTTTTCTATTAAAGATAAAATTCAACAGCTACTACATTATACTTCATTTTTGTATAGTTGTAATCTTCCATATTTTCATCTTATTGCTGGTGATGCTAATAATAAAAAAATTTAAAAACCAATGAGCTTATTTATGGTTTTAGATAAAAAAATTCTTATTGACTGAACAACCTGTGTAAATTTAAGCAGAGAATTCAAACATGAAATTTGAATTAAAAATGCCATTCACCATTGATGTGAAATAGAAATAAAAATAATTTGAATTTTCAAGAAAGAAATAAAACTCATATAAGAGTTAAAATTAGCTAACTGAGAAATTTATTTCCAATAAATTTAAATTAAAACTTGCAAATTGTTTTGTAATATTACCAGATATTGAATATGGTTTATATTTTAAAAAAAAAACAGATAGGAAGGTAATAGAACACACCATAAAATAAGATATATGGATACCTTTTGTAAAGAGGCTGAAGAAACTAATTGAATTTTACTGAGACAAAAAAATAAAGTACACACACACACACACACACATATATATATATATATATATATATAAATTTGTAAAACAGTAAAAAAAAGTAATAACAATATAAAATAAATAATTTTATATATAATAGTTATAATGTTTCAAAAGATACTTTTATGAAGACTAAAAAGATTATAAAAAAGTATAAATAATAAATATAAGGGGGAAAGTAGGTTAATTATTAAACCAGTATATAAAAAAAATTGAATCTAGAGAATGTAAATAATGAGACAATAAATATATAAATTGAAAAAATGAATGGAATTTATTTAATTGAATGTTTAAATATTAAGAGGGAGGGGAATCATTTATATATTGGTATAACAAAGAATACATTAAAACTAGACTTAGACAGCATTTATATGATAAAAATCCAAGTGTTTATATATTTTGTAATGTTTTAGAGCATAAAGAATTTAATATTAAAATATTGAAAAGGGATAAAAATTACAGGAAAAAATGGTAAAAGAATATTTGCACGTAAAAAAAATTAATCCTATTTTAAATAGAATTAATTAATTGGATAAGGAATTAAAATTATGTATAATTAAAAATGGAATGTTTATATAGATTTAAGTAAATTGTTAGAGGTTTTTTAAGAAAAAAGTTTTTATACACATTTAAATATATAGCTTAGGAATGTGTTTTTGAGATGAGTTTTTAGATAGTATTTTAAAAAACAGGGAAGTAATTAGAATTTAGGCTTGGTTTTAAATTTATATAAAAAGTTTATTGGATGTTTTTAATATTTGTAATTAACTAATGTAAAAAGAGGAGTTATAATAAATTGAAGAAAAGAGAGATGTAAGTAAAATATAATTTAGTATAAAAATATGTTTGTTAATGTTTGTGTGTCATATGCTTTGTTAATTTTGTATATTAATATAAGATAAAAATTTTAAGTAATTTAGGTTTTATTTATAACTATGTATTTCCTGTTGTTCAAGATCCTTGAAAATGACTAAGAATATAAATACAGTTGAAACATTGGAGTTTGTGTGTATATATATATATATATATATATATATACTGTGGTCACACATATAGATATTTAACATTTAAAGAATATCACACATATAGACTTGCGTTTGGAATGCTAAAAAGTGAGTTTAAAAAATTATAAACAAAAAAATGTTTTAATTAAGAAAAGAGAGGGAATTAGAATCGAACAGATTCTTATCTTTTACCCTCCAAAGTTAAGATTTTGTGAAATGAAAATAAGTTAGAAATATAGTAATTGTACATTAGAAAATTAATCGTAATAAAGAAATCTAAATAAAAGACAAACTTAATATGATGTATAAAAAAAGTAAAGTTTGAAAGCCTTAAACAAAACAAAAAATAGAAATTTAAAAACATGACCGAAAGATAAGGATCTGGGTCATAAAAGTACACATTTGACGATAAAATGAAATGCGTGTATGAAGTATGATAAAGACAGCAATAATTTATGCTTGTCAGTAATGTCAAAAATAAAAATAAAACATTTTTATTAAAAATCTGTGTAATTAAAGGAGAAATAAGAAATAAATGTACATAGTGCTACAAAATTGGGTAAAAACAAATCTATAAAAATGGCCGAAAGCATAGTAAAAAAAGAAAGGTGTGAATAAAAGGGAAAACAAAGGATCGAAAGGACAAAGTACAGTGGAATTTTTTAATTAAAAAAAAGTTTCAGTATAATGATTAGAGTTGGAGACTTCTTGTCGAGTGGTTGGTAAAAACACTGCTCCGATAATAAGCAGCCCCAGTTAACAAGATATGATTTCTAACACCGGTGCCTCATCAAGAATGGCTGGCTAAAGGCCGTCGTGATTGCTTGAAGATCCAGACTCACTGTGCTGTAATGGTTCCCGTCTAGATGTAACAACTGCCGATGTAGTGCCTGCTGGAGAGTTTGTTTTGCCTGATCCTTGATGCCCTAAATGCGGAGGAGTTCCCACAACCAAAATCTAACTTAGGAGCGACCGTCCCTGCTAAAGAAGTGAAGAAATTCCACATGGCAGTCAGTAAGACTTCAAATTAATTCAGAGACTTAAAAAACTAGGTAAATATGTATACTACATTTTATATTTCCATGTGCAAACCTTTATTGAGACAATGGCCAAATTCTTACTTTGAATGATAAAGACATTCTTTAACTTTTTAATATATACCCGGAATGACGATTTATAAATGTACAATCATTTATAGGATCTTTTGTTTTGTGTACTCATAGCATTATAGCATATAATCTGTTTTATTGAGTGTAAATGATTTAAAGAATTTCCTTTATTGTTAATTTATTTTATTAAATATATTTATTATTGATTTAAATCTGTTTCGTCTCATTCTTCGCCACTCCCAGAGAGTAATATATTTGTAGGGTTTGGGAAATAATTATTACTCATTTTGAGTACTGAATTAACATGTGAAACTAGTGGTGCAGTATTTTGATCCCATTAAAATTTATAAATGTCCAAGCACTGTAACTCTGTAAATCTTACAGCAGTCAGGAGACAGTGACCAGGAAAAATAACCTTGGGCTATTCTCGTATAGTTACAGGTTTGGACATAGACTCATTTATGTTCGTATGTTCTCTCTACTTGCGGTAGCAGAAAGTGGATGATCTTGAATTTTAAGAATTCCCCATTATACATAAATAAAAGGCAAGTTAAACTTTCGATCACCGGGTTTCCGTTAAATTTTGGGGGTCACACTCCGGGATATCTATTGCTGTGCAATTAGTGATCACGTGTTGAATTAATTTTATAAGATAACATAAATATTTTCTAAAATAAAAAAAATAAATATGTGTTTTCAAAATATATGACAGTAGCGTCGTAAGTTAAAGTGGTGAGAAGCGAAGATGAACGGGATATTTTTTTTCATTTTAAAATACTTTATATATGTGTTTCAACATCAAATGTGTACAAAAGGATAGAAAAGGGGGGAATTTATTTTTTATTAAGAAAGTTTTGAAGTGCGTAGTGACGTATAGAATCTAAGACAAGTATTGAGACAAATTGTAACGAACAAAGAATTGATTATCTAGATGTAACTGTTGTAACGAAAAATAAAGTAGTTAAGTTAAAAAGAATAAAATAGTTTCAGTAAGGTTGTAATTATAAATGTTAAATAATTAAAATAGTCACAGAACTAAGTTAAATGGGGAAATATATATGTAGAACTCTAGGATAATCGCAAATATAAGCAAAGTTGAAGAGATATATATGTGTGATGTAATAATAACGTATCCCAGTTAAGCTGAAAATAAAACTATAAATGATAAATAATAGAATAGTCACATATCTTAGTTAAGTTGATGAAAATATATATGTCTGATTTTAAAAATAATCGTGAGGATAACTTGATCAATAAATTACTAACATAGCCTGTACAATGAAGTATATCTGTTAAATGGAAGAAAATATATATGTATGATTTTAAAATAGTAAATTGATCAATAAAGTATAAACATAGTATGTGTAATGAAGGATGTTAGTGCGTTAAAGAAAATTTATGTGTATGATTTGTTTTAAACAGCCGTAACCTTAAAGTGATTGAAAACTATAAACGTAATATTAGAAAATAAAATATTGGTGGGATTTTATGACCGTGATAAGAAAGCGATAAGTAAAGTTCCAAGGTATAACATAGAATATTAAGAAATAGAAAAATAAATGTCTGGGTGAATTGGCGATAGCCTTAATGAAATTGAATGATAAATGAATACACTTAACACTACCCTATAGCAGGAACTTAAATTCAGTTGAAATTATAGTTAAAGGTAATACATAAGAGCATTATTAATTGAAGTATAGTGAGTCAGAGTTGGATAAGTAGGGGAAATAAATGACAATCATCAAGGTGAGGCAGGCAGTCAAATGAATCTAGGGCAGGAAGACAAGATGGTGAACCAGAGTGCAGATGTTTGGGTTGGCTAGCAGTATAAATGCTAACTGACAGATAACAAAGAAATTAAATAGCTAATCACAGTAAAAAGCAAAGAATCAGTAGAAAGAATTTTTTTATATAAATACATCCAGAAGTCTTCAGTAAAATAAAACTAACAAACAGATCAAGGGTTGAATAAATTGATATCTATGCGTACAAGGTCCCAAGCTAAAATGGACCTTCAAAAAAAGGAAGTAAGAGAAGGGAATTAAGATAAGGAGATGAAAGTAAAGGATAAAATAAACTATAGTGATATCATGGATATGCTAAGACAAATGGGGGTTGAGCAACAGCAATTCATGAAGGAATACATGGACAAAGAAGAGAGAAGGATGGAAGAATGGCAGATAAAGATAGAAATGGACAACCAGAAAAGAATTGCTGATGCCATAGAAGAAATTAAAAATGACTTCATCCAGCAATCAGAGGCAAAGATCACAGGAAATAGATGTGCCAGGGAAATTAAGTGGGATGAACAAAAGAGTATGGAGTCATGTGTGTATGATGAATTAGATAGGGCTGAGAGTATAGATAGAGAGTCAGCAGAGTTTGATCTGAGGGAACACATAGGGCAGCTAGAGAAGAGAATAAGAAAGCTAGATAAAGAAGCGGAAGTGATAAGAGTATAAGAGAATAGGATGCTGATGATCATGCAGTGGGATATAAGCCAGATAGTCAAGGCAGTAGAAAGGTTAGATGCAAATTTTGAAGAGAGGATAAGTAGGTCAGCCAATAACAGTGCCAATACTGAAGTAAATGGCATAGGACCAAGAACCAATGGAGAATGTACAGATATGGGCTATGGAAATCACATGGATTATCCAGTTGGCTTCCACCAATTTCTAAAAATACAAGTTTTCACTGAAGATTCTGGAGAAAGCCCTATGGAGCACTTAGGGAGTCTGGAATGGTATTTCAAATTTACTAGGATGGATGAGGATGCCAAGATAGTGGTCACCTGCAGTCACTTGAAGGGTGAATCTCAAGTCTGGTGGAACTCACTGTTCCAGAAACTCACCAAATTTGCAGGGTATCGCAAAGCTTTGAGAACCAGTTATTGGAGTGAGGAATCCATGAAGATCTGTTGCATCAGATAACACAGGAGAAATGGAGACTGGAGGAATCGTTTACAACATTCTTTCGCCGTCAAGTAGCCTAGTTATGGATGATGACCGCAAACCCATTATCTGAGATGCAAATACTCCAGATAACTAGGCATGGGTTCCTAAAAGAGATAGAAGAGACACTAATCAGTACAGAGAAGACTGTGGACCATGCGGCTGAGTTTCTAGGTGCATTGGATACCACCAGGGCTGACCAGAAGGAGGATGGATATAAACCTAGACTGCCTCCAAAAGAACCACTTGTAATAAAAAAATGGATGGGATCCTAGTGGATGATGGAAAAGAAAACTGGAGATATTCTACAGAGTGGAACACAAGGAGGCAGCAGAAAAATGGATGACAAAGATTGGAGATGGAATTGAAGCATCCATATGACAGGACTGAAAACTGAGAATGTAGGGATCAAAATCCACATCCCAGAGGAGGCAGACATGAAGTCACTGAGAAAGACAACCGCCAGATAAAACCTAAGTGCAATCACCAATAAAGGATGGATTCACTGATACCAGATTGGAAATGGAATTGGATCATGAGTAATGGAAAATGGACATGAAATTAGGAAATATGGATCAGGATAATATAAGGGAATGATGAGCCAGTAAATGGCCAAACAGTATAAAGGACTTTTTCCAAACTAAGAAAAACATATGATAGATAATAGTGTGAGATTGTAAATAGTGGCTGAAGGTGTGTAGATATAGATATTTGTAGGTGGATCTTAGCAGTATATGGTGAGCCTTCTCTGTTATGCATTCATGTGAGTTCTGCTGTCATCAGGTCTTATTAGATAGAGAAGACAGGGACAGAGATCCTATTCTCATAATGAATCACTGGATTAAGATTTCCAGTTAGATATTTGACAAATATCGTGAATCAATGGATTAGAAACCAATGTATGAAGAAAGAACCCCATATAAAATACGAGCTATCGGTAAAATATTCTGAGCTCATGGATGTGCTGGATAAAAAGATGCCAGCCTCCCAACCTACCTTGGTATAGTGACCAGAGTTGTCACTTAGAGGGTTATCATTTGTAAAATGTGAGGTATGAACAGGTTTAATTGAGTCACAGAGATATCCTGTGGACTCAAACCTGTATATACAAGTAGGAGGCAGAAATAAAACTCATGTAATGTTTGTAGCGAGATTAAATCGGTTTAGTAATGCTGGTTGGGTCATCAGAGTGGAAATGTAATTTGCCTGGTCGCCTCTCTAGGAATAATCTCATCACTAAGTCATATTAGGAATGCATGGATATGAAAAGGTTCTAACGGTAGTTAGGAGCATCTAGCTTTCGATGCATTAAATTAAAAATTTTTAAGAAAAAATTTTAAAGGAGGGGAACAGTGTAATGTGATGATCACACATACTGTGATCACACATATAGATATTTAACATTTAAAGAATATTAAATATTGTGTTTGGAATGCTAAAAAGTGAGTTTAAAAAATTATAAACAAAAAAATGTTTTAATTAAGAAAAGAGAGGGAATTAGAATCGAACAGATTCTTATCTTTTACCCTCCAAAGTTAAGATTTTGTGAAATGAAAATAAGTTAGAAATATTGAAATAGTACATTAGAAAATTAATAGTAATAAAGAAATCTAAATGAAAGACAAACTAAAATATGATGTATAAGAAAAGTAAAGTTTGAAAGCCTTAAACAGAGCAAAAAATAGAAATTTAAAAACATGACCGAAAGATAAGGATCTGGGTCATAAAAGTACACATTTGACGATAAAATGAAATGCGTGTATGAAGTATGATAAAGACAGCAATAATTTATGCTTGTCAGTAATGTCAAAAATAAAAAAAAACATTTTATTAAAAATCTGTGTAATTAAAGGAGAAATAAGAAATAAATGTACATAGTGCTACAAAATTGGGTAAAAACAAATCTATAGAAATGACCGAATGCATAGTAAGAAAAGAAAGGTGTGAATAAAAGTGTAAACAAAAGATTGAAAGGACAAAGGACAGTGGAATTTTTTTAATTAAAAAAAAGTTTCAGTATAGTGATTAGAGTTGGAGACTTCTTGTCGAGTGGTTGGTAAAAACACTGCTCCGATAATAAGCAGCCACAGTCAACAAGATATGATTTCTAACGTCGGTGCCTCATAAAGAATTGCTGGCTAAGGGCCATCATGATCGCTTGCCAATCCAGATTCACTATGCTCTAATGGTTCTCATCTAGATGTAACAACTGCCTATATAGTGCCTGGCAGAGAGTTTGTTTTGCCTGATCCTTGATGCCCTAAATGCGGAGGAGTTTCCATAACCAAAATCTAACTTAGGAACGACCGTCCCTGCTAAAAAGTGGAGAAATTCCATGTGGCAGTCAGCAAGACTTCAAATTAATTCAGAGACATAAAAACCTAGGTAAATATGTATACTACATTTTATATTTCCATGTGCACATACCTTTATTGAGACAATGGCCAAATTCTTACTTTGAATGATAAAGACATTCTTTAACTTTTTAATATATACCAGGAATGACGATTTATAAATGTACAATCATTTATTGAGACAATGGCCAAATTCTTACTTTGAATGATAAAGACATTATTTAACTTTTTAATATATACCAGGAATGACGATTTATAAATGTACAATCATTTATAGGATCTTTTTTTGTGTGTACTCTTTGCATTATAGCATATAATCTGTTTTATTGAGTGTAAATGATTTAAAGAATTTCTTTTATTGTTAATTTATTCTATTAAATATATTTATTATTGATTTAAATCTGTTTCATCTCATTCTTTGCCACTCCCAAAGAGTAATATATGTGTAGGGTTTGGGAAATAATTATTACTCATTTTGAGTACTGATTTGACATGTGAAACTAGTGGTGCATCCAAGTGCTGTAACTCTGTAAATCTTACAGCAGTTGGGAGACAGTGACTGGGAAAAATAACCTGGGGCTATACCCGTTTAGTTACAGGTTCGGTCAAGTATGTATATAGGCTCGTTTATGTCCATATGTTCTCTCTGCTTGTGGTAGCGGAAAGTGGACGATCTTGAATTTTAAGAATTCTTCATTATATATAAATAAAAAAGAAGTTAAGCTTTCAATCGCCAGGTTTCCGTTACAATATATATATATATGTGTGTGTGTGTGTGTGTGTGTTTTTGAAAATAAAAAATATTTTTTTAATTTGTTGTTATTATAGGAGAACATATATATTTTAAAAGAAAAAAATGATTGTATATTTATTGTGTTATAATATATGAAGAACATGATACTCAGAATTAACATAGAAAACTATAGACATAAATAAATGCAGCAAAATTAAAACAAAATCTCAGTGTTGCAAATTTCTTCCATAAGAAGAAAAGTTGGAAATACGACTAAAAAAGAAATGATATCATGAAATGAGTGGAAGACTTTTTTATAGCTGTGAAAACAATAAAATATATGTTTTAAAGTTAATACGATTTTTGAATTGGCCCCAATTATCAAGGTATAAGTGAAATAAGCAATAGTTATAAAAGAAAATAAAGATTTAAATAAAATAGGAATTATAGCCATTATCCTAAAACAAACAGCTAATAAAAATAATTATAAACAAATATACATAATATATAAATGATAAAGTTGTTTAAAATTATCAAAAAATTGCAATATTATTATTTAAAGTAGTTTATAAATAAAACATTAAAAATAACATATCTATCAGAATTTTGTCAGTTTTCCATAAAGAAATTTCCAAGGTAATTTAAACTCATCTGAGGTATCTTTGAATTTTAAATCAACTTAAATAATAAGATGGATTTAAGTGTGGTTTTATTAAAATAAAAAAATAAAAAGGGTTGATAAAATTTCTAAAAATACTTAATAATATGAAGTGCCATTAATTTTCATACTATAAAAAAGACTTCTTTAAGCATTTTCAACTGATTAAAGTACATAATCATCAAGATATAGACTCAGGGTATAGATTCTAAAGAATAGTTATCAAAATGCATCATCAATAATCAGATGACCCAATGGCTCCATATCTCCAAAATACTCTACAACAGCTTTGGCAGAAGTGTTATATAAATTACAAAGGAAAGTAAAAAGAGTAAAAGCTAATCTTTATCATTTAAACATGTTACATTTTTGTAGATAATATAATTGGGGTTTGTTAATAATGTTCCAGGGCCTCTAAGAAACGAGCAACCATTATCAGATAAAAGTAAGAAATGTGAAAAAAGACTACATAAAAATTCAATGAATTTTTTCTCAGGAAATATAAATATTCATTGATAAATGATGAATTACAGAGAATTAATCTATAAATCTCATGTTAGTAAAACAGACTGAATTATAATGACTTAATGTAATTTTAAAATTAAACTTAAATGGTGTGTTTTTATTAGCAGTGCCTTAATATTAAACAGCAATATGCCTATGTGTTTGATAATATTTTTATAAACCTATTTTACCAATTTTAATTTATGGAAATGGTCTTTGAATGCTTGGTCAAAGAGCAATAGAGAAAGTTGAAACAATTCAATGAAATATGGTATAAGAAAAAGACATTGAAAATTAAGTACATGGGCTAGAAAATTACCAAGTGTTGTAAGCATCACCAAAATAATAAAAAGTGATGTGAAGCTGGGAAATACATAATGCTAGCAGAGATAAGAATAGATGGACAGTTGGAATTTTAAATTACATTCCAAAATTTGAAAAGGAACTAGAAGAAGAGTATATGTACAATCGATGAATTAAATGAAACGAGTTATCAGAGAAACTGGATTGACATTTGAAAGACCTTTTTCCTGCAATGGATCCATAATGATAGGAAATATCTGTGATGATAATATAAATGTAGCAGAATATAGAAATGATCTACTGAATTTAGGCTTCAGACAATCCATCATCGACAAAAAAATCTCACACATTCAGAATAAACCTCTCAACTCTCACGCCACACATGATAAACCCAGGTTATTACTTTCATACATACCCAACTTACACAAGAAACTACATTCCATCTTTAACATCAAATATCAGCTCTGTTTTCGAACCCTCCAAATTCTAACAATCTAATTAACAATACCAAAGATCAAACTCCACTGTTACAGACCCCCCATACAGTATATAACATTGCTTGTCCAAATAACCATTGCAAAGGCACATATTATGGGGAAAGCAGGGCATCTCTGGCCACACGATTGGCACAACACAGGTATTCGTACAGTAGAGCTTGCAACGATCTTTCTAATTATTCAGTTTTTTATCAGCACCAGTGCACAAGTCACCATGAGTGCATTCTGGACAATCCTACCATCATATGTAGAGAGAGACATGACCTCAAAAGAAAGATCAAAGAGGCTTTATTTATCTCTCGTGACAGCGATGCCATAAACAGAAAGGACATGTGTTTTTCTCTATCAAAAAGATGGAATTAGCATATTTGCATAAATTTAAACATAAGCAGGCTATGATTATGAAGGCAAGATCCTTTGAAAGCGCTCAGCTGTTTTAATATTTTTAGTTAGCTATTTGTATTTGTATTACAGCTTTTGGGAGCAGTTGCGCCGCACACGCACTTGTGCTTGAAATATGGGTTATGTTTAAGTAATTCGTAATTTATCAGATCTATTTGTGAAACAGATGACACTATATTCTAAAGAGAATTCTATTATAAATTTGTTAGTATACTAGCATTTGTATATCATATGATTTTGTAATGTATTTTTTATTAATAATTGTTTATTGTTATGCTCTATTTAATTATTTTATATTGAGCATTGTTATATTAATAATGTAAATACTATTATTTATTGTACTAATTTCCACTTGTAATTTTCTTGATAAATATATTCATTAATGTTATAGTATTTATTATTTGTAGTTTATAATTTATTATTTACAATGGAGCAAATATTTTTTCTCCACAAATTATCGGTGCAAATGAATTATTTAAGATGTAATGGAAGTAAATATTTTAAAACTCAACTTTATTTACTCAAGTGTTATAAGGTTTTTAAGATGTTTTATTTCACATAATGTTAGGCTACATAAACATTAGATATTCATATAATAACTAATTGGTTTTAAAGTTTAACATACAACATTGAATTGACACATTTGTCAAAGTATGTTTTATTCTACTGATTCAATTGATCATTTTAAAGTACAGATAATTAAAATTAGCTTATACAGAAATCATTATGTCAATTTCTTTATAGGAATTCACCCAAGTATTAATAATTTTATGTAGTTTTCTCTTCTTATGGAAAAGCATTGGCCGAGAAGTGAACCGGGAACTACTGCTTGTAAGGCAGCAGTGCTAACCACTTGGTCACCAATGCTTGACTAATTTTATGTAGTTATTAGAGAATGTTAACAATTGGACAATTTATAATGAGCATTCTATTGCCATATTTTCAATGATATGAATGGCTGAAAAGTTGGAGAATAAAGAGTATACAATCCTGTCCATTAATGTTTGTAGATTTGCTATCTTAATGTAAAACATAGATCTGATTATATATGTGTGGGGGAAATCATGATCTGGACAAGTGATGAGTGCTGGTGCAGCATGAAATGCATGCATTGGAGATCATATTTTTCATATGTATGTGGTCATGTGTATTAATTATATTAGATAGAGTTAATAACTCAAGTGAATTACAAAGTCGTGGTTCAAATCCATTTTAATTAAATAATGTAAGAAGTAATTAAAATTAATCATAATAAATAACCTAATGCTACATTGGACTTAAATTTAAATAATAGTGGGATTTTTTTAGCATTACGAATGTAGTAATTAATTTTACTTTGACTATTTATATTTAATGTACTAAAAAATATTCAAGCTGAACTGACCTCTAGCGGCTCAATGGACCAGTCGTTGCTCAAATAATATCACGTTTGAAACAATAAAATATTCACTTTTAATCTGGAATTTCACCTCAAAATGATTTTCAACAGACTGTAAGTACTAATTTTATTAATCTGCACTTTTACATTTGTTTTTTTAAAAATTTACGTTCACATTAAGCTTGATTTAGATCCCACTTTGATTGAGTTGAATAACGTCATCTCCTAACATTCATGGCTGGCCTACAAGGCTCCAAGCCTTCAACAACTAACATGGAAGAGGGGGGTGAATTACTTCAAAAATCTATAGTGGATAGTCAGGGGAAAAATATATAAACATTTAAATTTCCCAATAACAAAGCAAAACAAATCAGATAATTTATCAAAAGCATAATGCTATGTTTCTAAAATAAACACCAGCGCATTGAACGATAAAACGTTAAAACTTGGCAAACAAACACGAAGGGAAAACGACAAGGATAAGTTTCTTCATACCAAAGAGAAAACACTTAAAACAGAAGGAAACCCTTTACAAGACCCTTCAGATGGAGAATTAACTCCTCACCACATTGTTAAATCAACTTTAAATGAAAAACAAAAAAATTTTTAGCCAAACATAAAATCTGCAGCGGCGAAAATACGCAAAAAGCAACTCAAATTAGAACAACGCGATCAGTTAACGTCAATCATATGAATGTTATAGAATACAATACCATGAAGAGTTCTATCAAGCAAATTAATCTTTCCATGAACAAGAGAAAAAATTATGAACCCAGTTTCACATCAACTCTTGTGCCTGAAAACAAAACAAAAAACCCAGATCACACTAGTAGTGAAGAGTCTACAGACATCAGCTCTTCCTCTGAAATAAAGCAAAACATTGGATATTTCAAACATCAAGATGATAATCATGATTCCAATAAATCAACAAATGAACAATTTAAGCAATCACAAAGATATATAACTAAACCAGATTATACACAAAAAGATATTATAACAGCCAACACTTATGCAAACATTGTAAAATCCATCAATAATGACAAATCAGTAACAGGAAACATAAAACACAATTCAAATAATCTGCAAGACAATAATGAAGCCACACAACAATTGATTGAGTTGATGGGGGAGTTGGATGAGGCATCAGACACAGGAATGTTTATACATGAGCCATCCAACAGTTCTCATGACCAACTCAATAATCATCAGCTTTATACTGAAGCAGTTACCAAACTCAATGAAGCCATGCCACAATGATTACAAAAATCTTTTGCTATCTTCAGTGATGAAGCCTCACTCATTCTGTCCACTACAGACCACTTACTAAGATTATTCCCTTTTCCAACCAGTAAACTCTTCGACCTGCTAAAAGCCCAAGATCTCTGGAAAGTTATTCAAAGGGTATCATATCACCCCAACCCTCATTATATAATCCTCCAATTTACAAACATCATGGCAAAACAAGCTTTTAAAAATAAATATAGGATACTTGATAACAGATACCTAATTACCATCAATCCAAACATAGTCTGTGACACTTCAATAAGTGGCAAGGTAAAAAATTGTGGTCTGGGATTCAATATTTCTGACTTACAAAACCTTCTAATGCCTTATGGGCAAATCACTTTTAAATATTTTAGGGTTCCTGGAATACAAGAAGAAGTTCCACAAAACATAGCACTCTTTCGAATTACATTAAAAAAAGGAATAGTGCCATTAGATATCCCCCCCACAATCCGTATTGGAAGAGTGCCTCTTTTCATCTCATTCTGGGGAATAGAATCGCAATGTTTCGAATGCAGGAAGATGGGAAACCTGCTGCACAACTGCCCATTCAGACAATGCACCTCTTGTGGTACCTTTGTGGGTCGGTCACATCAGTGTGGTTCAAAAGAAGAGCATATACAAGAACAACAAAATGTGCAACAAACAAAACCTGAAATAGAACATAATCGAGATATAAATTTAGAGCATGAGACTTCTATCAGGCTGAAAACATATAATCATTCAACAAATGATTCTCATCAAAACAACATAAAAGATCAAAACCAATGCCAAGACACCAACCCACTGGGATGCCACCAAACACATCAAAACAAGACAAGCAAAACTTATTTCTCTTCAACAGACACTTTTTCTGACTTTGGCAATAAGAAATGGATGCTGAAACTAGGCAAGAAGAAACTGCAAGCCTCACAGAGTCTGGGCCTGACCATGTCCCTAAACCCTTCACCACACCATGCAAAAAAAGTGCCACAACAGAAACACAATCCACCACCTTTGTTCACAACAATAACAATAGCAAAAATATCAATTCAAATGAGACCACCTCAACCTCTGATGACATACAGTGCAATGCCAGTCCCAATTATAAAAAACGGAAAGATTAATCCCTAAAATCAGATAATGACAATACATCAAACTCATATCATACCCAACCTGAAGCTAATACCCCTGGGCAAATAGCACTCCAAGATTTAACATTATGGATCCCATCAACTGATCCTGAAGTCTGCCTAATGCAAAAAGACACCCAGCTCACTGTAAGTATTCTAGCTAATGAACAAGAAACCAAGCACCTACTTCAAAATGTCATTCACAATAATGTCACTCAATGTCAGGGGGCTTAACTCCAAAGACAGGGCATTTGCTATCTCATATTGGTTCAAACTCCAAAAACCAGATATACTTTGCTTATCAGAAACTAAGCTTCACCTTCACACAGACCCCACAATAATAAAAACAATTGAGCGCTTTGGTTACGTTATATACTCATTCTCCATCTCAGCTACCGCTCGGGTTGCTCTTATCATCAATAGAAATTCAATTATTGACTTCTTCAAAATCCTGCACATAGATACCAATTGCATTATTGCTACTATACAAATCTGGGGATTTTTGTTCACTCTTATCAATGTGTATCTGGTTAAAGATGAACAAATAGTACACAAAGTTATACATAATATAAACATAGCAATTAGATCGAACCCTAGCCCAGTTATCTCGCTTGGTGATTTCAACCACACTTTTGACCATTTTGAGAAAAAATATTTAAAGATGGTTGCTAGAAACATACACAGTGGGAAAGCACTCTTTCATGAAGGAGCCTTCTCTTTCTATACCAGATGTACTTACTTGCTGATAGACCTCATATTCTACTCTCCTGAAATGATCTCATTCATAGATACACAGCTCTGGCCTATTGCCTTTTCAGATCATCTCGCTGTTCAAGCTACCATCAAATTGCAACCACAACTTCATACATCAACCAACCTCCCCCGGACAATGAGATTACTCAACAGGCACAATGTGCCCCCCCAATTAATCTCAGATATATACATCACCTTTCAAGAACAGAAGATATGGTATCTACCAGCATTACAAGGATGGAATACATTTATAACCACAACACAAAAGTTTATTAACCAATACAATAGATACCAGAAAGGGCCATTAAGATTACTCTCAGAACTTGATCGGATTACATCTGAACTGAAAAGCATCCAAGTTACAGAACACAACATCCCACAAATTCCACTCCTAAAACATACATATAAACAAACCAGAATGACTCTTGTGGAATATATTCGTATGAAGTGAGCACGCAATTATCTGGAACAACAAGATTGTTGGACTCCAGGTTATATCAGATGGGCCCTTGGGTCAGGAAAAAGAAATCACACACCCTCCTCTTTGTGCCTTGATGGTATTACTTACTCAGGCATCAGTATGCTTAACAAAATTAGGGATTATTATTCCACCAAACTGCAGCCCATTGGAACTGTTATCAGATGACTCAAATTTGTGAAAGACTCAAATAACTCTCACAGCATTACTGAAGCTGATATCATCTCCAAAATTAAAAGCCTGCCTGAACACACTCATCCCGGCATGCACGGAATTCCTAGATTTCTTCTGTTACACTTGGAAAAATTTACCATACATGTTACAAGGAGAATCATTGATCTCTTAGCCACTGATAGCCTACATATTCCAGGGATCTATCCTATATCAGTGGTCCCTTTCATAAAAAAGAAAGATCTACCTGTAGACTTAAATAACATTAGACCAATATCCATGGTTCCTCTCCTAATCAAAATTATCGAAAGCATTATAAAAGATAAAATTCAAGAGAAAATCACATCAAAACTTTCCAGGCATCAATATGCTAAGAGGGGTTCATCGACTGGTGATGCTGTAAGCCGATTTTGACTCCTCGTTGATCATATCCGTAGAACAAAACAATCCCGGCCAGTCGCAGTCCAACTAGACTTTGCCGGGGCTTTTGACTCTGTCCGAGTAGATGTACTACTTGGTGAATTAGAGGCTCTTCAGGTTCCTTTGTCATGCATTCAGATCATAGAGAATCTCCTATCAAATCGAGAGATTTTTTTCTATAAATGGGAGAATTTCCCCTGGGTTCAAACCCTGCATCTCCATTCCTCAGGGCTCCCCATTAAGTGCTCTCCTCTTCATGAATTATATAAATCCCTTGCTTTTGAGCATTGAGGATGCACTCCCTGGGATCTCCATCCCTCTTCTTAATGAAAACATCTCCCACATCTCCTACATGGATGATGTGGTGGTGTTTCTTAAATCACATGAAGAAATAAACATTCTTGAAAGCCTATTACAGCACTATGCTCAGATGCATGGGCTTACCGTTAACAGGAACAAATTGGCAATTTGGAATATCAAAACAGCTAACAGGACAACAGGTTCATTACTAGCTATGCCTCAGCCTTTTTGGGGATTCAATATGTCACTATCCCCTACAGCAATGAGGATGGAAACACAACAAAAACTACTAAACAAAATAGACATCACCATGACATGCCTCTCAAGAATATATATATCCACATTTGGAAAGGTTTCACTCTTAAACTCCCTCATACTTCCCAAGATTATATATTATCTTGTGGGTTTTAAACCAACAGAAGCTTTCATTAAAAAAGTAGAATCCCACTGTCTGCGACTCTGCAGAGGTGGGCGCAGATCATTTATCAGTCTGTGCACCCTTCAAAAGCCAAGAGACATGAATGGACTGGGACTGCATTCAATAAAGGTATTTGCAATACAGAGAACTTACAATATGATCCATAAACTTTATTCTGATTGCACGACCTTCCAATGTCCGATTCCCAAAGAGCAAGTGCTTCCCACTGATAGACCACCCTCTCAGAGAATCACTCCCATCTGGCTTCAAATACAGATCTCATACATTTTTACGCACATAGCACCTTCTGCATCCATGTTCAATTCAAAAATAACCTATTGGGAAGCCTTCAAACTATCCAACTCAAATACCCAGAAGGCACACACTTACCTCCCCATCGACATAAACAAACTGCGCAAACTAGCCCGTAGATTGAAACTAGCACCTAAACACACAGACTTCCTTCTCAAAATTAACCTTGGTAGCCTCTCCACTGCTATATTTCTTAATAGAAGAGGCTTCTGCATAGATCCCATATGTTGTCTCTGTCTTTCCAGCCCAGAAGATATGGACCATATCCTTCGCCTTTGTCCGGTCTGGCAAGGACTAAGACAAAACTTCCAGAAACACATTGATAATAATGGTCCAGATCTAACATCTCTTGAAGGGGTTTTAAATAGAGGCATTTTTGCTGAAATCAGGCTTGCCACCTACATAAACTTTGCCATCTGGTTGACCAGATGCAAGGTGATTTTTCAAAAATTACCGCTTAACAAAATCAATAACTGCTTCCTCAGCATAATTAAAAATATCCAAGAAACGGACAAGAGAGAGGCCGATTCATACCTGGCCATACTAACCTGGGAATTCACAACTGGTCTAAACAGCACCTCTCCAACCAACCCCTAAATAATTTATATGAAAATATCTATTATGATTTACTATCTTATTATGATTTAATAAAACCCTCCAACCATAACTTGCCAAAACAGGGCTTACTAACAAAGGTATTTTGTTGTAGACTAGATGAATAATATTCACCTTGCATCCACAGGCTAAGTTCTTCACTATCATTCATTTTATATTCTACTGACTTTTGGATCATTTCTTCTTTGTATATACCACCCTGTAACCTCGTCTAGTTACTTCTTGTTATTTTTTTTTTTTTATTTTTTTTTTGTAATCACTTATAGGTCAAATAAAATTATCTTGAAAGAGAAAAATATTCAAGCTCCATAGAAAATACTTCTACAAATAATGTTGGCAAAACAAACAAGTCTTTTAAAAATAGATTCCCGTCTGTTAATATTATCTGATCAAAAGAAGATAAAGTAGATGACTTTGTATAGATAATTACTAGTTATTTTGAAGACTAAATTTCTTTAGATTTAAATAATGGAAAGGACTGATATTACTAGCTTTCCTAGAAAGAATGAAAGTTATAAAACATTCATTAAATAACAAAAATGTTTGATTTTTTTTAATGTATGTCTCATAACAATAATGCTGCTTTAATTTGTATTTTGTATTTTATACATTCCATAATCACATTGTCAATGAAATGGAAGACTGGAGAGATCTGGTCTGTAATAGTTTTAAGCCTATCCATTAAAGTGTAAAGATTGTATATCTTAATATAAAGCTGAACACTGATTGTATATGTGTGTGAAGATAGTAATTTGAACCAACTGATGATTGCTGGTTTAGCGTGAAATACTTATATTAGTGATTATTTATCTTTTCAAAATGTGTGTGATCAGCTGTGTCAGCAATATGCGATGACATGGAGAGTTGAGGGACGTGTGAAAGTCTGAGTTTTAATCACACATACATTATATATATATATATATATATATAACGAAACTTAAATATATATATATATATATATATAACGAAACTTAAATATATTCCAAACAATGGGAAACAATTTATAATATTATATAAATAAAAACTCATAAAGAAATATTTTCAATTATATTCATAATCATTTACAACTCAACTTTCAAAATCTTCAGGCAGAAAACTTAGTAAATAAAACACTAGGTAAAAATGTTTTTTTTATTCCATTTTGAAAGTTGAGTTGAAAATGATTATGAATATAATCGAAAATATTTCTTTATGAATTTTTATTTATATAATATTATAAATTGTTTACCGTTGTTTGGAATATATTTAAGTTTCGTTATTGTATTATTAATATTAGCGGACATTTATTTTGTTATATATATATATATATATGCTAGTTTAAGACTGTATGGTGTATTAATTTACATTTTGGATTTTAATAGAGGTGTTTGTTTATATATAAGTCAAATTTGTCACTCGTTTTTATTTAAAAAATAATTGTAAAATCCATTCTTTTGGTGTAGAGATTGATTGTATTTTGTTAGTTTATATATAGAAAATATGATCAATCAATTAGTAGATTGAAATCTATTACTGCCTTTTTTGTTTTATATAAATATGAAACTTTTCTGCTAATAAAATGCATTATTCTCTTTATTAGTAAAAGACTTGAGGAATTGGCGATATCATAATTTTACAAATGGAAAATTTGTTCCGATGCATCTGCCACTGGATGATAAAAGGTAGAAAGACAGTTGTAGAGGCGCTGCAATCACTAATTTGAAAGAAAAAAACGTTAAAATTCCACCAATAGCAAAAAATGTTAGCTTAAGAATATCTTTGTGTGTGAGAAGATGATCTGGACCAATTGATGAGCCTGCTTCAGCATGAAATACATATATTGGAGATCATTTACTCTTTTACATATATGAGGTATTGTGGAATGGTTGCATGAGATGCATTGGATAGCTGTAAAATGCATAAAAGTCTGAGTTCAAATATTTTCCATTTAAATACTAATTAAATATTATATTGGCTACTGAAGATTTTGCTTTGATAGTTTGAATGCCTTTCATACTAACATTAGTTTGACGATTGTGGAGGGTGTGTGTCTTTTTTACATTACAATGTTTAGATATGAATATTGAGATTGTAAAGACAGTATTCTATACACAATCCTTGAAATATAAAATGTATTGGTTTCCATTAAGTGTAAACACCATTGTGGTGGTGATTTTATCATCATGAGAGTTTTGTTTCACACACTACACTCCAGTTTATTTATAAAAAAACTTCTGAATCAATTATTATTCTAATGATCTATGGCCCAGTGTGCTTTTGTTGGGATAGCTTTATACCCAGTGAATTGCATAACTTCTCAGTTTCAACAGCATATTAATGGCATATGTTTGAAATGAGTTCAAAATCTCTAAAATAAAAGAATTGATTATAAAATATTTTTTTTTACATGAATTATCAAAAAAATAAAAATGGAAATTGCAGCTTATATATTCCCAATCATCCAAAAATTATAAATAAATAGAAAATATTAAATTTAACATATATTCCATTTACATGTGATAACGTGAATATACTGGAATCCCTAATAATATTAATTATCAGGTTTTATATTTAAATATAAATGAAACAATCTTAAAATTGTAATTTTTTTTTTTTTACCAAAGTTTTTATTAATAACATAAATTCATATTTGTTGTTCATTTTTGAATATTTTTTCATTTTCTTTTACTTCCTTGCCATCTATGATTGGAGATAAAAATAGATCTTATGGTAGATATCACTTCTGTTATTTAAATGTTTTTGTTTTCATGTAAGCAGATAATGTTGCATCCTGTGCGTGATCAGAAGTCATATATAGATGAAACAACATATGTCAAGGTTTTAGACAGATGCCCTTGCAGATTTGTAGATACACCATAAAATAGTGATGATTATTATTATTTTTTGTTTAAATATATTGAAAAATACTTTTAAATAGTCCATTGCCATTCAGCAATTTAAAGCAATTCTTCAATTGTGATCTGTAGAAAAATATTTTAACAAGCAGTTTTCCTTTTCTGTTAGGGCTAAAATTCAACACTATACTTAGTTTTTGTATAGTTATACTCTTCCATCTGTTCATCTTATTGCTGGTCCTGCTAACCATGGGAAAATTACAAAACCAATGAGTGTATTTTCGGTATTAAGATAAAAAAAAATTCTTATTGTCTGAACAATCTGTGTAAATTTAAGCAGAGAATTCAAACATGAAATTTGAATTAAAAATGCCATTCACCATTGATGTGAAATAGAAATAAAAATAATTTGAATTTTCAAGAAAGAAATAAAACTCATATAAGAGTTAAAATTAGCTAAGTGAGAAATTTATTTCCAATAAATTTAAATTAAAACTTGCAAATTGTTTTGTAATATTACCAGATATTAAATATGGTTTATATTTAAAAAAAAAAAAAACAGATAAGAAAATAATAGAACACACCAATGAAATCAGATATATTTTGTAAAGAGGCAGCAATAAACCAATAAAATTTTTACTGTGACAAGAAAATAAAGCATATACATACATACATACATTTGTATAACAGTAAAAAAATAAAATAATAACGATATAAAATAAATAATTTTATATATAATAGTTATAATGTTTCAAAAGATATTTTTATGAAGATTAAACAGATTATAAAAAGTATAAATAATAAATATAGGGAAGAAAATAGGTTAATTATAAACTAGTATATAAAAAGAAATTGAATCTAGGGAATTTATATAATGAATATATATATATATATATATATATATATATTCATTATATAAATATATATATATATATATATATATATATATAAATATATAAATTGAAAAAAATGAATGGAATTAATTTAATTGAATGTTTAATTTGTAAGAAAGAGGGGGGAATATTTCATATATTGGTACAACAAAGAATGCATTAAAAACTAGACTGAGACAGCTTCTATATGATAAAAATTCAAATGTTTATATATTGTAATGTTTTAGAGCATAAAGAATTTAATATTAAAATGTTGGATTGGGTTAAAATTACAAGAAAAGGATGGTAAAAGAATATTTGCATATAAAAAAATATAATCGTACTTTTAGTAGAATTAATGGAGTGGATAAGGAATGTAAAATAACGTATAATTAAAAATGGAATGTTTACATAGGTTTAAGTAAATTGTTAAATATTTTTTAAGAAAAAGATGTTAATACACATTTAAAAATATAGCTTAGAAATGTGTTTTTGAGATGTATATTTTAGATAATATTTTAAAAAAGGGGGGTGTAATTAGAAATTAGGGTTGGTTTTAAATTTGTATAAAAAGTTTCTTGGATGTTTTTAAGATTTGTAATTAAATAATGTAAAAGGAAGTGTAGTAGTAAAAAAGTAGAGGAAAGGTATGTAAGTAAAATATAATTATGTATAGTGAATATGTTTGTTAATGTTTATGTTAATATAAGATGAAAGTTTTAAGTAATTTAGGTTTTATTTATAAATATGTATTTCTTGTTGTTGTTCCAGATCCTTGAAAATGACTGTAAGAATATAAAAACAATTGAAACATTGGAGTTTCATATATATATATATATATATATATATATGAAACTCACACATATATATATATATATATATATATATGTGTGTGTGTGTGTGTGTGTGTGTGTGTGTGTGTTCAGTGTTGATATAAGAAAATAACGTTTTTGAAAAGAAAGAGAAGAATTTTTTTAATTTGTTGATATTATTGGAGAACATATATATTTTAAGTTGAAAAAAAAGTGATTGTATATTTGTTGTATTACAATATATGAAAAATATACTACACAGAATTAGCTTAGAAAGCTATAGACATAAATAAATGTGGCAAAATTAAAACAAAATCTCGGTGTTGGATATTTCTTCCATAAGAAGAAAAGTTGGTAATATGACTAAAAAAGAAATGATATCATGAAATGAGTGAAATACTTTTTTATAACTGTAAAAACAATAAAAAAATATGTTTCAAAGTTAATACCAATTCTGAATTGACCTCAGTTATCAAGGTATAATGAAATAAGCAAATAGTCTAAGAAAAAAAATAAAGATTTAAATAAGATTGGAATTATAATCAATATTCTAAAACAAACAAACAAAAAAAAATATAAACAAATATACCAAATATATAAATGATAAAGATGATTAAAATTATCAGAAAAATTGAAGTATTAATATTTAAAGTAGTTTATAAATAATTAAAAATAACATATCAATCACAATTTTGTCAGCTTTGTATAAAAACATTTCCAAGGTAATTTAAACTCATCTAAGGTATCTTTGAATTTTAAATCAACTTAAATAATATGGTGGTTTTAGTGTATAATTGCACAGATGGAAAACTATTAAAAAGTTATTTAAAAGAAAGTTAATAAAAAAGCAAAGATCTAAAGATTAGTATTTTTGTTAAAAAGTAATATAATAAATACAAACACACCTTAATTAATTTCTATTTAAAAGAATCATTTTTAAATCATAGTGAGTGGAAATGTTTGTTTTATTAATTGAATTTAAAGCAAATGATTCCTTGGCACTTTGTAATGTAAAAGTCAGATAAAAGACAAAAAATGAAAGATTATGTGTTTTCCACTCTGTAACAGATTGACCAAGCCAGACACAGGCCAGATAGGAAAACATCAGAATCAATAAGAATAAAGAATGTCATGTGCATTCAATCTGGAAAATTTCTGATAAGGGTAGCTATAAAATTATAAATGATGAAATATTAAACTATTATAAACCCTTTTTACTCACTTAGAAATGATGTATCTGTTCATCCGTGTAGTGCATTGTAGACCCCAAAATATAAGGGCTTTGCAATGAATTAATTTCCTGTTATGCATCAGTTGAGGCAGCTTCCAAAGTGATGATTACTGAAAGGCAGCAAACAGCAGACTGGTTTCCCTAGAAATGATATAAGTATTAATTGTACTTCGATTGGATAAGTGTTATACCTCTTGGACCAGATGGATTTCAAATAAATCTACCATGGTGAACTTTTTTTTTATCTAAATTGAAATAGGAACTTCAAAAAAAAATTAACATATTTCAAATACATAAACATCTAAAAAATCCATTATCTGATGAAGTGTAAATTGAAATTTGTCATATTCTTCCAATATGTTTCCTCATCAATCATTTTTTTTGTTTTTATTTTTTTGTTACATGGTAAACTAAATTATTATTTTCTATTAAATTTAAGTGGGTGTAGATGGCTGCATAGTTTATGTTTATGTTAGTTTAAGGTGTTTAATTATGGGCTGTTTTTCTCATGGTTGAATCAGGGTTGGTGAAGGGATATATGGGTATTTCATGTCAATGTATGTCAATGTAATATGAAGTGTGCTAGCATTAGTATCCCATTTAAATGCATGGTCCAAAAGTGTAGCCACTTGCAATGGATGCTGATGCATTTCCTATGCCATGGATTCTTCTCACTGTATGGATTGGGACTATAAGATGGCATGGACTGCCATCCCTCCATATGGAGCATTTTGTATGTCTTCATATTAAATTACTTAACTTGCCAGACAGATGTGCATTCTTGTACTGGATGCGGATCATTCTTCCTTACATAATAACATGCTGCAGATGTACATTTCTCTCAGTATGGTTTTACGCTGACATCTTCATGTTGCATTGAACACATTGATTTATCATTAAGCTGGTTTTGCTTTAACTGCAAACTTATAACCTGGAGATAAAAGTGTGGAGTTAGTCAAGTGTGTAGTCTATGTAGCCTGTCTATTCCTAACATCCTAATGTATTAAAATGTATAAACTGTCCTTCTGTGCAGACTTACTACGATAACAGAATTTAAGTTTAAAGTAATAATAACAAAAACTAAAGCAATATTAAATAATTTATTCTTCAAATTACATTTGTGAATTCTGTGATTATTACTGGCAGTGGCATATTTTATTTATTTTGACTGGGGCTTATCAGTCAAAGTAAAAATGCTATCTTAACAAGAAGTATCTGCCTACTATATAATTTTTCCCAAGTTCAAATGGCCTGGTGGCACGCTGTATGGCAGATAGAGTAAGAGTCTATTACCTAGCCATTATAATAATCAGTATTCAGTTTATATTAAGCCAATAAACATCACATGACCACCATCTCCCATGCTTGTGTATAACTGTTGTTAAAACAGGCAAAACTCACTATATGTATGCCACACACAGCAAGCTAGATTAATCAACGGATGCCAGAAATAAAGTCAGATGAGTGTATATAAATATTATTTCAGAGTATAACAAAATAAGGGAAGACAATATGAATTCTAATTGTGGAATCATGTATTTTTTATCATATTTTATTAAGCTGAATGATCAATCATCATGGAATTTAAAATCTTAGAAGGATTTTTTTTTTTACCAAGTGATTATTGGTATTATAAAGTTAATGATTAAGTGTTTTTTTTAGAATGAAATTAAATTTTATTTAAATATTCAAAACAGTTTTAGCAATACCTCATATGTTAATAAACAACCCATATTTCAAATGTTAATATTTCTCACATTATTTAAAAAAAACTTTGGGTTGACTAGTAATAGTACCAATATTGAAATTTTTTTATGATTTGTAAATACTAAAAATTATAAGAAATCTGATGGTGATTTAGAGAGTGCTTTCTGAGATTTTTAATTCTAAGTATCACCCAAAACCACTGGTGTCACATCCAAGTAATAAATGATATTAACTAATCCATACAGGATTATATGGATGTGTCAGTGGTAATTTTGGGTGAACCTTAAAATTTAAAATGGTGGTGTACACAGTCTAAATTCTAAAAATCTGTAACTTATAAAATATGAATTATATTACAATAATGACCACACAAATCACCAAAATATGCAGGGATGGTGAAGAATGTTTTTGATGATACAAATTATTTTCTAAAAATAATCAGAAGTCTGATCAAACTAAGCTTATCATTTTGCGATTCTAAAAGCTTATTGTGGTGCCATAGACAAGTTAGTTTAGTATTGTTTGAAATTTATATATTGTAAAGGTAGGGAGATTCATAAATAAGTATAGAATTATATGACTAATTAATATTAGAAGTATATAAGTAAATAATATTGAAATTATCTAACTGAATAATTATAGATCTAATGTATCAATGTCATGTAGAAAATAACCATATATATTGTGAAGGTTTAAGTAGAATTTACCACCAAGGGATTAATCTAAACCCAATGGGTGCAGTGAAGGCTGCAGTTAGCAGACCATATAAGGAGAGGTATTTATAAAATAAAAGATGTTTTGTTTGAACTTCAAAAGTCAGGTATGTAAGTGGGATATAGAAGGAAAATTTGGTTAGTAAAAATTACATTACAATGACCTTAATTAACAGAGTGCTTTACCAACATATGTAACAGTTATGTATATAATTGAAATTTTCTAAAATATAAACTAATTTTTTAACTTATAAAATCTGTCTAAAATTCTCATTTGTTTAATGCAAAGCCATCTAAGCTGGCACAATTAGCACAATCACCATTGGACAGATTTTGGAAACAGCAAACAATTATCGGTCTTCATTATTAAACAAAAAAAAGAACCATGACCAGAGATAAATTTATGCATCAAAAAATCACTGCCAACATACAATTGCAAATAGTAGTCTTTGATGTTGAAAATCCAGGCAACTAGACATTGTATATAAAATTAGTAGAGAAACATTTCCAGGAAATTATCACCAAATAAAACCATATAAAAATAGCTACCCTTTTGGGTTTTGCAAAAATTAAAGTATTGAAAATAGCCAACCATTTGTGTGGACATGATGAGCCTGAAACATTACCATATAATGAAGTAGTCATGAAATTAACTGTAGAGCTCTGCCCTCTACTATCAAAACATGGTGAAATTTTTAAAGAATATGATGCAGCTCTATGCGAGTAAGCACAAAATTGTGTTTACAGCCAGTTTTTTGAAGAAGCGCTCAAACAATTATTACTAGGATTACACAAAATAAAATTCCGCAAACAGTTGCTAGTGGACTCAACCATAAAATGTACAGAAGCAATAAATAAGGGAAGGCAAATGAAATATTAATTGACCAAGCTAAGGGTTATATAAATATTACATCACAGCATATACAATATCAATGCATCTAGAATACAATTGAATGAGAAGAAAAAGGCAGGAGCCAAAGATTATAGGTGCAATTGCATATGTTACCTCTGCAAAAAACCAGGACATATCAAGCAAAATAATAGTCAATCCAGTGAAAACTGTCAAACCACAGATTGTGAAGATCTCTGGTGAGGTATTTTGACCAATTAAGTTTAAGAAAGCAATCCCAAAAAATATAAAAGCATTAAAGAGAACAATCCCCAGAAATGTATGATATAAAAACATTAAAGAGTGAAGAGTCCAAAATTAAGCAAATATTATACATAGAAGGGAATAATTTCAAAATGGAAATAGATAGTGGCTCAGAAGTCTCTCTTATATCTTTAAGAGATTGGTAGAATATTATTAAAAAATCAGAATTTGTAAAAAAAAAAATTGAGAGAACTGAAAGGTTGTGCTAGAGACATAAATAGAAACATGGTTCAGATTGTCAGAAGAGTTATGGTGGGAGTAAAATTGAATGTGAACAGCAGAGTGCTACCATTATTTATAGAGCATAAACAAATAAACACATTAATTGTTAGGAACTGGTTCTGACCACTGGAAATCATGATCAAAGTAATAAAAAAAATAATATTGGAAAAGAAATCCAAAGTAAATTCCAATTTTATTTAGTACAACATTGGGTCAAATACAAACACACCAGTGCAAAAGAAATCCAAAGTAAATTTCAATTTTATTTAGTACAAGGTTGGGTCAAATACAAACACACCAGTGCAACTAGAGTTAAAGGATCACTCAATGTCTGTAATATGCAAAACAGGAGAGTTACCATATGCATAGTGAAGCAATGTGGAAGAAGCACTGAATGACCTTATGCAAAAAAGTATTATAAGCCCAATTGAAGATGCAGATTGGGCTACCCCGAATGTAGTGGTGAACTAAACAAACAGATGACAAACTGAATCTCTGTGTAGACTATAGAGGGATGATAAATAAAAATAGAGGGATGATAAATAATAATTTCTGTAAAAGTGCATAACCAGTCCCCAACACAATAGAAGTTCTAGCCATCATTGAAAGGACATCATTGTTTGCCAAGCTCAATATCTTTGCTGCATTCCATCAAATAAACATGATCGAAGAAATGATGAAGTTTCTGACCATAAAAACACATCTAATATTATTTAAATATAATTGTCTGTTTTCAGGATTAATGTGACTACTAGAATTTTGCAAGCAAAGATGGATAATTTGGTAAACAACTGACAGGAGTCACTCCTTATTATGATGATAATATCCTTATTACATCTGACGCTGTGGAAAACCCAAATATAGAATCATCCAAATGTATAGGAAATTGGAGAAATTTGGAGCAATGCTTAATGCTGATAAATATGTATGGAGCACTCATAAACTTACATTTTTGGGACACAAAATATCCGGACATGGTAAATCCCTAGCTCCTGAGAAAACAAAGGTACTAAATAATGCATCTAGACCAAGGAATGTAAAAGAATTTCAAGCATTTCTGGGTCATAACAATTACTTTGAAACTTCACTGAGAAAGAAAGCTCAAGTCACTCAACCACTGTTCAACATGCTGAAGAAGAGCCAAGTCTGAAAATGAACATCAGAACATGAGAATGTCTTTAATAAAAAAGCCCTGCTGACGTCAGAGAAACTATTAGTTCATTATGATAACAAGACAGAATTATGTTTGACAATGGATGCATCAGAGTATGAAGTAGATGCAGTCCTAACATATCCCACCACTAAGCATGAAAGACCAATAGCTTATGTCTTGAAGAATCCATCTAGTGCCAAAAGAAATTTTAGTCAAATAGATAAGGAGGCATTGACAATGGTTTTCGGAATCAATAAATTCCACCAGTATTTGGACAGATGGAAGATTTTTACAACAACAAACCACAAACCATTGCTGGTAATATTCACAAAAGTGAATCATTTCCTTCATTACCTGAGCTGATGGATGTTATGTTGGATTAATATACTTTTGGATTATGACTACAAACTACAATATAAGAATGACAAATTGATTCAACATGCTGACACATTATCAATGTTGCCAAATACCTCAGAAGAAGAAAAACCCATCTTAGAAGTCAATTATATTGATGATTGGGAATTGAAAGTGGTAAATATTAGGCATATAGCTAAATTGACAGACACTGACCCAGGCTACTAAATACTTAAAAGCTAGATTAGTAAGGGTTGGCCCAACAGAAGACCTAAAAACTTATCAATTGTATGTTGGAATGCACATGCCCAACTATCAATCAGCAAGGGTTGTGTTCTTAACATCAACAGAGTTGTGATATCTCCAAGAGGCCAAAACAAAGTCCTAAGTATACTTCATAACAGTCATCCTGTGATAGTGCATGTGAAGTCATTGACAATGAGTTATGTTTGGTGGCCAACACTGAACAATAAGATAAAAGCATTCACAAAAAGCTGTGAGGAATATCAAGCAAATGCCAAACAGAAAAAGAAGGAATATAGTCTGTGGAAATCAGCTAGAAGAGTTTGGTTGTGCATTCATATGGATCATGCTGGCCCTATCAAGGAATACATTTTCCTAGTACTGGTCAATGCTTACTCACACTGGATAGGATACAGACTTGTTAAAAATACTGGGACAGATGATGTCATCAAGCATTTAAGTTTGATATTTACAATGTAAGAATATCATGAAACTCTAGTCATGGACAATGGTTCAGGTTTTGCATCATAAAAATTTGAGTTTCTTGATGATCAGAGATATTAGACATGACTGTGAACCACTGTAGCATCCTGAAAGCAATAGGCTAGCCAAAAATGCAGTATAGCAGCTAAGAATGCACTAAGAAAGTGAAATTCTGCAAAGATACCAGAAGTATTAGACCAAATACTCTTACAGCAACATACCATCCCAGTTGCAGCAAGCAGAAAATTACCAGCTGAATTGTTCCTGAAACAAAGATTATGGACAGAGCTAAACTTGTTACTCCCTGAACTGATCAAAAAAACTGGAGAATCAGAACAGAACTTCATCATTGGCAAGAAGGTGTGGATTATATGTTGTCTATGGAAAATCTGAATAAAAGGTGAGGTAGTCAGCATAACGTCTAATTATATTGTGACATTGCAACTGGTAGATGAGATGGTATATAAAACATTATAACCATTTCACTACCAGAGTGGTTGATGGTGGGAAAGAAGCTACCATGACCAAAACAATGAGAATAAATCAAAAGAGACTAAACCAGAGATCAGTGAGATCCAAGTTACTTACCTGGAAATCCAAGCAGAAATTAGAGAAGCAGCTAATATACCTGAAACTAGAGAGACAGTGATGAGTGAAGAACTGTCACAAACAGAGAATTCATATGAAAAAGAAAAAAGTAAAGGTAATGTGATCCAAGATGAAATAGAAAAGAGAAGGAGTATGGTGTCAAGAACAAGTTACTTGAGGATTTCATAAAATTTATTATGTAAATAGCATTGTAAAATTGGGGGATTAATAAATATGTATGACTAAATAATATTAGAAGTGTATAACTAAATAATATTGACATTCTCTAACTAAATGATTATAGATATCATGTAATAATGCCATGTAGAAAATAACCATATATGGTGTGAAGGTTTAAGTAAAATATACTTACCAAAATATCTCACCTTATAAGGTGAATTTGGAGAGTAATCAAAATCTATAGGGACTAGTGAAGGACTCAGTTAGCATACATTATTAGAAGAGGTATTTATGGAATTAGAGATGTTTTATTTAAACTCCAGAAGTCAGGTGTATAAACAGGATATATAGAGAGAATTCAGGTGGTAAAAATAAGATGCTACAGTGGCCCTAATGAGCAGACCTATGATACCAAACATTAAATGAGTGCTTGATGTATTAACAGTTATGTTTATAATTGAAATTTGCTGATTTAAAGAATGCTTTCTCAGATTTTGAATTTTAATGATTACCCAAAACCACTGCTGACACAGCCAAGTGATAAATGATGTTGAATAATCCATACAGGATCATATGGATGTGCCAGTGGTAATTTTGGGTGAACATTCAAATTCAAAATATGTGAACAGTCTAAAAAACTAAAAGCTTGTAACTTCTAAAATATCAATTTTGTTACAATAATGATGCAGAGATGTTAAAGGATGTTTTTTGTTGATACAAATTACAGTCTAAAAATAATAAGAAGTCTGGTCAAACTAAGATTATCATTTAAAAATTCTAAAAGCTTATAACTTTTAAAATATGAATTTAATCACATAAAATATCATTGAGTGCAGTTCAATATTAAAAGCTTATATTTTTTAAAATATGAATTTTATTACAATAATGATACCATGAAGCATTGAAGTATGCGGTGAGAGTGAAAACGTTTTTTGATGTTACAAAGTATCATGCAAGACATTCAGAAGTCTGATTAAACCAAGCTTATAATTTCAAAATACTAAAACCTTATTATATCTTTTTAAAATATGAATTTTATTAAAATATATGTTCATAAACAGATGTTGGTAAGTTGAAAATTTTGAAAAACTACAAGCTTATAAGTTTTAAAATACAAATTTTATTACAATATAAGTCCATAACCATAAGAAATAAAGCATATCAAATTTACAATTAATCAGATTTTTTCTTAACAAAAGGAATCAAGCACGAGTGTGTGTGCTGCACAACTGTTCCCAAAAGCTATTAATATAAAATAAATAACAAAATAATAAACTAGCTGAGTGCTTTCAAAAAATCTTGCCTTCATAATCATAGCTTGTTAATACATTTAATGATATGCAAATATGCTAATTCCATTTTTTCGATAAAGCATAGCACATGTCCTTCCTATTTATGGCATCACTGTCTCGTGAGATGAATAAGGCCTCTTTGATTTTTCTTTTAAGGTCATGTTTCTCTTTACACATGATTGTAGGAATGTTTGGAATGCACTTGTGGTGACTTGTGCTCTGGTGCTGATAGAAAACTGAATAGGTAGAAGGATCGTTGCGAGCTCTATTGTATGAACATTTATGTTGTGCTAATCATGTGGACAAGGATGCTCTGCTGATTATGAAGGCAAGATCCTTTGAAAGTGCTCAGCTAGTTTATTATTTTTAGTTATCTATTTTATATTAATAGCTTTTTGGAAACAGTTGTGCTGCACACACACTCGTGCTTGATTACATATATTTCCCAAAAGTAAAAAAAAAAATTATTTTACTTAGCAAAAGGAACTAACATTGCATGTTTCTATTTACCATGTAGTTAGATAAAAAGTAGAGATAAGAAAAATAGCATTGTTCACCTTGATCTTCTGATGCAGATGTTGAATCTACATTTGTCACTGAGGTCCTTATGACATGTGAGAAATGAAGTAGTAATCATTTGGTAAGATTAAAAATCTAATTTATTAATTTTTTATTAATTGTAAAATTAATATTCATTAGACAATTATTATTTCCACTATTGTTAAGATAATTAATATGCTTTGGCAGTTGTTTCTACATCTATTCAACATATACATCATTTCAACATTTGATTATAGACATATATATGAATAAAATTCATATTTTAAAAGTTATAAGTTTTTAGTATTTCAAAATTATGAGCACTTGATCAATTTGTGTGTATTGAAAATGTGATTTTTTAAATTAATATATGTGTCTTTATGTTTTTTGCCTTTACTTTTTTTTGATTAAATATTTTAAATTTGTGTTTTAGAAATTATAAGCTTTGAGTATTTCAAAATTTATTTGTTTACCCCATTTTTTATATTTTCTATATTTTAGTCATGGGATTTGATCAAGCATTGTTGTATGAAATTTGTGCTTTAATTTTTTAATTATTCATGTAAATTGTGATTTTGTAGTGATTGGTCATATGTCATTTATCACTTGGATGTGTTAGCAGTTGTGTTGGGCAGCCATTAGAATTTAAAATGGTTGTGAGCACAATCTAAATCAGTACCAGAAATTTTATGTTTTATTTCAAAATCTTTAATTTTTAAAAGCAATTTTGTTTCATTTCTTATATGGATTGTGTAAAAATGTATATTTATTTTCAAAATTATATAATTTGATTTAGAGATAATAGATGTTTTCTTCATTAATGGTCCCAACCGTTTACAACTCTTTAACGCTTTGATAAAGTATTTAAATTAACACACACACACACACACACACACACACATATATATATATATATATATATATATATATATATATATATATATATATATATATATATATATATATATATATATATATATATCTACTTCTATAAGCTAAACATATTTCCATTCTTTTCAATTTTTTTAATTTTCACCCATTCACCACTTCAAAATCTTTTTTAAATTATTTTTAGAGTATTACTGAAAATAAGTTATATCCGTCATAAAAGCCTCTTATTTTTTATATTAAATGAAGTTTAATTTATCTTCATTAATCTAAACATCTTAATATCTTAAACAATTTTATGATTGTTTATTAATTACTTTGATAATGTATTAGAACTTGGCTATTCCATGAAAAGTTGGTCTACCATAAAATGTATATTTATTTATTTTATTATAAGAAATCTCATGAGTTTCTAGGAATAACACATTCAAAGTAGTCATTATTTTAATGTTTAAAAAATAAGTAACCAGTGTTTTATTCCACATTTTATTGAAATTAAAATTTGAAATAATTAGGAGTATATTTATTGTTTGCAGTGTCTATTTATTTGACAATATACAGATTCATTCTTTATTACTGTCTGAATGGATAAAATATGTAAGGATGTATCAATACCTTTTTAGCTTCATCTCAAAATTTCAGGTTAAATTTTAAGGCATTATATATAGTACATCATTTACTTTAATAAGTTTTTTAAAACAATGATATATAAAAGAGGAAAATATCTAATTCAACTTTTCTCTTAATGATTGAAATAAATGTTTACATGATTAATTTCACATAATCACTTAAACAAAGATATAGTTAATGTTATAAGTGTTTACAACTCATCATATAAAAATACCTTAACATTATTTATGAGATGGTCTAAATGTACTTATAAGTAGAAAAGTTTTACTATTCCTTTTTTGATATTTTATTTTATGATATTTAACACTTGGTGATTTATTTTTAAAATTTCTTATTAATGCACACTTAGTGATTTAAAAAAAAAAACTTTCTTAAGATAGCACGCAGTGAGAATTGCTTGCCAGATGGCTATCTAAGAGACATCAACATTTTATTCCTTGCATATCTTTTATATAGAGTTTACAAAATCTATAAGTAATCAGATACAAGTGTAAGAATTCAAAGTGCAATAAGCTAATCCATCAAGTACGATATTGATCAGAATTTAATTGATGTTATAGATGAAAATGCTTATATTGTTTTTTAGTATATATAAAATTTGAAATTATACTGAAGATATCCTAATTCAAAACTTTAATTTTTAGTTAATGTACATAATTGTACTAGGATATCTATAGTAATGCGAGAATTTAAGAATCCTTTGTATTGTTTACAATCTGACAATGGATTTTATATTGTGTTTAGTAGCTTAAAAATATATAACTGATAAAACGATATTATTTATTACAAATATAATATTTTTTTATCTGATTATATTTTAAATATAACTTTCAAAATTTAAAATAGGAAGATCTATTAAGATATAAAATCTAAACCATTATGTCGTGTATCAACAAGTATATAATACAGTTGCTGTCATCAACGCATATTTCATTAAGCTAAGCAATAAAAAATCATTATATATAATATAACTACTTCAAAATACAAAAAAACAAACCAGAAATCAATATAACTAGGTATATAACCATTTTAAAAGTTCTATTTGATAAACTCGACCTTACTATGGCTTTTAAGAACGCTGCACGAATATTAACTATGATTATCTGTTAGTGATTATAGGTTTTGTCATAATAATTCACTCTGCATATAAAATTTTGTAACGTAGAATATAACAAATAATAAACGAAAAATATTACATTACAATTTCTATAGATTAAGATAATTGTTGAGATTAATAACAAATTTTATCTGCTTTTACTTTTAGTTACGCTATTTTAGTCATTTAAATAAAATTCCACCTAACAATAGTCATTTACAAATTACTTCAAGGTTATTCATCAAATAATTTAATGCTTAAATATTTTCAGAATAAAATTTAATTTTATTTATACAGTCAAAATAAACATCATGCATTAAAAAGGCGCATGGTTTAAATGCAATTATTACAGGTTTATATGTAAGTACTTTACTTATTTTGTCTCTTTTTATATGTCCGTTGTTTAAAAATGTTTTTTTAGTGTTTAAAAATGTGTTTTTTTAGTGTTACTTACTTTGATTTAATTTTTTTTGTCTTTAACTGAGGTCATATTTTTACTACTCGCTAACAAATTTACATTTGTTTTTTGAAAGTAAAAAAATCGAAGACAAACTTATAGCTGGTTTTGAAGACATGTAGATGTCTGAAAATTTCAGATTTTCCACTCAATAGATAACTTTTAGATAATTGCTTGGCTTTGGATTGGTATTTTTAGATCTAGTGTTTTAATCTGTCCTGACACCTCTCTGAGGAGTGCCAAAGCACGAAACCATGGTCAGGGGTTTGGGGAAGGGTTCCTGACAGAGATATTTTAAGTGCTGGCTCTGGCTAAGCATTTATCACAAATATTGTAGCGGAATTGGCAATCCTCATTGTTTATAACTTACAAGCTTAAGAGATAGGGTCATGTGATCTATGACTCTTATTTTGACTAAATATATTTTAAGTCTTTTTGTACTCCTCATAAATTCTTAAATAATTTCAAACATTTACACTACCTTGAATATGTGTATTGTAAAATTTACATGATGGATTTTATAAGAATTTGAACGATTTTGTAGGAACGTTTACATAATAAATCCAGGTTTTTTTCCTTCACAGATGACTTTAAAGTATTGAAATTAAAAATTTGAAATAAGGTGCAAATTTATATTTAGTTGATTATATTTATTTTCCCCATACTGGAGTTTAGTTTTAAGGTATATGTAAATAAAGATTGAATATATGTTTAACACCATTACGTTTACTATGCTATCTCCTGCTATTCTTTTATTTAAACCGTTATCATTTGAAAAAGAAATATCTAAAGATCGAATGTATTTGAATCCCGACTGAAAAAATATCTTAAAATGTTTGTTTATAATAATAATTTTATTTCAAGTTTGCAAAACAAAATCATTTAATCGAAATATTACATGTCATAGAATCCAGTTTTGCATACATCTACATATCTATTCCTCCATCATCTAACAGCAAATATTGAATGTATAATATTAATGTTGTGTACATTCTTTATTGTTTTGTACAATGCTTTTTTACAATCTACATTTCACTATGACAGTTTTGATTGCCCCATCAATCTTCTACATAATTTCTGCTTACATTTCCAAATTTTAACATAAACTGCCAAAGTGAATTGTAGATTTGAAAATATAAGTAGAAGTTTTAATGAAGATTGGTGAGACAATCAAAACTGACGGTGAATTATAGTTTGAAAAAAAAAGCATTGTATAAAGTAATAAAGAATATACCACCAAACATCACATGATCACCATATCTTATTTTTTTCTCATAACTGTTGTTAAAACAGGTAAAACTCTCCATTCAGTAGCACCCAATGCAAACCAGTGTAATCAATGAATGTCAGAAGGCTTGTGCACTGTATGGGGATTTTATGTAAAAGTCTTCTGGCATCCATTGATTATTCTGCCTTGCACTGAGTGGCAGTACTATATGCAGAGTTATGTCTGCTTTAATAAAGAAAATACATATTAATATTATATGGATTTGGCAATGCAATAAGAAAGATAAAGTAAATTTTGAATACATAGAAATTTTTTTTATCATTCAACATTTGCTGATAAATGATGGAAATAATTTGACATACAACATTTAAATTTATATCGGCTTTAATTTTAATTACGTTATTTTAATCCATCTTTAAATAAAATCCATCTTTTCTAATTTCAGTTACTTTTATTTACAATTATTTCCAGAATAAAGTTAAATTTTATATGTGTATCTAAGTTACAGTATTCTGAATGGTTCCTATTTATATTACATTCCAATTCACATTATATTATTTTTCATTGGAATATTATTGAAAATGAATGTTATCTCATTTTAATATGATTAATTCATCTTCATTATTTTAGTGATTCTAATAACTTAAATAATTTTACCATTTCTTGTGAATTATTTTGACTTGATTATACCATGAATAAGTGAATAATCACTGGATTTTTAATGGTTAAAATATAAATAACAAATGTTTTAATTCAGACGAATTTCTATATACTATCATAATTAAAATTTTGAACTAGTGAAATGTAGATTTTATTTGGTTATTTGCAAATTTGATTATATATTAAAATATTTTGTCCATCCTGTAGTGCAATTTTAATATATAAAATATGTAAATAAAGATCCTGAATATATTTTTAAAATCACTTGATATAGTTGACCAAGTCAATTCTAAAATAAATACTGTGAATTATATAGATGAAAACAATTCATATTAAATAATTTAATTTAATAATATGTTTAACCTTAAATCTATCATATCCAACTTTAATTCAAATTTTAAATATTGTATTTTCTAATATATATATATATATATATATATATATATATATATATATACCTAATAACAGATATCACAATATATATATATATATATATATTGTGACCTGTTATTTAGGTCCCTGTATTAAATAATCCAAAATTTTAAATCATGATAATATATTTGGCATTAAAATCTTAACAAGTGGCTTTCAATAAAGACTGTTCTGGATGCATTAAGAAATCTGCTTGAGTGGAGATGAGATTTCAAACCTCAGTATAGGCTTTGACTAGGGATAAAATAATAATTTAAAAGTATTGTTATTGATTGGGAGATAAATATATTAAAAATTAAAAAAAAAAAACCTTCTATTGTGTAAAGGATGGTTGAAAGGTTACTCTTTTGGGTGGTTGGGGGGGGAGAGATAAATATATTGCTAGTTTATTATTGTTTAATACCAATTGAAATAAATAAATTAATTAATTAAATTTGTAAATCTTGTAAAATGAATCGTCATAGTTAATGCTTAAGCATATTTTTTGTAGAGAATTGAAAACAATCTTACATATTATGGTTAGTTATTAAAAAAGAAGCCAAGTGGGGTAATATTAATACATTCACACTAAGGTTATTGGGCCATTTGTTATCACAATGCTTTGTAATTCAAGCTATATATGACATAACATAGTTGTAGGGGGTGATTAAGAAAAAGAGAATGAGAATCAACAGACTTCAACTCTAATCATATAAAATATGGAAGAAAAAGCTAAAAAATCTGAAAAATTTGGAATCTAATTGAATGGGATTATAGTATATTGTTATCTAAAATGATTGAATAGAAATCTTAAAGCCGTGCTATCGTTTTAACACCATTTTTCTGTAGATTGATGGTTCCTGAAAGTCATACTAGAAAGGAGAAATCAAAGCCATATGGATTAGTATTTACTTAAATAAATATTACTTCAAACCCAGAACAATTCAAGAGAAAGTAAGCTTTTGCTTTTATTTTGTTTACATTTTTAAATTCACAGATTTGAAAATGACGCATAAATTATTTACATTTAAAAGAAAGGGCTGATGAAAATGTTTGTTTTTGCACACTTATTATTAAGTAGAAGAATATGCTTAATTATAAATAATTATTTCTATAAAATAATTCAAAATAAATTTGAAGAAAGGTTTCAGAAGATATTATAAACAAACTCAAAAGTCATTTTTATATCATATAATTTTAATAAAGTTAAAAGAAGATTATGTAATTGTGTTCTCTATTCTTTCTTCATAAATAAAAACTCATCTGCCTGGTCATTTTAGTGCAAACTTGTGTAATGATAGAAATGAAAGATTACAGATTAATTAAAATGCTAAGGATATTGTATTTATAATTGGATAAATTCTTCTTAGTATTACTAAACAGTTATTATTTGACCAATGGAGATGTAATAAAAATAAATATTTACTTTTAAAATTTTACTGTGCAATGCGTATAAATAAGATTTTTAAAAAATGTTTGAAAAATGTCCAAATTACTTAAAGTTGTTACAGATATTACAGCGGACAGAAAAAACAGAATCAATAAATATATTTAAAAAGTTTATTTTGAAAATCATAATAACCTATAAAGTTATTAAGGAAAATTATCTATAGAAAAGTGGATAAGCCTATCCTTTTAATTGTGCTACACTTGAAAGTGTTTGAATTTTAATTTCACATTGGTACATAAACCAATAAATGATTTTATTTTTGCCTTTGGAAAAGTGTTTAAATTTTGTATTATTATTTTAGCATTGAACAGGATCAATATATATATATATATATATATATATATATATATATATATATATATATATATATATATATATATATATATATATATATATATATATATATATATATATATATATATATATATATATATATATATATATATATGCATTATTCAGGAATGTTTGCTCATCATATCAGTTCTTATCATTTTAAGTCACAAGGAAAAATAAACCTTGATTAATAAGACAAAAGCTAATGGGAGAAAATGTCCCTTTATTGTTTTTTTATTATTTCTACATTAGTTTATAATACTTACTTCATGTGTCATTTGGGAATTTATCTGAAGAGGGAGAAAAATATTTATCTCTTGCTTTTTAAAACCGATTTTAGTGTATTTTTAAAGGGTGAACATACAGACATTTTGTCAAAGATATAGTATAATGGCCCAATTTTCTTATATAAAAAAATAATCTAAATCTTTTTCATTTCTTAATCTTGCATAGACATGAACAAGTCCACTTTGAATATAAATGCAGATTGATCTTTATTATTTACATGCATAGTACATGCTATAATAAAAGTACAATTGTTATTTTAAAATAATTAATGATTCATTTGACATATATTTTGGTTTGTCTATTAATACATTAATAGTTTTTGCATTGTGAAATGGAATATTTATATTTCAACTTTTATTGTTAGTGTTATTTTACCTTGCTATAGTATTGAGAAGGATTTGTGATAGCTTTTAGCTGATAGGATGTGCCACATTGAATGGCATCAAATAGATTAATATTAATGTTTAGCATGGGTTGATGGAGAATCACCTATTGCTGATTCTATGAGAGGATAGTATGGTAGAGGCTGAGTAATAATTAATGATTATTTAGCATAATTAATCCTAAAAGAAAGCATATCCTGATTTGAATTCTATTTTTCCATGATAAGGCTAAGGCCACACATGTATACCTATAGAGAGGTATTATAATTAGCCATATTATTATACAACTATCATGTTGTTTTTAGAGCTTCCCTTTTATTGTTTAATCCCTCATGAGGTTAGAGAGTTAGTTTTCCACCATATATGGTGAAGTTCAGTATTTTGAAATTTAATAGCAAGGATAAGATGATGTTGGATTAAGGAACACTTATCTAGCTATAGTGTCTTCCTAATTATGATAGTGTTTTATGATGTTGTAGAATCTTCATCAGTTTATAAACAGACCAAATCAAAACCTATTAGTGATTGTAGAACTTATAGATGTAAAAGCAAGGAATGCATGTGGGCAGTGTGGATTTATCTTTATCACGTAGTGATTCACCAATGAATTGGTAAGATCAGTTAACTATTCAATGATTAGGTTGTGGACATAGGTAATGTTTTAGTGTTATATGTGTATTTGACTTATGATGTCTGTCCCCACATCAATATGATGAATCTTTTCTTATTAAAAGAGAATAAATTATTAATTGTGCTGTATATGATAATTGCCATTATCATATTACAACAAGTCAAATAGCTATAGTTTAATACCTTAAATCATAACTTCAAGTTTTTAGATTTAAAAAGTTGTGTATATCCCAAAGACACAAGCACATTTTGTTTATACTTTAAATGCTAGTTTACTTAAATAAAGTTTAAATCTCACATTCTAGAAGATAGAATAATAATAGAAACCTAGCCAGTAATAATAGTGGCACTATAGACATCACTGTATTAGTTTATCTCATTTGCTGAGTATATAGTCAATGTAATACCAAGTATTTGCCATCCCAGAGTTTAATTTGATGTATTGGTTTTATTTTAGACAATGTGAGTGAAATAAATATTTGTAAATATGGTAAATAAATCTTGTTGTGTTTAAAAATTCATTTAGTTGTCTGTAATCTTATTGCTAATCACCATACACACTATTATTGTTATTGCTATTGACATATCAGAGGATTATATATTGACATCATCATCAACCAATATAGTAAAATTAACTATATGTCGGAATATCATAATAATTTTATTAGGTCTAATAATTTATGAGTACATCTAAGGCATCATCACTTAACAATCAAAATTAAAAACCTAGAGTACATATTATTTTAAGTGATATACTAAAAGATAAACACTTAGTATTGGTTTAATCATTTGAGTTGTACCCGTAGAGCTATCATTCATTGAGGTTGATCACATAGTTTATAATTATTTAAGAAAAGGGATTTGGTAAGTTATTGTGTTTAATTATTAAAAAGTTATTCCTATTTATTAAATATTAAAGTTATGAGTTATTGAGTTCATAAATTTTATGTGTAACTATTAAATATAGTTGTTAATTTGAGTTTATATTGAGATCTGTTTTGTGCATTCTATTCGGGTAGTGGTAAAATCCCTCTCACTGACCCAAGTATATTTTGTATAATGATCTTTGTGTGTTTGAACCTTGAGAAGAATTAGTTGTTAAGTTTCAAGGTAGAATTTGAATTTGTAGTAAATTTTATAGATAGTTATTTATTATAGTTGGACTTGAAATAGATTACTTTCACTGTTTTATGAATGTCAACCAAACTTTAAGATGTAAATTACTTTTTGTGTCGTAAAATGTATAACTTGTTTTAACTTTATGATAAATATTTTGTTTGTGTCAAGTTTGGAATGCCTAATTTTATTTACCTTATCTTCTTACCATTTAATACAATATTAGTTTATAATTTAAAATTTCAGTCTCCATCATCAACATTGTTCATGTTCTTTTATTTATTCCTTCTCATTTCACTTTTATTCATTATCATAATTGATTAATCATACATTAACTTTATTCTTTTAGCATCTTAACTATTCTTTAACTCTTATTCTATCATCATATTAATCATTCATTATTCTCATACATCTTCGTTTCTTTCTCTTCATTTTTAGACTTATTTCATTCTATTATTTAATTATTATTTCTTTTCATCATCCATTTAGTCATCTACATCATAATTTACTTATCATCTCATTTATAAGTTTAATTTCATAATCATTCCAGAGATATAATTATTAGTTATTTATTGGTTTGCTGAATATAAAATTTAGTTCATCACATTTTATTTGTGTCTATTTTAAAACTGGTTTGACCAGAAGTTATTGTCTTTATTAATCACCTTGTGATTTTCTTTAGATCTTTAGTTTCATGCTAGTTTTGTTCAATAAAGGAATTATCTCGTTAGTTTAACATCTTTGTTTCTTTATGCTTATATTCTTGATTATTCGGGTAGTGAATGTTACAAAGGGCGGATTTAGTGCCATGAAATGTGTGGCCACATTCGCATATATGATTCCAGCGTTCAAAGAGAAGGAGACAAAGGCGGATTATAGCGCCAAACGTGAGTCTAGATTAGTTGATGAACAAAAAGAAGGTCACAATATATATATATATATATATATATATATTGTGACCTTCTTTTTGTATATATATATATATGTTTATGTTTATATATATATATATATATATATATATATAAACAGAAACATTTGCAAGTAAAAGGATGAATAAGCATTAATAAATAGGTAATCAAAAGACAATATTGTACGTAATTCTGTTGATACTCAAAATGTGTATTTGTATATATGAAACATTTGTTTCTAATTATTGTTTACACATCATCACTTAATTTTTTACCCTTATGAACAATTATGTTCACATAAGTTTAAAAATTAATCTGAGCTTCATTTACCGTTTTTTATTGAGAGGTTAGACATTTTACTCATCACAAAAATATGAAAATTTGTTTGAACGATTAAGGATTGATTATGGCTCTCCAGTATATAAAATCGATATATACGATATATAAATGATTGTTCAAATATCTTACAAATATCCTATAATCAATATATACATATATTTTTTCATTTCAATACATGCATTATAAATTTATATATTTTAGCCAAAGAAAATGGTATCTTCAATCTTATATTTGATTCCATTCTTGGTAGCCGAATATGTAGCAGGTATGTATTATTTTGATTATTAAGAATTATTGTTTTTCTGTGTATCCATAATAAATTCTTATTATGTAGTCTTATAGATAGGCCAATTAATGTGAATAGTTTTTTTATTTATTTTCAATTCAGTTTATTTTTCAGCTATTCGTTTTAATATATATTTACAATGCTTACTTACAATTTCCATATATGCTTTATGGACATTTTTGCGTGTGGGTGCTAATAAATCTGAATGATTAATCCACTAAACATCACATGGTGACCATTTCTTATGCTTACATAACCTGGTTTATGCAAAGGTAAACGCTCTATACAGTAGCACCATTCCATGCAAGCCAAAGTAACCAATGAATGAAGGATTAACTGAGTGGCACTACCGTATGGAGAGTGTTGCCTCTGTGAAAATGTGAGTTTTGCCAGAGAGCTTTAGATACTTTTTTCTGTTATATAAACATGAATGTAAACTAAAAATTTAAAGAAAATATTTGTTGTCAAAGGTTTAAGAAGGTGACAGTATTTGAAATATATTCTTCCAATTTCTATACATGAATGTCTTGAGGATATACTGCAATTATGTAAAAAGTGGTTGCCACTTTTTCTAATTAGAATCTATATCTCCCATCCGTGCACGATGGTTACTATAGTTGTATTTCTATTCCTTCATTTTTTAAAATATTTTTTCTATAATTGTAGCCTAATGTTATTGCGATACCTTTATTTGCTTTTATGACAAGTTAAAACGTTGATAGATTTTAAACATTTATGTCACTACACATCTTTTGTATATACTTGAAATAAACTAAAGGATTTCCTAAATAATTATAGAAATTTATATATTTTATTTCATTTTAAGATTGGATGGATTGAGATGATTGTAATTAAGAAATATTCACATCAATACAATACATTAAAAACAAACTTAACCATATATAGAGCAAAGATGATCCATTAGTATACAAGTGGTTACCTGAATTAAGGAAAAAAGTAATAGATGTTATATCTCACTAGATAAAAGATGTAGCTGCTAATGAAAATTGGAAATTTACATTCAATGCAGCTATATGTAGTCAGACACTTTATTTGAAAGGATATATATATATATATGTGTGTGTGTGTGTGTGTGTGTGTAACTCTATAAATAAATATTTGAAAATACAGTAATTAAAAGTCAATAAAAATTATATATATATATTATTCGATGTCTGTATTTTTTCTAAGCAATATACTTAATTATATAATTGAATATTTATAAATATAGGAATTAGATAATTCAAAATTTTATCCACTTAGGAGCGCTTTCGATTATCCTAGTAATTTTTTTTTTTATTGCTATATAATACTGCACTAAGATTTTAACAATACAATATTTATATATATTTTAAAATCTCTTCTTTTTAACTCCCCACTCTTACAATTCATGAGTTTCAAGTCTCATATATGGGGTGCCTTTGTACTGTTTATCGGTACATTAGGCTTTATAAGCTTTAATTTACACGTATTTATTGACATAAAAGAGGAGAGTGTACATGTTTTGATTAGTGGAAAAGAACCTTGTAGTTGTTGAAACTAACATTTAAATATGGAAAAATATCATTTCTAACAGTAAGTCAGCATTTATTTTCAATTAGCATATTTGTAATAATCAATTTTGTTATAATAACAATACGAAAAATGGTTTATTAAAGTCACAGTGGTCAGAACCGTCATGAATTTAATTCTAATAAAATAAAGCTATAAAATGATAAGAACTAATGATGTGAAATGTAACCTATACTTCACCTGCAGTTGATATCTCATATATTCAGACTGCCAACATTAAGAATCAACAAGAATCAATAAATTATATATGGCACTGAAGTTTCAAACTGACTATTTAAATTGCTATATACATATAAGAAATCAAATCATACATCACATGATTTAATAAATTGCTACATACATATAAAAAAATCAAATCATACATCACATGACTTAATAAACTTGGAGTACAAATGTAATATAATTATGATGATAATAGCTCTATGCAAGCTTTTTCAATAAATGCTGCACGTGATGGTATTTAAAATATCATTCCAGCATTGTCCATAACTGCAAACTGGTATCGAGCTAAAGGCTCTTTTTTTGAAGTGCTAGGATATTACCCTAAATCCAAAATATCAGCTCCAGTTCAGCATTTGTGTAGTACTTAACTATTAAATAAAAAATCTGCAACTTTTAGACATCTATGTCTTTAAATACAATTACCTAACTTAAATAGCTATATGGGTCTAAATAGAATTCCAACTTCCCAATATATTATTAGACTTAGCAATATAAAATTGCGAAGGCCTCAAAAGACAAACTGTAATAGTAAAGAAATCAAACTATACATCATGTGACTTAAGTATTAGACAAATACTGGTCTTGAGCTGCTATTTTAGCTTTAGTATCTGAATATCCTAGCATCTTACCGAGGAGAGCCATTAGTTGAAAACAATTTGGGAGATAAATGTAATACTAGATTGATATTTTAAATGCTATCTCTTGCAGCATTTATCAGAAAAGCTTGTTTAGAGCTATTAAAATGTTAATTATATATATATTTAAGATGCCACAATAATCAACAAATTTTAAAAAATAATTGTTCTTGATGTAGAGATTGGTATATATATTTTACAAAATTTAACACAATTGTTCCATATTTTATATAAACATGTATTTTTTTTTAATTTTGAAATCGGTATTTTCTTATGCCCACCACTTATTCTCATTTCAAATAGGAATATAATCCTCAATCATTCTGGGATTTGTACAAAGTGATGTCTAAATTATGGCTAGTATACATATGGACGAATGTTATGTAGATGTTATAAATGTTGATTAATATCAATTCTATCTAATGAAAATTACACTACAGAAAAACTATCGGTTATTGGATAATCTCTAATTATCTAACTATTGAATAATAACTAATAAAATTTATTAATACAATTTGTCACAATTGTTTTCTTTCTTATCCTTTTTAAAAAGATAAAGTTTTAAAAGTTAAGAAGTGCAATATCTGATTTCTACTTCATTGACGAATTTACTAATATGGAACGCTCTTGCTTTATTACTTTGCTCTATCAGTGGAAAATTACTTGTACCAATCTGCTACGTAGCCAATTTGGTCTGATTCTATAAATCACTGCATCTACACTACAATACTTCTCTGTATCGAAGTTAATTTAAATGTTTTGATTTGAAAATGAAATGAAAATATTACAGTTGGAGCTGTTCAATGAAAAACAAATGTATTAAAAAGTCAACATTACATTCTTCATTTAAACCTATGATGGAAAATACATTTATCTGTCATATCTAACTTGCCATCATAAAATCATTTAGTTGATATTCCTATCTTATCATGATTGGATTGAGTATTCTTTGTCACTAATGAATGCATATATAAAGAGAACACAACCAATGGCAAAAATAGGCCAATAAGCAATGAGGCTCACTGAATCTGAATGCTTTCATTAACTATGGTCATCTGACTATAAATCATCCATCTCTTTATAGATCAGATAATTGTTAAACCCAAATACAACTGGTTCTTTATATTCAACTTCTAACCTGAACAGAAATGCTCATTTTTATACATCAGCTATGCTAATGGTTATGTAGTGAAGCAAGTCTCATTAAGGACTAAAAGCTTCCAGAACCATAAGAGACATTAGACAAGCTGTCATTACAGCCAGAGACGTAGGCTGCTAAGTATTGCTAGAAGTGGATAGGAAGTCCTTTCACCCATACACCCTAGAACTAGGATCTATACCTCGAGAACAGTAGCAGAGGGAGTCCAGCTTTCTATAAATAGCAATTGTAATTCGAATGTTTGTTTTGTATCTATATATTATTAATAAATGTGATACAAAACGTATACTTGTTGTTTACATGTATCATGTGACTAAACAAAACACTATCAATATGGAGTGATTAAGCATCAAATTCTCATTTGTTTGCTTTGTAGTGTAAATGAAAAGATTTCATTTTAACATTTCTGGTGCCAATTTGTTGTGACTGTTGATTCTATTCCTCATTTTTTAAAAAGCAAATTAAAATATTTAAAAGTTTTATGGTAAATTTCAAGTAAGTTGTTTGACATGACCAATTCTGTAATTCAGACAAGGTTCTTAATATATATTTCAGATTCATTAAATTATCAATTTTGTAAGTCAGTATGAAATAGTATTGTACTCCTAAAATGTTACTCATATTTAAACTCTAGACTTTACAAATAATTTCTAATTGTAACATTCATTTGTCCTTAATGGTTAACGCACACCCCTTTCCCTTTTCATATGTATCCTTCCCCTTTCACAATGTTGCTCCTGAATTTTATATTTTATCATTCTTTGTAAATCTCTTACTTAACTGTATTTGTACCTTTTTTTTTTATGAATAAACTTTCATCACTGAGAAAAAAAAATCGTTCAACACACGTTGTATTCCCTATCCCAATTTTCTCGATCTCTTCCAAATCATTAATTGATTTGTTATGGTCAGATTCAAATAAAAATCATTAAATGTGCATGAGTAATTTATCTAATAAGTACAAAAAAATAAGAATGGGCAAACGGGTCAATAAAAAGTAAATTACATATCTTAATTGGAAATAAATGAACATGATCATTGCCTATATATTTCTGTCAAGGCAATTTTTGTAATTTTGGTATTCACATTAATCACAATTGGTTGTCATGACAACAAATTACAGAAATAATTTAAAATATTTACTTTATATTTAAATTTTAAATAATTTTCTCTGAAATTTAGACGTAAGGTTTACAATTTATCTATTTCAGGTTCATTCAATTATACTTCTTATTATGCCAGTAATGATTCATTTGCTGAAATATCACCATATAATTGTGGAAGACGGCCAATGAAAAGATTTAAACGCATGGCAAGAGGGAATTTAAGTCATAGGGGCGAAGCACCATGGGTGGTATTGTTTTTTGGTATTATTTCTTTTATAAGTTAAAACAAAAGAGATTTATAATATATATAAAAGTAATTTTATTTTTAACTGGATTCAGTTGACAGCGATTTTACAATTGCTTGCTTTCTTATAATCACTAATTATAAAATATTTTTTTTTATTATTGTTGTTGCTATTATGTTTTTGCTAGAACATTAATTTTATAGCAAATAAACTACAGAAAGGGGGTATAAAATAAAAAGTACACGAGCAATAGTCAAACTAATTTTTGGAAAAAAATACTTATAACCATTTCAGTTTCCAAAAATATAAATTATAATGAGATAAATATGCTATATAAGGCAAAGCTGCTCATTAAAAAGCTATAGACTTTATATTAACCAATCTCTTAACTTCATTTAGTAGACTATTTAGTTTCAATAAAACCATTGATAAATGGTTTGTTTCTCAACAAAGTGATTTACTTGGTGTTTGTCATCGTATGCTTCATCTTTCTCATAAATGCACCATCAAATATTTACAAAAACACATTAAATCTATTAAAAATCTTTGATATATGACTGAAATTAGCATAACCGTCTCTTGCATTTAGTTTCATTCACTACTATTAACACTAATTGCACTAATGTGGCAATGTAAATTTAGTTTATCTGATTTATTATGCAAATATGAAATGTGCTCTTCTATTTTATAACATATGGGCATTGGAAAATATTTCAGAAAGTTCTTGTAAAATGATGAAAAGTTTGTATGCAATCAAAAGCATAAAGGAATTACATTTGAGCATATGTATATCGATGCCTGTAATTGGTAAGTTAAGAGTGAAAAAAGATGACAATTATACATGGGATGAAGACTTGTAGTTGTATTAATAAAAATATAGTAATAACAGTAAATGAATTTGTCATTTTGTTTTGTGGCAGCTATTGTATATACTGAACAGTAAGAATTTTGGAATTGTCTTTTTAAAGATAAATGTCAGTGAAAAATAAGTTTCTTCTTTGTGACATAGAATTGTCACCTTTAATTTGTAAAAAAAAATAATGAAAATCACCATTTATCTATATAATTCATTTATTCACTCTCTGGCTGAATCACATGGTCAACTATTAATCAGGTGAAAAGGTTGATATATTTCTGACATCATACTGTTTTCAACTCTGTTAAAATTTACATTGCATGGAAAGGAAGCTGTAAACTAATTGAAATAATATGTCAAAACATGTAGCATAAAAATTACAAAAGTCTATTTGTAATAATTAAATTTGTAAAGCACATACTTGTTATGGAAAGTAATTTAAGACTATAACCTTAAGACCATGTGCCTGAGAAAATGACAGTAGGTACCTCTACAAATCTTAACACAAGATTTATTAGAGCAGCCTATTTGAGAAATCGTGAGGAAAAAATGAATGTATTCTTTTATTTCCTACTGTTGGTGGAGATACAAAAAATGTTTATTTCCCATTATGTGTGAAGCACCATCTTTCAGTCAAAAATAATTGGTATCTTATCAAGTAGATGAAATGTGAATTGTTTTATGGTACATAGTTTTTTTAACAATTTTATTTGGCAAATATTTTTTTTTACATTTGGAAGGGATAAAATTAAATTAAAAATTTTATTTTTTATCATCAAAAACAGATAAATTCAATGGCATGTACAATTTAAAATAAAATAAAGTTATTTTAATGTAGAGGAGGTTTGAAAAAGCTCTGATGAAGACTGCTGGACAGTCAAAACTGTAAAGAAAATAACATTCATTTTAAGATTGTTTGCATGGAAGTGTATATAAAAGAAGATATTATAAGCAATATATACATTTTATATACATTATGAGAAGTATAATAAGTAATGAAATAAATTAATGTTTGACATTTATTGTAAAACAGTGAATGTAATTTCCTAAATATAAAGTTGAAACTAATGGTAATCCTATTTGAAGGTAATATACTTTAAGCTATGCTATCAATGGAAGTAGAAATAGAACAGGATACTGGAAAAGAAAATAATGTTTTTTTTTTTCCAAACTTATATCAAAGAAAACAAAGAAGATCAATATCCATTTGTATGCATTATTTTTTTTTCAATAAGTGACTAGTTGGGATATTACATACTTAAATTGATTTTGATAATAAGTCAAATAGATTCTTTATTTTCTGTTTATTGAATACCGGTGAGGTTGGAAAGCATAGGCATGAGTAGAACCAGTTTAAAACGTAGGGATTGAGCAAATAAAGAGATCATTGTCATTGGATTGCTTCTGTAAATTCCGTCGACTGATTGCAATTAGTCTTTCATTCCAAAACAGTTTTCAGCAAAGCAAAATGATTTTGTATAGTTAATAATTCACATATAGCAAGTTGTTTTTTTTTTGAAATATCAGGGTTCTCATGAAATTGTTTCATGATGGGAAAAGTATGATTAGACTCAGACAGGAAAAGTATGATTCAGACTAGAACAGAATAGTATTGAATAAACTTATAACTGGCAAATCCCAAAATGCTATAAAGAAGAGCAGTGAAAGGGTAAATAAATATTACCAGAGTATGTTTCATGTATTTAGAACAGATTTGGCATCAACTGTAAAGATTCACATATGTTTACACTGTTTAAACCCAGATGATGATGATTTTTTTAATAACATTGCTTACTATTAATCTTTCACATTGTGGTTTAAGGTTACATCTGGAGTAAAAAAGGCAATGATGTTTTTATAAAAAAGGCAATGATGTTTTTATATACCAAAAATTTAAATACTGGCTTTAATGCTTATATTCTAAATAAATAAATGACTGAATGTGTCAAACTTCTAAACATTATATACCAATTGACATAGTTTTTTTTTTAATCTCACAGAGTGAATAAGATAAAACAAAATGAATATATTTGCTTCCATGTATTACAATTTTTCTGTTATGTATTAAACTTGAAATTGGTTTGACTTCACTAGTGTATGGCATAGCCAAAGGTCTTAAGTAACACAATTTGTAGTATTGGGTATTATCCTTTTACACTATTTCTTTATTTAAACACGGTTTTCTTGCACAAATTGACTACCTTCATTTTATCATGGCTATAATTACATGATTTAATTCCATTATTTTATAATTGAAAAATATAAAAAAACTATCAAACAAGTTGTTGAATGCAACCATATAATTTTATAAATTATAGATTAGCCATAAACTACATAAATTCATGTACACATTTTGCAATTAAAATTCGGAAATTTCTCATTGTAGGTTTAATGAACTCATGAACAAAGGGCTATCAATTTATCCCTCCCATAATTTATTGTGAAACACATTTGTACAATAGAGGGGATTGTAACAAAATGTAGCACAGTTCATAGCTCACTATATATAATTTAATATATTTTCATGTCTATCTTCAATAATAGTTGATGTGTTATGAGATCCAAAATAAAAGATATCCCATTTTTCACAATATGTAAAAAAATTTTTATTGCATACATTAAATGGATAAGCTGCTATATATTGATTTTTCCTTGATAGCATTGACAAAAATTGTGAATACTATCACATATATACATTTCTAATTACAACTGGATCAAAATATATTTTCTTTTTATGTTGTCATTTGAAATCATATAGTTTATTAAATAAAGTTTTTGTTTGTTAAACAATATTAGTTAATATAGACATAAAACAAACTAACTCCTTTTTAAAACTTGATTTTTTATGACTATAATCATGAAAAAGAAATCCAACATTTCAACTATTTTTTATAGTCTTTTTCAATGCACACTAAAATAAAATATATATATACATTAAATATCACATATTCCCCCCCAAAAAAAAAAAAAAATAAATTAATTAAAAATTACAGTTGTTTTCTCATCCCTGGTGTTCGCCTCAAGATGTCACTATTTCTAGGTCAATTCCTAGAAATATACCATTTCACCGGCCTTCACCCAACAAAAGAGGAATTTTTCTATGTTATCAATGCAGAAGAGTTCTCATGTTATGTTGGACACAGGCAGTGGTGACAGAAGCCAACACAAAGAGACTTCTTTCTATGATAAAACACAGAAAGAGTTCCTGACGGTGGCCGGTTATGGCTTTATTTTTTTATTTTTTCTATGCTAAAAGCAAAGAAAAAGTAATACCTTTATCAGCTGTCATAGTAGTCAATTTTGTTCATCATTTTCTCGCAATAGTAGAATATCTATTTTCTCTGTAGTTTTGTGTGAGAGTGTGTGTATTTGAAGCAGTCATAGTTTTTTTAAATTTGATAAGACATCTATTTTTTTAATGTGTTATAACTTATTTTACTGTTGTAAGTTAAGTAATAATGTCCTGAAGATTCCATTATGAAGGGGTAACCCTCAATAGTTGCTTTTAAGGGTGCTGAACAGAAAAAATTTAAAAGATCACGTGAAAAGTACCATTTTCATGAGAATTTGTCCATGACCAGTTACTTTTGCTATATATATAAGCACAAACAAAAACAACCCAATGTCTAACTATTAGTAATTACTTGTTTAAAAAAAAGAAAATTAGTTGGGTATTACTTTTTTTTTTTTTTTACATTTATGATTTCAAAATAAGATTAGTTTTTATATCTACACACTAACAAAAACAACCCAGTTCCTGATTAATTACTGTCTTAAAAAAAAAAGCAAGGTTTGATTTTTCAATGGAGTATTTGAATTACGTTTATATATATATATATAATGTAATGGGCACATACGTATGTTACATTATTTTTTATTAGTAAACATAAAAAAAAAGTTTGCCAATAAAAATTTCTTTTTTAAGAATTAAAAACTGAAAATTAAAAAATCATCTTAAACTCGCATATATATAAAATTGCACAGATAAATAATTATTAAAATAAAACTTTATTAAAAAAGAGTAGTTTAAAACTAAATTTTCAGAAAAGATTTAGAGATAAAAATATATGTTTAAGTCTGAAAACAAATTAATTAATCTTTTGTAAAATGGAAATGATAATCATTTTAATTAGTAAACTAGCCTTTGGGCATTTAAATGTATAAGCATCGGTCAGTTAGGAAAACAATAGAAACTTTTAGCAAATGAAAGAAATCCATCGGGAAATCAGACCTCAACGAAAAGATTTTCACCATCATGACATAATGTAGAGTTAATCCACAAAATTATTATAAAAGGAAATGTTTGAAAATGAAACAATTAATTAGTTATTACGATGTGACTATATGTGTTAGTGTGGAGTTGAAGGAGAAGGGATTGAAAAGACGCACTCTTCAATCCCTTCAGTTTTGTTAAAAAAAAAGAGAAATGACATCTTTTTTTTTCTACATTAAGGACCAACTAAATTAAAAGACTTCCGGATAAATAAATAAAAAACAATGGCTAACTCAACCAATCTTTTTAGGACGGTGTGGAAATTCATGTTCAAATGGCAAGCAACAGATAAAGATGAACTGTTTAAAACCGTAAGAACTTTATAATTAATGAACATTAAATTAAAAACTTTCCATATTTAAAATAATTAAGAAATAGAATCCTATCTGACCAACGTTATTTATTAATTAGTTATAATTTTATTTAATGTATTTCTTTTGTAAAGTCATTTCCATTTATTTATTTATTTGTTCTTTAAGTTTTATTATGATATCTGTTTTTCATTAAACTAGTTATATAAATATTAAACTTAAGTTGGGCTTGAATGGCTATATAGATTTGTAAAGTTATATTAGGAGAGGGTAATCTTAGGTTATTTGTTTCGTAGTTGAATTAAGTCAATGGATTGGATATATTGGTGTAATTAGTAGATGTAGTATGAGATTCGCTATGGGCAGAATCGCTATTTTATGCCGCACACTTCCATTTTGCCTATGGAAGGTATTATAAGATGTAGAACGCAGTTCCTTCCTATGGAGTTTTTTTTATTGCTCTCATTGTCAGATAGATGTAATATTCCAATCTGACGAGAAGCAGTTTCTTCTCTTAACCTAATTGTGCTGCTGTATTCATATTACATTGAACACATCGATAAATCTGATGGATTGAAGTTTGGTTTGACTGTGAACCTTTGGCCTAAGGTTAAACAAGGATTGAATATTTTCTTTTCAAATGCAAATCTATGTAGTATATTCATACTTGACACTCTAAATAAATATGCATTAAATTTAAGTTGGGTATAGACGCTTGCATGGGTTTGTTACCGGTTTGATTATGTTTTTGGTTTTCATATTCGATCAAAATATATTTAGACATTCGGTAAATACTGATACCTTACAGTGAGTATCTAAAATGTATTTATTCGGATGTCTTTTAAGTTATTGGTGGTTATGCAAGCATCTTATGGTGAATTCTATTGGGTTACTTATAAATTTTCCTCTGCAATTGACGGTATCAATGATTTTGTATTTTGATCGTTTATGTTTATTTTGAAATGTTTTTGACCATGGAATCTATGTAACCGATCTATACTCAACATTTTTAAACAAATCTGTGCAAACTTAATTAAAATATAAACTTATAATATTATAAAAATTAAAATGTAAATTTAAATTATAAAATCAAATTAAAATCTAAAATAAACATACTAAAATAATAATGTTAAATTATATATATATATATATATATATATATATATGTGTGTGTGTGTGTGTGTGTAAATAAATATTTGTATGTTAATTACTGGCAGTGGCTTATTTTATTCTTTTTTTTAATTATTCTTAGATAAGAATTTTTTTTATGAATATAAATCTCTGCTATTCCAATGAGCTAGTGACTTGGGCTAATGACCGGATATCAAAATATATTTATTAAAATAAAAAAAAAAGTTTTTTTTTTTTTTTGATGTACATATCTGCCTACTTTATAAATTTTTTTAGGTTCAAATGCCTAGATGGCGCCCTGTAGTGCAGATCACGTTAAGTGTTATTCTCCAGATCGTTACAACTGGCCACTTAACTTGGGCTGATTTATTAATAAAAACCATGTATACCCTGGGTAAATTTCTTTTTTCAAAATGAAATATTTTTATCTGTTTACATAAGTCGTATACTTTAAATCTTATAAAAGCACTGCCAGAAAGAAATTGCACATATATTAAACACGAGAAAGTATAAATAATTTTAAAACTAATTTTTGTTAAAAAAAAAAGTCAAAATGTTGCAATAAATATGTTTTTTTGTTTGTTGATATATATTATGCTTTAACGTGTATAGGCACGCACAGCCACGTAAGTTTATGATCGAGATGTGGTACCTTACGATGAGTACTGCTGGGAATTTACTTCAGTGTAATCCTATTTAAGCATTTTAATAAGTCATAAATAAGTTGGTGATATTTATAATTGTGCTGCAAATATACACGTATAAATCCATTATCTTTCAAAACGTATTTAGTTCAATGCAACTTTCTTAAATAAATTATTTAAATAACTTGCTTGTCATGTCGTGTGTAAAAATAAAATGTATAAAAAAATAATAGAACTCTTGTGGGGAGGAGGTGTAGACATGGATGGTCCTTAGGAAAATGATAGTCAACATTTTTTTTTGTATATAGTCTTTATACTAACCAAATGTTTTGTAAATTTTGTTCATCGTGTACCGTAATTACTAACCCTAAGTAAAATATTTTTTTTGTTCATTTTTTTAAGCAAGTTTACTGATATGTAATGGGCATTTATGTACATTACATTATTTTTTATTAGTACACATAAAAAAAAAATTTGCCAAAAAAAATTTCTTTTTTAAGAATTAAAAACTGAAAATTAAAAAATCATCTTAAACTCGCATATATATAAAATCGCACAGATAAATAATTATTAAAATAAAACTTTATTAAAAAAAGAGTAGTTTAAAATTAAATTTTCAGAAAAGATTTAGAGATAATAATATATGTTTATGTTTGAAAACAAATTAATTAATGTTTTGTAAAATGGAAATGATTATTTTAATTAGTAAACTAGCCTTTGGGCATTTAAATGTATAAGCATTGGTCAGATAGGAAAACAATAGATTCTTTTAGCAAATGAAAGAAATCCATCAGGAAATTGGACCTCAAGGAAAAGTTTTTCACCATCATGACGTAATGCTGAGTTAATCCACAAAATTATTATAAAAGGAAAGGTCTGAAAATAAAAGAATTAATTAGTTATTACGATGTGACTATATGTGTTAGTGTGGAGTTGAAGAAGAAGGGATTGAAAAGACGCACTCTCCAATCCCTTCAGTTTTGTTAAAAAAAAGAGAGAGAAATGACATCATTTTTTTTTCTACATTAAGGACCAACTAAACTAAAAAACCTCTGGATAAATAAATAAAAAACAATGGCTAACTCAATCAATCTTTTTAGGACAGTGTGGGAATTCTCATTCAAATGGCAAGCAACAGATAAAGATGAACTGTTTAAAACCGTAAGAACTTTATAATTAATGAACATTACATTAAAAACTTTCCGTATTTAAAATAATTAAGAAATAGAATCCTATCTGACCAACATTATTGATTAATTAGTTATAATTTTATTTAATGTATTTCTTTTGTAAAATCATCCCATTTATTTATTTATTTGTTCTTTAAGTTTTATTATGATTTCTGTTTTTCATGAAACTAGTTATATAAATATTAAACTTAAGTTGGGCATAAATGGCTATATAGATTTGTAAAGTTATATTAGGGGAGGGTAATCTTAGGTTATTCATTTTGTAGTTGAATTAGGTCAATGGATTGAATATATTGGTGTAATTTGTAGATGTAGTATGAGAATCACTATGGGCAGAATCGCTATTATATGCCGCACACTTCCATTTTGCCTATGGAAGGGATTATAAGATGTAGAATGCAGTTTCTTCCTATGGAGTTTTTTTATATTGCTCTCATTGTCAGATAGATGTAATATTCCTATCTGATGAGAAGCAGTTTCTTCTCTTAACCTAATTGTGCGGCCGTATTCATATTACATTGAACACATCGATATATCCGATGGATTGAAGTTTGGTTTGACTGTGAACCTTTGGCCTAAGGTTAAACAAGGAGCGAATATTTTCTTTTCAAATGCAAATCTATGTAGTCTATTCATACTCGACACTCTAAATAAAGATGCATTAAATTTAAGTTGGGTATAGACACTTGCATGGGTTCATTACCGCTTGATTATGTTTTTGGTTTTCATATTCGATCAAAAGATATTTAGGCATTCGGTAAATACTGATAGCTTATGGTGAGTATCTAAAATGTATTTATTCAGATGTCTTTTAAGTTATTGGTGTTAATGCAAGCATCTTATGGTGAGTGCTATTCGGTTACTTATAAATTTTCCTCTGCAATTGACAGTATCAATGATTTTGTATTTTGATCATTTATGTTTATTTTGAAATGTTTTTGACCGTGGAATCTATGTAACCGATCTATACTCAACATTTTAAAACAAATCTGTGCGAACTTAATTAAAATGTAAACTTATATTATTATAAAAATTAAAATGTAAATTTAAATTATAAAATCAAATTAAAATCTAAAATAAACATACTAAAATAATAATGTTAAATTTTATATATATATGTGTGTAAATAAATGTTTGTATGTTAATTACTGGCAGTGGCTTATTTTATTCTTTTTTTAAATTATTCTTAGATAAGAATTTTTTTTTTTTTATGAATATAAATCTCTGCTATTCCAATGAGCTAGTGACTTGGGCTAATGACCAGATATCAAAATATATTTATTAAAATAAAATAAAAAAGTTTTTTTTTTTGACTTACGTATCTAACTACTTTATAAATTTTTCTAGGTTCAAATGCCTAGATGGCGCCCTGTCATGCAGATCATGTTAAGTGTTATTCTCTGGATCGTTACAATATATATATATATATATATATAAGATTTACAAAAAAAAAAAAGAAACCCACTTTCTGATTAATTACTGTCAAAAGAAATGCAACTTAGTCAGCTATTATTTTTAAATTTACTATTTCAATAAGGGTACTTTTTTATATAGACAGACTTAACAAAAACAACCCAATTTCTGATTCATTACTGTTTCCAAAAAAAGAAAGCCAATTAGTTGGGTATCATTTTTCAATCGAGTCTTTCAATGATGGTCCTTACTAATAATGGATATCAATTCTAAATTGTAGTATATGAATTATGTTACTTTTGATAGATTTAGAATTATGTATTGCTTTTGAATAAAATGATTGATTTACTCTTGACAAAAAATACCGTAACTTTAAACAAAAAACACACATAAAGTCCCAAAAAAAATAAAAAAAGCCCTGTAACTTTAAAGACACACACACACAAACTAAAAAACAATCTAAGATTAATCAACATTTACTTATTACATATTGCTTTTGCATAAAATTATTGATTTACTCTTGCAAAAAAAAATACCATATCTTTAAAAAGACACACAAAAAGTAAAAAAAAAAAAATTAGAAAAACATTGTAACTTTAAAGACACACACACAAACTCAAATTCAAGATAAGATTACTAAACATTTACTTATTACATCTTGCTTTTGAATAAAATTATTGATTTACTCTTGCGAAAAAAAAATACCGTAACTTTAAAAAGACACACATAAAGTCAAAAAAAAAAAGAATTAGAAAAACACTGTAATTTTAAAGACACACACACAAACTCAAAAACAATATAAGATTAATAAACATTTACAAAAAAAATGAAAGACTAACATCATATAATAGTATTAATTACTAAAATATTTTATTACAAATCTAAGAAATCAGATCTTTTTATATCAAATCGATCATTTAGGTCTAGCCCGGAATTGTTATATGTATATGTTTCAGATAAGCATCAATGCCATCCTGTGGCGAACACCAGGGATGAGAAAACAACCAAAATTACAAAATATATTCATAACCAATTCTTTTTTACCTTATCTCACTCCCCTTTCTTATTACAATCACAACTTAAACACAAACAATTTTTTTAAAAAATAATCTATATATATCATTTAAAAACTTTTAATTAAAAACCTATTATTTTCTTTTATCTTTTTCTATTAACATCCTATTTAATTCTGGTTTTATTTCATTTATGTATACACCCTCTTTTATTATCCTTTCATTATATGACTTGATACATTCCAAAGGTTTTATTTCAAAATCCCCATGCTTAAATTTATTCTTATGAATGTAAATAGCAGAATTTTTATCACCTAAATGCTGTTATAATCTAGTTTTTAATTTATTTTTAGTAGTCCCAATATATGTCATTTCTACATTCTTTCTAAAACAATTCAAACATTTTATCAAATAAACTGAATTCATAATGTCTATTTTATTATAGTCCCCATTATTATTAATTAAAAAAATTAAATTTGCTTTCTTTTTATAAACTGGACAAATTGAAACATTATATTTCCTAGTAATCATTTTAACTAATTTCTTAACTTTAATAAATAAATCTTTAGATATATTAAAACCAACATAAATAATCTTTTCTCTATTCCTATTCCTATCTAATCCCATTCTATTCCTTATTTTATTGATATTTTTATTAGAAAACAAATGTTCAACTACACCCCTAGGATAATCATTCATAAAACATTCATTCCTAATAATATCAATCTCATTCTCAAACAAATTACTATTTGAACATAACTTAATTGCCCTAATAATTTTATTATTAGCAATATTAATTTTACTATAATTATCAATATCTGAAAACCAATTATTTGATAATCCAAAAAATGTTTTTTTTTCTTTTCTAAACACAGATGTTTCTATAATAACACTACCATTCCAATCAATTTTTTTAAACATTCTAACATCCATATATTCAATAACATTAATATATTCTTTTTCCATAGTAAATTTTATTTTTTTCTATTCTACCATTAATATAATTCAAAAAATTATCTGCATTTCTTTTATTACCATTGAAAACCATAAAATAGTCATCAACATATCTAACATAAAAAATTGATTTATTCCTATTATAATTAAAAAATTGTTTTTCAAACTTATACATATATATTCCTGCCAAAAAACCATTCAGACTATTACCCATACTTAAACCCTCTTTTTGCTTATAAAATTCATCCCCATATTTAAAAATAAGGTCCCTACAACAAATCACTAATATTTCATATAAAAAAAAACCCTCAATTTGTAATTTTAACCTTTTATCTTTATTATATAAATCCATAGAACATCAAATAACAACCTCCGGATCAATATTAGTATATATACTAACACTATCTAACTTTACAAAAGCCAAATTTTTAAAAAACTTACCTTCTAAAAAACTTTCAATTTACTAATATATTGTATAGAATTATTAACACAATTTTTTTTCAAATAATGTAATATATTTTTTAAAAATATTATTATACACCCACCTTGAAATTTTCTCATAATAAGTATTACAACTACTAATAATTGGCCTCATTGGAATACCAAGCTTATGTATTTTAGGTAAACCATAGATTTTTGCACATTTTATATCCATTCTTTTTAATTTAAGCATGACTAAGTTTTCAACACAACCTTTTTCATATAACACAGTTAACATATTATTAACCTTTTTATTCATTAACATACTTTTATCTTTATTAATTTTTAGAAAATAATCTTCCTTTAATAAAAAAAAAAAAAAAACGAAAAGGGAAATAATTATAAGTTTATAGTATATTATTAAAAATAAATTAAAACTAGATTAAAATAGCAATTAGTTGATAAAAATTCTATTTACATTCATAAAAATAAATTTAAGCATGGGGATTTTGAAATAAAACCTTTGGAATGTATTAAGTCATATAATGAAAGGATAATAAAAGAGGGTATATACATAAATGAAATAAAAACAGAATTAAATAGGATGTTAATAGAAGAAGATAAAAGAAAATAATAGGTTTTTAATTAAAAGTTTTTAAATGATATATAGATTTTTTTTAAAAGAAATTGGTTGTGTTTAAGTTGTGATTGTAATAGGAAAGGGGAGTGAGATAAGGTAAAAAAAAAATGTTATGAATATATTTTGTAATTTTTATTATTTTTTTTTTTTGGAATATGTGATATTTATTGTATATATATATATTATTTTAGTGTGCCTTGAAAAAGACTATAAAAAATATTCCAAATGTTGGATTTCTTTTTCATGATTATAGTCATAAAAAATCAAGTTTTAAAAAGGAGTTAGTTTGTTTTATTTCTATATTAGATATATATAAACTATTTTGAAAAGAAGAACTGTGTGCTGGATATATTAAATTATATAATATTAGTTCTGTTAAATTTAGCACATAATTTTATGTATGTAAGCTAAAATGTTATATATAAGTGTGTGTGTGTGTTATGAATTTTTACTTTAATAAAACTTTTCTTTTAAATAAAATATGCCACTTTTTTACAATAATAGATAGTGCAATTATTATATTTTAACTTTCATAACAAATTAAAGAATCATTAAATAACATTGCAACATAATATTGACAATACTGTAATTTAATTACTTATTTAAAACAATATTTATTAATGTCCTGGAAATTTCAAACTATTTTAATTAAACAAGGAGAGTGTTTGAAAAAATCAGTCAACACCTAGACAACCCCTATATCAATAACAATTTAATCTGTTATCAAGGCACGCACTAACATTTAGGGGCCATTATAATTATATATAGACACTAAAAACTACAATTTGACCACAGAGATTAAAATTATTAATACAATGAAGTTTAAATAAACATCTAACCTGTTTTGAATAAAAACTGAGAAATATTCAATTTTAACATTACAAATTGCAATTATAATTTTCAGATTATATATATATATATATATATATATATATAATGCGATCTGAGAATATTTCTATCACATGTGATCATATATATATTATTTACTATTTTTTATTTGTGTGTGTGAATGTTAGCCTATTATCTCACTTTGGGATTATTAATTCTCAAAATCACTCAATTGATAACTTTCCACCTTATTTAGAAATGTATTGCCTAGCATAAGATTTAGATTAATATTTAACTGCAATCTTTGTATCTTTAGAAAGTAGTGTGGCGTTAATTTCTTTTTGATGATTCTAAAGTTATCCATAATTTAAAATGAAGAAAATGTTTAAAATTAAATCAGCAATTTTGACTTCTTTCTGTCACTATATTTCATGTTAAGGATGAAAAATGAGAACAGTAATTTTAAAGATATTATTTTATTAAAGTAACATCACTCATTTACTGCATGTTTGTAGATAGCTGATATATGTTATATTTTAGATGTATGAATTTATATATATATATACACACACATATATATATATATATATATATATATATATATATATATATATGTGTGTGTGTGTGTGTGTGTGTGTACTGGTCAAAACACGTTTATCCATCTAACATGAGCTGGAACTCACAAAATGTACTTCAAACCCAGACAAGCACAAGATTTAGGTCAGTTACCAGCCTGAATTCGAGCCCACTCTCTAAGCCTCAGATCAAACACCTAATGGATAACAAAACAATGATGGCACATGAGAATTAATTCTTAATCTTACCCACTAGCAAAGCGGAGAAGACAATGAGACATCTATTATTATGACTAAACTAAAATATATATATAAGCATGGCTGTACGTTTGGAAGTGGAGAAAAGTGGAATTAGAACTACTCAGACAAATTGGATAATAAAAATTTATTTAATATAGTGACAAATTGTTTACATACATTTTAAAATTAATTGCAAACATTAGTATGTGCGTGAACGAGCAAGTGATAGATGATTACATAGTGTCATTCACGCTATTATTTTTCATATGCTCTCTTATTAATTAAATAACATATACTATACATAAACACTCATCTTTGGTGGATCCAATATTAAGATACCAATCGATTATTAGAAAGAGTTACATAATATTGCTATTAATGCTTTGGATTACGGTTCTGAAACATGGTGACTAACATTATTTAGGGGAGCATTCCAAGATTCATTACATATATTTTATAAACCATTTTCATGTCATTAAAGTCATGAAAATACATAAAATACATTTGAAAACTTATTTGATTATATGATAAAATAAATAATAAAAAATCTTTTAATTAACACTGATAAGAAGAACGCTTTATTTTCCCCAAAGCAAATAGATACTCTTAAATACAGAAATAAGTTACGATGGTGGGACTGTATAATAAAATAGAAATAACATTATAAATTAATAAAGTTAATATATATATATATATATATATATATTAACTTTATTAATTTATAATGTTATTTCTATTTTATTAAAATAATATATATATATATATATATATATATTGAGCAGAGTGCAATTTTAATATTATTACAGCACAAAAATTAGATCATAAGCAAAAGAAATAAGAACAATAATACAAGTTTGGGTGGTACTAACACAATAGCAAAAAAATAACTAACAGGTAATGGTCATGCTTCTGGACGAGAATGAAGTCTAAGCCCCCCTTCTTGAGCAGTGCTTAGAGAAAATTGGATAGGCATGATGTGGCCCAGACATTTACTTGTATAACTGATGTGAAGGCCCTTTATCTATGAAGAAATAAATATGCATAGCATGTGCCAAACTTACGGGAATCACTGCCAGAGGCAATTTTATATTAAATAAATGTGGTTCTGGATAGCTCAACTATATACGGAATGAGATATGTGAATAAATCTATGGCTTCAAACTTGTTGCAACCATCAGATTAGAAAACTAGAAGCACATAGTATATCTATATACAAAAGTAGCCAATTGTCAGTAATGCAGTAATGATAAATGTCGCTAACAACATTGAATACATTTTACTGCTTTAAAATAAATGACCCTTGTTTGAGTAGTATAATTTAGACAAATAATATGCTATGCAGTTATAATATATATAGAGAAAGATTTAGATTTCATTTACTAAAATATACTTGAAGATTTTATTTAACAAAAGAAACATTAAGATTTACCTCCTTACCTTTTCTACTATTTAAAATAATTCAATGGCACCTTTATGGATTTTACAACAACTGAGAATATTTAAGTACTGTACATGATATTTTAAGAGTATGTAAAAATAAAACTAGCATTTATATAAAAAAAAAAAACTAATTGGTCACTTTTTCAGAATTGAATAACATTTATAAAATAAATAAGGTTTCAAAGTGTTAATTATCTTGAGTTCTGGATTCACCCTGGGTAGAAAATCCAGAGTTAAACAAATATATTTTTTGTACTGAAACTTAAATAAAATGTTGGCCCATAAAACAATCTGATGAGCATATTAATTAACAATACATTATTATTTTAGAGACTGTTAAATCCTTAATTAATGAAGGTTTAATTGAAAGACAAAAAGAGTTTTAGAAATTATGTTTGCCAGGTTGCTGAAAACTGGCATATTAATAATAAAAGCACACATATAAAATCAAGTAATAAATAAATGACTGCACCAAAGTTAAGGAAAGTTAAGAGCATATAATAAAGAGTTAAATTTATAGAAATGACGTAAGACCAAATTACATATTAAAACAAAACAAAGTTAAATCACATATTAGAAAAAATCTTGATAGATGAATTAGGCTAGATTTAGTTTGAGGTGACAGCTTGAAAAGTTACCTTGCAGTTTTAAAAGTCCAATTTAAAGTATGGCATGTGCACAGAAATTGAAATGCAAGTTCTTCGGTGGCAACAAGTTTTACTACTTGAATAATAATAGCAGCTGTTAAATGATTAACTAAAATTATTTTCTGATTTCTTTTGTCAATGTCGATTTGTTAAATTATTTTGCTCTGATTAGTATTCCTAAATTTAAATGTGAATAGATAAATTAATATAGCATGGATATTATAAATTTGAAACAATGCTAGATAAAGTGCAGAATTTAATAACTTATGAAGAACATTTCCATTTAAACTCAACACATAATGCTTTTGGAATTATGTTATATTCATAGTACCCACATAAAATTCATTAATTCAAAAGTACTCATAATAAATAGAACAAACAGATATAATCACATCTATGGAATTTGGCTATAATTTATAATTATTTCTTTGTGTAATGTGTATTTATAGTTCAAGACATTTTATATTGATTTTATGGATAATATTTGATATTCCAAAAATGTTTTATTTTTATTGTTATATGAACTTTTATGTGAGGTTCATGATTTATACTTTTACTATGTTTAAATTAAATTCATGGACTTAATAAAATATTTATTTGAGAAAATAGCACTTCCGAAAAGCTTGAGAATTACTAATAAATTTACGGTATGTGTCAATCTTTTATGAAGTGTCTTATGTCTTTCCAGGTTTCTGTTCCTATACTCATGTCACTTGTATTACATTGTTACTATGTTTATATTTTAAGCTAGATAAATCAGTATATTAGTTGTCCTTATTATTGAAACACTTTTCATTATGTATGAACCCACATCTGCTAAAATGCTGGTGTTTTTCTAAATTGTCAGAATAACTGAGGAGGAGGATTTTTGCACTTTAAATATGAAGTAAATATTAAGATTGCTTTAAAATGTTAAATGGCATTAGCCTGGCCTGGGGGTTAATCCACAGATTAATTATTTACCACTTTCTGTATTTTTGAACTCATTCCTGCACTGGTGGTTAATCTGCAGAATTGTGTAATTATATTTGTTGCTTCATGGTGGTGTATAAACCTACAGGGCATTCAGTGTTGTACCATTCCTATTCTGTAGTGAGGCAGAAAATATATTACACATATTTTTGCTTCACTGTCTTGTGAATCAAAACCTTGAATCAGAGCTTTAAACCCAGCTATATATGTGTTAAATCACTAGAGAGTGAAAGGACGCACATACAAGTTTTAAAATCCTCCTTTATTTTTGTACTTCCATAAGTTAAAAATCTTTATTATAAAAGAAAATTTAATAATTTTAAATCAGAAATATTTAAATTTCCATTCTCTTTAAGTAATCATGTATGTGTGTTCAAGATTTGCAAAAACACATTATTGATAAAAATATATTTTTCATTATAATGTATTATGTATATTTATTTTACAGTTCACGTGTTTATTTTATGATGCAATATCAAAGAAAGTTCTAGAGAGTAATTAAAATAACTCTGAAATGTAAGAATAAAAGAATATTCTAGATTTAATTTAAAAAGGGTAATTAATAAATTAAAATCCCTTAGCAAACAAAATGTTAATGAAAATCATATCTATTGAATCTATTTCCATTCTCAAAATAGATTAAAACAATACTTTCTAGAACTTGTTGCATTATCATTAAAAATAAACAATAAGTGCATTCAGGCCACTTAATGGACATCCAGGCCTTAACAAGCAGAGGGAGAGAACATTCGAGAAAGTCCTGCATAACATATAAATAGAGCCAAAATTTTAGGCTAAGTCCCTTAGTGCACCATTTTACCAAGTGTTGCAGAATGGACCCACATCAATTTAAATTTTGAAATATAAATCCGTTGTAGAGAGAGTAAATTTGCTTCCCCTTTCTTCTCCAAAAATCATTTCCCTACTGCTATGCTAATCTGCCATCTCCACTTATGGAATGCCTAATTTAAATACTGTAATAACTATCTCTAGATGCCAACCATTATTTTTCAAAACTTTGCCTTGCTAACCATGAATTCATCATTTATAATTTTACACTTTCCAATCCATACGTATTTCAAGAGATCAGAAAAATGGAAGGTAAATCCTAATCATGCCGCTAATATGAACTCTTTCAAAACTTTCATTTTAAAATATAAATTATTTGTAATATAACTGTTTTATTAGAAATGATGTTGTAATGCTAATTGTAATCATTCTATAACATAATGACCTTCTCTTTCTGTAATAAAAATATAATGCACGAATCTATATCTATTTTTCATTTCATTTCAATAAAAATTTTATTAACAATAAATAGTAATTACATACTAATAAAGGATAAATAAATGAATACATTGTAAAATAATATGATTATATAATGTTCTATATGTCATCTGGCTAGATTATGTTATGAGAGCACAATGTTATACTCTTATGTGGTTAGGAATAGTGAAGAGATTCTAAGAACTTGTTTAAAGGTATTAGCATTTTTAATATAGACATAAATATTTTCTTTTATAAATGACTATTCTATAATGCTGGGTAGGTGGGAATTGATAATCAGGAAAAGGAAAGAGCAATTAAAGACCAGGTGTCAGCAAAGACTTAACTGGAGGCAAGGAGCTGGTCACGTTTCTTGATTTTTTTGAGTGTTTGATAAAACAATGGTATGATTTGTGGGGGGGGGTAATTCCATGAGACTTTGCATCTCACTATCCATATGGAATAAAGGACAAAGGTAGAAAACCTTATTATTGAAAAAAAACCATTATGAATGGCATTTTCAAGTGAGAAAATCATATCAGGTCTTATGTTGGAATTGATTATAATTATATCTTTCAGAGATTTAAGTCTTGGGCACCGGTGTATAATATCATCTATGGTTTCATCTTCATGAGCACACAGACCAACATATAGAGTCAATGCTGGTGAAACCTCTTCGGTGATAAAGAAACCAATTCATAGGTAGCGCATTAAGATTTATTTTAATGATGAAGTCAAGGAATTTGGGTTCCAGACTCCATCTTTTGAAGTGTGTAATGAGTCTTTGATTGGTTACTTTTAGGCAGGTTTTAATGGGTTGTTGATTATAGTTGATTATATTGTATGCTTCCCATAAGGTGATTTTTTGGTTAAGGTTAAAGGGTATTATTGGGTTAAAAAGTTGTAGTTGTTGTATTAGGGATGCTATCCATGAATTGGAAGAGAGTGGAGGATGATCTGTCGGTGTAATTTTTTTAATAATGTTAGAGTATCTGCAGGAGAGGAACAGATTATGTAGAGTGTTGTGGGTTTTCTGTAAAATGATTGCTTGTATTGAGTGGAATGACAGTCCGTTGAACCTGCATGGTCGTTGGATACCTCGCAAGCTAATAGCAACTGTCCTTCCAGAGAAGTTTGTTGCATAATCGGTTAATTTTATTTTGAAACTGTTTAGACATTTTAACGAATGGAAGATAATATGAGATTTTTGGCATTATGATCATGTTGAGGAGGCCAACCTTTCCATATAGAGAAAGGTATACTCTAGAGAGTGAAGTGGTGATGGCTTCAGTTGAATGGAGGATTGCATCTTGAATCTCTCTTGCCATTGCAATTGGAGTTTTATAGATTGGAAAACCTAGGTGTCTTTGGGGTTTTGCAGAAAAGGGAGAGTTAATTTGTTTACCAGACATTATATTCCCGATGGAAGATTTGTTAAAATTTATTTGTAGGCCAAGTTTCGCTGTATTTCTGTTTAATATGTTCATGAGATGAGGAAGGTATTTAATGGTGGGAAGCACAACCATGATGTCATCTATATATGCAAATACAATGAAGTTTTTATTGAGAGAGGGAAGGCAAATTCCAGGGAGTTTTTTTTCTATATCCATCAGAAGAGGGTTGATGTATGCTGTGAAGAAAAGGGCACTGAGTGGAGATCCTTGAGGGATCGACTTGTATGGCTTGAAGCCTGGTGTGATCTTGCCATCAAGAGAGAGAAAAAGCTCTCTATTGTTGAGCAGATTGCTGATCATCTGAACAATCCCAGCTGGAATGTCACATTCCGACAGAATATCCAGGAGGATATTTATCTGGACTGAATCAAATGCTGCCGCAACATCCAGCTGGACAGCAATAGGTTTTGATTTACGATGTCCTCTGATGTAATTGAAATAGTGCAGTTACATTGGACATAGCATGCGAGGTTGATGATCCCTTTTTACCGTATTGGTTTGACGAGATATGGCTAAGGATTTGAGTTTGGATTTGATCTTTAATGACTGACTCAATTATCTTGATAAGCAATGGGGTCATGGAAATTGGCCGGATATTGTTAATGTCGTTTAGTGGTTTTGCTTTTTTAATAAAAGGCACGAGTGCCACTGGGTAAAGATCTGTTATGTTTCTGATGCTGGAGGCTAGGTGATCAATCACTTTTTTAATAATTGGCACAGTGGATTGACTGAGGTGTTTGAGAAGGAAATTTGGGATGCCATGAAGGCCAGGATGAACGCCGTCAGGGAGAGATGTTATCTTATTTTTGATTTGGATTTCGGTGATGCCATTTTCACTGGGGTCACCAGCATCCAACCAGCTGTTTATAGGAGAAACTCCATCTTTTTGCATTAATTGGCAGAATTGTTTGCTGATGTGCTGCATCATTGGAAAGCCAATAAGATTGGTTCCATTAGTATTAATGGATAAGGGAGTGATTTGTTTTTTATTGTATCCCAGTGCCCATCTGAGATAGTCTCTCGTCCAGCAGTGTTGTTGTGCTAAGAAACATTTGGCTCTTCTGATGGATATATATTCTGCAAGGGACTTTTGCTTGATTTTGTAGAGATTTTTAAAAAAGATAATTTTTTCTGTATTTGTGAAATTTTGCTATGATGCTTGAAGTTGTATATTAATGTCTGTTAGGTCATTTAGCAGGCCATTAGGTCCTTTGATTTTTCTGGTGTGGTGATTTAATATGGACTGAAGTATTCCAATGAAGGAAAACCAGCCCTCCTCAGCAGACAGGGAAAGGATGTTTATTTTCTGGAAAAAGATGTATGCCTCAGACACTATCGCTTTGGTCATATTTGATTGGGTGATCATGTGCATGGTTTTACCAGGTCCATCAATAGGTGTAAGTTGTAAGATTAGAGCCATATGATCAGAGAAAGCAACAGGGGCCAAGGCTGCATCAAGGTTGAAATGGAGGTCTGGGGTGTAGAAAACCAAATCAATCAGGGACTTTTTAGTTTTAGTATAGAAAGAGTAGGCTTCAGGAGGGAAGAAACCCTCTCCACACATTAATCTGCGATTTATTAGATGCAAAATCTCTTGTTGAAGTCATTGTATGTAGTGTTAAAGTTTCCCAGAAGAATAGTAGGAGAGGCTCTGTTAGCGTTGATAGCATTTAGGATATGGATTATTTTTAGATATTGAGAGGTGTCTTTGGCTGTATATATATAAGCTATGATGATCGGATAACCCCATTAGTCTATTTCTATGACAATAATATTGGCATCTAGGAATAGAATGCTAAAACTGTTTGCTGGTGTTGACTTGCTGAGAAGAATACCGACTCCACCTGAAGCAGAATGGCCTATGGAAAATCTAGTAAATCTGAGAGCTGAGAAAAGAGATAATATTTTATGATCAGTCTTATGGTGATATTTAGTTTCACCCATAAGAAGTATATGAGGAAAACAGAGTGAGAGCCAGTTTTTAATAGCTAGAACTCTATCAATTGACTTGATGCCACAAATATTAATGCCAGCAATTTTGCAGAACAGATAGTTTAATCCAAATTTAATGCATCTCTTTAATGGGTTTTACAATTTCTATTTTTAATATTTTAAATGTGGCAAACTTTTATTTTTAATATTATAAATTTTGTATGATTTAATTTAATATGCTAATAGTTCAATCGAGCAAACCGATCCTAAATTTTCTTATATTAGATATCCTAGATATTCATCATCATCATCAACTATTATCAATCGACTGCAGGATGAAGGTCTCTCCAAGTTTAATCCATCTTCTCTGATCTTTAGCTTCTTCTTTCCACAACACCCCTGCACATTTTCTTATTTCATCCATCCATCTCACATGTGGTCTCTTTCTGGGACTTTTAAAATCTCTTGGAATCCAGTTTAAAATTTCAATTGCCCATCTATTATCATTTCTTCTAGCAATGTGTCCAGCCCAACTTCATTTCAATCTTTTAATTTTTTCAATAAGGTCAGTAACACCTGTTTGTTGTCTTACCCATACATTGCGTTTTCGATCTCTTATTGTTACTCCCAACATACATCTCTCCATACTCCTTTGAGTGGTCTGAAGTCTCTGTATTGCTCTTCTATTAAGTGTACAAGTCTCAGATCCATAAGTAAGAACTGGTAAAACACATTTGTTAAAAACCATTTTTTTTTCAAACACCTAGGCATATTTCCATTTAGTATCAAGTTATTTCTACCAAAAGCACTCCAACCAAGTTTAATTCTATGATTAATTTCCTCCATTATGTTTCCATCTGTATTAATAATCTGACCTAGGTATTTGTAACTGTTACCTTCTTCTAATTTCTTCATAATCAATCTTTATTTTCATATTTTGAGCAAATCGATTAAACATTACTTTAGTCTTTTTAACATTTATCTTTAGTCCTACTTTTCTACTTTCATCTGCTAACTCCTGCAACATTTCCTGCAGCTCTGAAGCATTATTTGCAAAAACAACTACATCATCTGCAAAATCTAAATGACTTAAATACTCTCCATTTACTTTCATTCCTTTAGTTTCCCATTTTAATCCACAAAATACTTCTTGCAGCACTGCTGTAAAAAGTTTTGGAGATATGGAGTCACCTTGCCTTACACCTTTCTCAATGTTGATTTTTCCAGTATCATTATGTAATCTAATTGTTGCTGTTGCATTTTTATAAATATTCTTTAAAATATCACAATATCCTGGATCTATACCTTGATGATCCAATGCTTTAATCACTAAAGAAATGTGTATAGAATCGAATGCCTTTTCATAATCAACAAATCCAAAACATAATGATAACTCATATTCATTTGTCCTTTCTATGACTTCTCTCAATACCTGGATATGATCTATTGTACTAAAACCACTTTTAAATCCAGCTTGTTCTCTTGGTTGGTGGAAATCCAAAGTTCTCTGTAGACGAGTTGTAATTATCTTGGTAAAAATTTTATATAAAACTGATAAAAGGCTGATAGCTCTGTAATTTCTAATATCTTCTTTATCGCCTTTTTAAATATTAATATTATTACTGCATTCTTCCAATCTTCCGGTACATCTTTATCATTTAGACATGGGGTATATAACTTTGCTAAAATTGTTTCTATTGCTTCACCTCCTTCTTTTAATATATCAATTATAATTCCATCATTTCCTGGAGCCTTTCCTTTCTTCATACATTTAATTGCATGTATCACTTCTTCATTTAAAATTCTGGGCAATTCGGAAGATGTAATAGATATAGGAGGTACTTGTTCTTTATTACTATATAATTCTTGATAAAAATCTTCTACCAATTTCATGATGTCATCTCTCTTTTTAGTAATAATTCCATCTTTTTTTCTCATTGCAGATATAAATTTCCTACCAATACCAAAATGTTGTTTAACAATCTTGAGACTTTTATTTTCTTCTACAGCTTTCCTTGCTATTTCACAGTTATACTTTCTTATATCATTTTCAATTCTTTTCCGTACCATTTTACAAAATTCAAAATATTCAATTCTTTTTAATACATCATTTTTGTATATCTTCATATTCCTTTTTTTCTTCATAAATTCTCTAGTCTCAGTAGAAATTTATTAGTCAATTGCTGCTTTTTTCTACCAGCTATCTTTGTTGCAGTTTTTAAAAGTGTATCAGTTATTTTCATATTAATTTCATTCAAATCTGAATCCTGTTCAAAATCTCCTAACACTTGAAACCTATTTGTAAGTTCTAATTTAAATTCATTAGAATGTTTCTGAAGATTAGAAATATCAACTGTAAATATTGTTTTTCTCAATAATTTTTGTCTCTCTAGTTTTACATTAGCACGTAACTTACACCTTACTAATTGATGATCACTTCCTGTGTAATTTATTAAGAACATTACAATCTTGAAAAAAAATTTCCTGTTAGTCAAAATATAATCCAATTCTGCTGTACCTTCATTTGGATGCTTCCATGTCCATTTCCTTTTAACATTTTCTCAAAAAATGAATTCATAATATAAAGTTTTTCTTTTTCTGCAAACTCCACAAGTCTATGTCCTCTCTCATTTCTATTACCATAACCAAAATTACCTACAGCAATTTCATCGTTCATTTGTCTACCAATTCTCGCATTAAAGTCTCCCATAACAATTTTACAATGTTGTTTACTCTGATCAAAAGCCTTTTGTACATCCATATAAAAATCTTCTACTACTTCATCACTATGAGAACTTGTTGGGGCATACACCTGAATTATCTGCATTTGGTATCTGCTATTAAGTTGTATAACTAATCTTGCAACTATGTCCGATACACCATCAATCTCCACAATATTGTTCTTCCATTTTTTATTTATAATGAATCCTACTCCACTTGTATTTCCAATATGTGTGCCTTTATAATAGAGTATATGTCCACTTTTTAAATCAATTGTTTCTTCACCTTTTCTTCTAACTTCACAAACTCCAATAATGTCCCATTTAATATAAGACAATTCTTCTTCTAATTCTTGCAATCTTCCTTCACTTGAAAGTGATCAGTTGTAAGTACCTAAATAAAAAGTCATCATCAAATAGCAGCCTGGGTCCACAATCAGGGGATTCTTAGCACCCTCTGCCTTTGGCCACCAACCACTGCCTTGGTTGGTGACTTTACAGCCTCCTGGGAATAAGGGCCATGCTTTATTTTTGTCTGTCATAATTGTATATATGTATTGGAAAAATATTTATCATTTACACAAACATTCATTCTGCCTTTTCAGGCACTGAGAAGAAAGACCATGGTGTTTCTTGATCTTAAACTCAGAGGTAAAAAGCCAATAAACTCACCATGCTGGCTAATGTGTGTTGGTGAGCAGCCCATCCAGGATGTTAAATTGTAAATGTAAGCTTTCTTACCTAACTAAAAGTTTGCTCAATTGAATAATATATTTAAGTTATTCTATTTTCTTAGTGGCAGATTATTCGTTGCTACATTTAATATGTCACTTTTTTATCATGTTTACGCTATTGATTTTATTTTAAAATTGTATTTTAAAGTAAACTTAATGACCTACCTTTGATTTTTTTTTTATTATATGGTCAATTATTTGCCCATCACGCCATCTAGCATGATAATTATCTATGGAATTAACTATTAGTTAGCATATTAATATTTGTTTAATGAAGGGAACGATATTTCCTCTTTTATTTGTGACATCCTAACTAATATTAAGGGTCATTTTCATACCTTTTTAGAGGGATCAAATTATTTCATATCATTACACTAGATTCTATCAAATTACGAGGGCCTTAATCCACATATCAGCATCATTAAGAACTTGATTTATTTTTTTGTATTAGCATTGCTTGTCTTACATAATGTTATGAAATTTCCTCGCTTTGCTTTGTAAAACTTAAAACCTGGAGGAACGAGATTCTTTTACTTAATGGAATGTTCACGGATGGGGCTTGGAAGCACCGGCTCCAGGATATTGTCAGGTTGTCATTTAGGCTCTGCATGGGTTAATACTGGAAAACAGACTGTGATAATTCCTATGAGACCACGCTTTTCAAATGCTGACCTGTCACATGTACAGGCACATTTCATGTTCTTATAAAATTGATGAAGCATTCATCCTAAAATGGATTCAATCTTTTCTAGCATTATTATTTTAGTCAGCACCTTGATTCTTGGTTAATATTTTATACTTACCCATTTTAAATCTGTAAGACATAGTGCTGTGATTTCTAAATCCATCTCATATTTTCATTTATATTATAAGTTAGGGAATGTCATTTTAAAGCTTATTTAAGATACCCCCCCTCTCATTGCAACAATGTTAGACTGCGTTAACAAGTAATGCTAAATAAATCTTTTCCAGTCAGAAAATAATAAAATAAAATACAAATAACTTTTTTGTTTGAACATTTTAAGGTCTAATGACTATTGAAGTGAATAATGTAAATTATAAAATATTTTCATACGTGGTTCAAATGAACCATAAAAAAGTGATGTAACTTACATTCCATTTATCTGTTTTAAGGTCACTTAATTTTTCATAAAAATAATTATAGCGTCCAAGTTATAATATGGTAAAAGTGGTATCTACTGTTAGCATATTACTCCGCATCTTTTGACTTTATATATGTACATTTTTTTTATCGTCGTATTCAATTGCAGATTTGCGTATTATTTACTTATTAACTTATGTGCTATTATTATGTAATTCCTTCAATGCACAAATCAACATTCATAATCATGTGAAACCCATGAACTTTATTAGTGTTATATATAAATAGATTTGCAACTGTTTGTTAAATTAAATATATGTTTATTCATTTTTCTAATTACTATTAATAAATTAATTGTCATATAATTATTTAATTCTGCTTTGCCTCTTCATTTATGCATATACATCATTAACTAGATTGCATTAAATATAGCTGATTTTCAATGACCTTAGGCCAATTTCTAGATTTATTAATGAATTTTATGAAAAGTCTAATTATAATCTTAAGCTATATCATTCTGTTGGGGGCTGGAGTTCGAAGTCTAGTAGTATTATAATTCCCTGTAGATCTCTTGTTTCTCCACTCTTACTCTAGCATGAGTATGAATAAAATTTCATTTGTTATCATCAGAAATGTTGTTCGTAATGTTAGAGATCTGGAAAAAAAGCAAGAGGGCAGAGTTCATGATTGTTTCTGACTTATGTATCTTGCACATGATTGGATTTGACGTACTTTTGCCTAGATGCTAGCTTTTGTTAGACGAACATACAATTCTGACCGGTACAGTAGATGAATGCATCCACAGGAATATCATTTTACTTCATAAATGTAAGTTGGGGCAAAATATTTTGTATTATTATGCTAAACATTTTCTTCCATCTATAAGTATAACTTGTAAGTTGAGTCATAAAGTGTAGCAGGACATCTTATCTAAATTATCCTCATGATGATTAACTGTTTGTTAATTAATATTTTAACTGAACTGAAGTTTAAATTTTCACTTTGGTTTAGCATTACATTTTAGCTAATTCCTGCAAATGTAATATTATTTATTATATTATTATAGATTTATAGTATAGGTTATTGGTTATGGAATTAACACATTCTGTATTTCATGATTTGATGTTGAATTTCAGTATAGTTTCCTCAAGGCAGAAATTAGAACCAATTATAATAAAATGTATGATTAGGCTTTTATAAAACTGTGCCTATGATATATTTAGTGAAGTGAACAAATGGAATGATATTTTATTTATTTATTTTATTTATTTGTTTATTTATGTATCTATTTATTATATTAAACATCCTACACTAATTATTTGTTAATCATAAAATTGTAAATAAAATTAATTTATAATTAATCTTATTGTGCCATTGCTATTTGTCATTCACAAAACCCGAAATCCTGTATCTTGAATAGAGCATACATTGGAGTACATATTGTTGTCAGTATGACATAAGAGTCTCAATAATTTTCTAAGAAAACATTTGAATGCTTTTGTCCTTGGTAATTTATGATGTGTAGGGTACAATAAAATCCCATTTGCCTTTTCCATAATTTTAGCGTTGCTTTGTTGATTCTAGTACATGATATAAAATTGATTGATTTTATAAACTTATAAACAGATTTACCAGATAATGCTATGATTGAATTTATTTTCTTAATGTTATAATTGAAATAAAATACTAGTTTTCTACTTCATCTTTGGGTAGTAAATAATTTAAATTGTGCTTTATGCAAAAAAGTGAAGCTTGTCTAAAATATTATTAAAGTGTTATATGGCTAAGCGCCCCCAGAGAACCCAAGTCTCCACATCCACAGCCTACCTTAATTTAAGTCTAGCGGCGATCCATGCAAAAATAATGCAAAGTTTTTTTCATAAAGACCATCCTCTGGAGACTGCAATAGACTGAAGGGAGTCATGCATTGCAGTCTCCAGAGGATGGTCTTTATGAAAGAAAATTTGCATAAATTTTGCATGGATCGCCACTAGACTTCAATTAAGGTAGGTTGTAGGTGTGGAGACTTGGATTCTCTGGGGGCGCTTAGCCATATAACTTTTTAATAATATTTTAGATAAGCTTCCCATTTTTGCGTAAAGCGCAATTTAAATTACTTAATGTTATAATTGTAATTCATCAAACATAACAAGTGTCTCTTTGATATTTATTAAATTATAAATGAAAAGAACCCAAGTTTTCCATGCTTATTATTATTGCAAACCTCATACTTAGATTAGCATTTGTAACAAAATCATATATGTCATTTTAAAATTATCACATGATCACCATCTCTATACTAGCACATAATTGTTATAAACAAAGGCAAAACTCTGTTTGATTACTCTGTTTGGCACAGGGTGGCACTACTGTATGGAGAGTTTTGCCTTTGTTCATTTTAAAATTCATAATCTTTAATAGTTTCACGAATTATACCATCTTGTCCATGGTCGGCCATAAGGTCTCATGCAATGAAAAATCGCAGATTAAAGTTTTGAAAAATAATAAAATTACATGCTTGTAATTTGTCTAATGTACTTTCACATACTCCTACGATAGGTCTTCATGGTATACCATGGCCATGACCAGATTAGATCATAACAATTTCATGTTATATCATTAATTTTGTTTATTGTGATGTGATCAGACTTTTCGGTTACAGTTCTTAGCATGCAATGTAGTACATTTGATTACTTACATTCATCACAGGTGCTCCAGATTATGGTTATATATATATATATATATATATATATATAAAATACATATTTTAACCCGTGCAAATCTTCGTTTTAACATATATATATATATAATTAAAAATACAGCACATTTACAATGGAAAATGATAATGGTTCCGGATTTTACAATTAATATTCATGTTATATTACATATGATTGCATGCTATAAAGTAAGTTTTTATGTACACTTTTATACTTTTATTATCTTTAGGTCTCACTTCAATATTATGGTAAGCATTTTTGTGGAGGATCTATAATATCAGACCAATGGATTTTGACAGCAGCCCATTGTCTTAGTGTGTAAGTCAAAACTGCATAACCAGTAATATCTTACCAAAATTATAATTTAAAGATTTCTAAAATGGTTTTTATTTTATTTTATTTTTAAATATAAAATGAATAAAATTGGTATAATTTAATTAAACTGTATACACATATGGGAAAATGATTTAATTGTAATAGCTATGGATAGTTTATATATATAAAATTTTTAGAAGTGTTTTCAATTACGTAGTAATCCTCATCAGCTTTAAATGATTTCCAATTTGAATGTTACATTAATTCTTATAAGCTGCGTATATATATATATATATATATATATATATATATATATATATATATATATATATATATATATATATATATATATATATATGGTAACAGTTATTACTTGTCCTTAAAGTTTTTGACTTTTACAACTTCCTTAAACTTGAACAATTTAATTTTAATAACTTTCTCATTATTTATTCTATTACTATAAAATCATATTATTTTGCAAAAAGACTTTTTGAAGACCCATTATTCAAGCAGGAAAGTAAATATGATTAATACCTACACATCATTTATACTCCCAGTCAGACTATGATTTAATAAAATATTAAATCGACAGTCATTTTTCCAGACAGAAGTAGCTTCCCGGCAGCATGAAAAATGAAATATCTTATGGGGATAATTATAACGGGTTTAAAATCCAGGGTGTCTTCCAGTATGTAGATTGGAACCCACGAAATGTCAGTAACACATTTTATGTGCTTGACCTATGGCTAGTTCTTCACATGAGATTGGCTACACATTCACTTATGAATGGAGAGACAGAGAGACGGAAAAAACGATATTAATAATTCAAACAAAATTTATTAAAAGATAAAAATTAAATGTAACACAATAAGAAATAATATATCAACACATTAAATAGTATACACTTTACAAATTTTGCATGCTCATTTATGAATAATATTTGGGATAAAAAGTTTTAATACTGACATCAAAAGTATTTACCTAGGATTTATAGCTCAGCTATTTGAGCTTACTCGTGTTTTCAACATTGTCTTTAATTTCCATAGGTGGTTCAAATAGTCTTTGGTTTCCATGGTAGCTATGCATAGTTCTTGGATTTTTTGTAGTGGGATGATCACCTCTTTGTCCTCGGATCCAGTGAGTTTCTTGGTCCTGGCATTGGTAACATGAAAGAAGCTTCTTGGCATCCTGTTATACTGCGTGTCTATTTTACTTAATTTAGTAGGACATATTGAAACTTTGATAGAAGGTGAGTTAAAGTAATTTATTATGACATTTTTCTAATGGTACATGGGAGAAGTGTGGAGAAAATGACCGAACACCAGTGTTCGGTTCTAGACAATCTTTCTTTTTAATAATTCTTTAATTGAATTGAACTTTAACTCAACTAAACTCTTACTTAACTTAACTAGAAACTGAAGACAATCGAGAGTGTGTGCCATTTATATTACCCTGAACCCATCTTTGCTCTAATTTCAACACATTTATCTCAAAAAAAAAATAATTATAATTTACATTTCTTTATTTTCTGTTGTTTTTTTTTTTTTTTAATTTCAATTACAGACATTAGAAACTGTTCAACTAATCAGTCTGGAATTTTAATCTCCAGCCTGATTATTTTTGTACAAACTATTTCAAGTAATCATAAACTTTTTATTTTTTTAATTAAAAACACTTTTTTTAAAGAGTAGTTTTGACAGTTCGTAAAATAAAAATTATAAAAGAAAGACAAGTTATAATTATTACTAATTCCTAACTTATTTCTAAATTTTCCTTCTACTTTTTTAAACTATTGAATTATAATCATTTTAAATTTTATATATATATATATATATATATATTTAATAATAAAAACTACTAGTAAATTATATAACATGTATAGACATGCACACCTGCGCAACACATGTATATACCTACTGTTATATCACACCCCTCCCAATTAAACATTTTATGTGAATAGATCACTTTTTTTAAGTATTGACAACTTTAAATTTTAATTTTTACTAAATTTATTTTTCTAGAGGGCATTTTAATTTGTGTTTTCATCATTAGATAATAGATGTAATGTTAAGAAAGACAGGCAGCAACGTATCAGGCAATTCAACACACAGATCGATTTTAAGCTGATTAAATCATCCTTTAATTTCCTGCATAAGTCATGAATACAGCCTGGGCATTTTTGTGCACAATGGATTACAAACAGGGACTTTAATATTGTGAATGTCAGCATTACTTCTACTGCACATTCTACTTACAGAAATATTTATTTTATTTGGTTACTGGGCATTTTTCTTCCAGATTTATTATTTCTTATATACTAGGAATTTTCTACCAGTGCATCATCATTAGTAATTTTTATTCTTCACACAACCCATTTGTACAACAAAGGTACTGCAAGTAAAGGCTAAATCTAACCAAAAATTGGGCCTGAACCATCTATTTTTAGATGGTACAATATATAAATGATAAGGGTATGAAATTACAAATAAAAAGTTTTCATTTATACAAGACATTAATGATTTATTGTAAAGATTTTATTTTAAATATAAGTATATTTTTTATAAACAAAACGAGGATTTAGTATGGATAATGGTCTAAGTGGTTTTTTGGCAGAAGTATATATGTATAATTATGAAAAAACAATATTTAGTTAGTAGTAATAATCCATTTTTATGTAAGTTATGTTGATGATTATTTTATGGTATTTAATGGTAATAAGAAGGCAGAAATTTTTTTAAGATATATTAATAGTATAAATAACATAATTAAATTTACTATGGGAAAAAAATATTAATGTTATTGAATATATGGATGTTAGGATTATTATAATTTGTTAGAAAAAGTAATGTTATAATAGATTTTTTGTATATATAAAGAAAACATGTTTGGATTATTAAATAATTGCTTTTTGGATATTGATAATCATAGTAAAGTACATATTATTAATAATAAAAGTCTTAGATCAATTAAATTATGTTCAAATAATAATTTGTTTAAAAATGATATTAATATGATAAAGCCTGAATGTGTTATAAATGATTATACTACAAAAATTATTAAAGGTTTATTTTCTAAGAAAAATAGTGATAAAATAAAGAATAAAACAAGATTAAATAGAAATAATAATAAAACGGTAATTTGTATTGGTTTCAAAATGTAAAAAGAGATTTGTTTGATAAAGTTAGAAAATTATTTAAAATGAGTAATAAAAAATACGTTTTCATTTTTCCTATGTATAGAAAGAAAAACGTTTGTTTTTTTTTTTAATTATAATAGGGAACATAATAATTTAGATATTATGAATGCAGTTTATATAATAAAATATTTGACTTATTTTAAAAACAATATAGAAATGTCATATGTTAGGTCTGCAAAAAATAAATTAGAATCTAGATTAAAAAAGCATTTAAGTGATTAAAATTTTGTTATTTATTATCATATTAATAAATTTAAACTTTAAGATTTTGAAATAAAATCTTTAAAATGCAGAGACATACCATTACAGAACAATAAAGGAATAAGTTTACAATAGTGAAATTAAACCTGAATGAAATACAATGCTAATACAACAGAAAAAAATAATTTGTTAACTAAATGTTTTTAAGGTCTTTTTGGAAGGGTATATAAATGTAAAAAAAATGATAATGTTTTGAGATTGTTTGTAATAGAAAAGGTATTGAGGTAATGAAAATTTATTCCTTTTTTTTAATGTTTTTCTATTTGAGTAGAATGTGAGATATTTTATATTTATTATTATATATTTGTATTTTTATTTTTCAGTGTTCATTTAAACAGATTATATTTTAGTGAAAACATCGGTGTGTTATTTTTATAGACATATGAAAAACAAGTTTTATAAAAAAGTTTGGTGTGTTCGTTTATATAAATCTACATATGTATTAGATCGGGGGGGGGGGGAGTAGTTAAAAAATTCTACTTCAAATTAACATAAAAATCTTGTTTATTTAATTTTATATAAAATATATGATATGAAACTGTTATTGCATGTATATATGTGTTGCACACACATGAAGTGGTAGAATAATTTTCTTTGTGAAATTAATGTCAATTATTGGTTTCTCAAAAAAGTAAACTTTGTAATTAAATCTATTATCTTTTGTATAAGATTATTTTAAAAATTGTATAATAATGCTTAATATTCAAATAAAATTTTAATCTGTTCTAATATAAAGTTAAGCATTGCTCAAAGAAGACATATAATGAAATGATTTAATATAGAATGTAAAAATAATTAATAAAAACCTTAATATATTAATTATGTTCATCTAGAAAAGTGTAGATAATTTGTGTGGAAAAACAATCGACCAAATAGCCATAAAAGCTCTTCAAAATGTATTGTCTAATTCAAGCTATTCCTTTATTAATTCAATATATTCAGTCAATCCAATTCATTCATCAGAAGCATTCTTTGATTGTTTGTCCTAGTTTTTTACATCATTGGATCATATTAGTTTGCAGATGCTGAAAGATTATTCTGTATGATAAGCCACACTTATGTTTAGTTTGTTTTTCCATAATTGTTGATACTATGCCAACAGATCATTGACAAGTGGTCCCTAGTATGATAATGAGCAGATCAATTTTTCTTAGCAGAATTTTTGTAAAATATGATGATATTGCCAACTCACAAATGTAAACTCCATGCTCTGCAATACACTTTCATTATCCAAAATCTCATAATAGCATAAATCTTTAGAAAGCTGACTTCCTAATGTCAACCTACAATAAAGACTCAACTTATCACCCCAAAAAAACAAGTACCATTTGGGCAAAATTAGTTAAATTTTAATCAAGCACAAAAAAACTAAAGTAACAATCTTGATGGACTTAGCAGTAACATACACTTCTATATACTATAATAATCTAGATGTATTACACGTGTTTTTTAGTATATGTATATTATTTTTTGTTAATTATAATATTAGAATTAATATTTTTCTTTTATGCATCATTGAATATATATATATATATATATATATATATATATATATATATATATATATATATATATATATATATATATATATATATATATATATATATATATATTGAAGCAGTCAATCTGATAGTCAGATCAAGCTTCAGAGCCCACTCAGAATCTCCAACCACCAAACTATATTCAAACTCCATCCTTACACACATAAACATATTTATTAATACATTTATTGTGCTTAGCTATGAAAACAATAACTGACGTAAATATATGTAAATATCTTAATGTAATTACTTTTAATAAATACATATTTGATTTGATTTTAATTCATATGCATGCATAATGGATGTGTATATATTATAGGTGAGGAGAGATTACTTTTAAAATGTGTATAAAAACCAAATGTATTATAATAATATGTATTTTAAAATTATATTTGTAATTTATCATTTATTTTAGTCATGACAGTCAGAAAAAAAAAAGTGATGAAATCCTATTGAATATTCTCTAATGCAATTAAGACAATTTACTGGAAATCCATTAATCCAAATTAAAATGTTATACTTTTATAACAGTAATGTAAAAATCCATTAGTGGATATTTTATCCACTTCAAATTTTGTCTTAAAATATATTTTAAAACAATCAATCAAAAAATTCTAAAAGGATTGCATTGTCTTTAAAATTTACATTAACAAATAGGTTCATCTGGTCAGCAAATTCCAGATATGCTAAGTTCATAAAGTGCCTCAGGTTTAGCAACTAAAGTGCATTCTAAGATAACCTGAAAATAGTATAAAACTGCTAGATTAGAATCCCAACAGGAGTCTTGTAATGAAAAAACAGCAATGGTAAATATAATCCACACTTATCATTACAATAATCCAATGTATCATGAGTAGTGGAAATTTTCACCTTTCTTTCTGATCAACGTGCTCTTTTTGGCATTCATCTCCCAGGATCCTGTCACTCATCAACTTTAATGTGCTTAAAGATTGAATAATAAAATGCTACCTGCCTGAAATCAAACTAGATCTAGATCACTATTTCCAATGGATGCTGAAATCATCAAGAATCACTATTAATTACCAAGGTGAAGAATTCTAGCCATTCTGCCTTCTGTAAATATTTCTCATAACCCTGTCTGTCATTTAAAATAATATTATTCTATTAGCTGGTCCTTTGATCAGAAATTAAACATTCCAGTTAAATAATTTGTAATTCACTTACCTGATATTAGCATGGACCTAACTCTATACAACTTTCTTTTAATTTTTTTTATCATTGAGTCTTTATTCAATAACTGTAATATTTTCTTTCACCTGCATGCAGCAATAATATTTTTTTAACTTTTATTATCATGTTTTATATATTTAAATATTCCAATAATTTCACAAATTCACCAGTATGTCATTCTTCTTTTATTTTTCTCTCTGTACTTTATGAGGTGACTAGAGTAACTTTAATTAAAACAAGTCTTGTTAATTTTATCTTAGCGAATGCTTGCGAATTTGGGGAAAACAAATTAATTATCTTATGTCATTGTAGAAAAACAGAGTAGAAATCGGTTTTTCTAAGAAATGTTTTTTTATTTATTTAAATAATAATTATTAACCTTAAAAATTTATGAAATCAAAACTTTATTATGAAATAAGTAACCATCACCCCATTTGAATATGTTTAAATTATGTCTTGTATAATATAAAAGCACTTATAACCGAGTTCTCATATTTATTTAACATTATCGGAAATTTATAGATAAATTAAAGTAAGGGGGAAAGGGAGTCTTTATTCCAATGATTATGTATTTTAGTAAAAGTTAAAAAACCATTAGTTTAGTATTTAAATCATATTATTTAATTGGAAAATAACAAAAAAAAAAAAAAAAAAAAAAAAAAAAAAAAAAAATATATAAAAAAAATATATAGGTTATTAATCATTCATCCTTAGTTTTTAAAATATTATATGTGTTTTGTTACAAGTGTTGTATGCAAACAGGCCTTCACATACAAATACACATATGTGTGTCTTCCTGCTTCGTTCCCCAGGATTTTTGGTAATCTGGATCCCGTATATTCATTCCAGGTCCAAGAACGTAGCTGGAAAACCCCACATGGGACTTATTCGTTATATGAGCTATTGACATAGGATCACTCCAGAAAGATCCAGCCTATCATTATTAATAGCTGACTTCTTTGTTCTGTGAAAAATATCTGCCAAAGTAGCAGAAAGAATTTGGTCACCATTCTCCATCTTTAAATTTGGAAGCACATTTTTCGTATCTCATATCAGATCACCTAATTCCTCCACCATGCATACACCATTCTCTTAAAGTTGTCACCATAAATCAAATTTATGAATGCCCATAAACTGTAATGTTATGATTGTACTAAACATATTTCTTTATTAAACTTACTAAAATTTTCATACGCACATCTTTTTGTGATGCCATTATATATTTTAACAAACTATTTCACACATTTCTCACTCAATACAGACATAATTTCACTTATGAATATAAAAATATATTTTAGTAAAATTAATATTTTAATCACAAAATGATATTTGTAAGCTAATTCAGTCAAGTGCTATTATTTTCTGTGGGGTGGATTGGTCACTAAATCAACTATGTCAGTTTATTTATTAATTATTGGCATATGAGCTAGCCACAATAAAATAATGAATTAAAGTTGTAATTTTCTAATGATGTAAACAAATCTCATCTGATATACCTGTGTTACCATATAAAATATTTAATCAAATTATGTGTATCTAAAGAGGCCATTGATGATGAATGAAATAATATAAACCAAGTATTTATGCATATTTTATATAAATTAATAAATCTTATATATATATATATATATATATCATGACTTTTTTTTTTTTTTTAAATATATATATATATATATATATCATGACTTGCAGAATCATTGTGTCTGTTACTTAAAATATTAATATTTTAGTCATTAAATTATTCTTGCTCTGACTAGATGATCTTCCGCTAATTCTCTCTCTATATATATATATATATAATTAATGTGAAAAATCATGATTATTAAATTGGTCAATCTTATATTTTTGCTAAAATTGTCCATTATATAAATTCAAATTTAGAGTCTTTTTGTGTTTCTGCTTTGTGATGCTGGTGGAGAAAGATAAATTAGATCGGTATCATCAAAATTGTTGCTCATTAGTTGGTAGATCTGAAAAATAGGGCAGAGTTCATGAGTGTTCCTGACTTATGTATCTTGCACATGATTGGACTCGAGGTACTTTTGCCTAGATGTTAAATCTTGTTATATGAACAGACAAAACCGACCGATACAATGAATATATATATATATATATATATTGAAGAAGTCGATCTTAGCTTAAGATTGATCTTCATGGTTCCATCTACTAACCTGTATTCAATCCCTATACCCCATCCCACTCTTTAGTCATATATATATATATATATATATATATACTTTCCTTGCTTAGCGATGGCAATTGGTCCTCCAAAACTCATCATTAAGCAAGAATATAGTATACAAAATACGTTACTATAATGGGGGTCTATGGGGAAAAAAATGGTCAGTTCCAGTCGATGAAAAATATACACATTAGTTTCCAAGCTCAAAGTTTTTCTTGATTTTTTTCATGACAATGATGACTAAATATGGTATCTAAAAAAAACTTTTATAACACTAGGAAAGAAAATGCATATTTTCATTTTAAATAGTACAGAACAGCAAAAAGAAAAAGAAAGTGAAACTAAATTTGAATTTAAAAGTTTTTGTATTCTTCTGCAGAAGTTTTTCATCGTAATGAAAAAAAATCCATATTGAAATGTTTTTTTTTTTTTTAAATTTGTATTACAGTATATATTACTACCATACATTTATGTTTGTTACTTATGTTAAATTATTCAAATTAAAAAACAATGTTTAATTATTAATTATTTAATTGAACATAAAGACTTATTACTGTACTCCACAGTAACAAAATGCTTAATGCTTATCATAAAGCAGTCAACCTTAGAGTAAAAAAAAATCAACTTATTTTAAAAGTAAAAAAATGTAACTTCTAATTTTCTAAAACATACAGCAAAGGTTATTTTTCTTTTATTTTTTTACTATATTTTAAGTAATGTAATAATGTGCCCCCCCCTTTTTTTGTGTAGAAGAAAATTCATTCATTAACATTTATTTTAAATAAAATATGTTTTTTTTTCTTTTTAAACTTTTCTAATTAGACATTTGCATTTTAAAATATTGTTTTTCTTTTGATTTGAAACAACATGAGTGTAAACAACATATTTATTAATGAAGTTACAAAATCAATAACTATTTTTACTTAATTATCCAGGTATTCTAAAAATAATATATCATAATTAATAAACACAGCACGCAGTTTAATATTCATATTAAGTGTCTTCCTTAAAGTTTGTGATGATAGTATTTTAGTTGTCCTGTACTGTATTTATATATTGGACTATTTCATCATCTAATATGTGTTGAATGTCTTTAGAAAATTAAACTTTATTTAAATAATCCAAGTACTGTACATTATATTTAAATTAAGTTTAATTTTTCTAAAGACATTCAACAATTTTATATACAGTATAAAGTATTATATATTCAGTAATTATAGATATTTTAAGTTTATACATTCTATATTCAAAATACTGAATGCAGCACTAACATTATTTTTTTATGAATAAAATATTGTATAGCATAACCTTTAATCTTGAACTTCTTCTTTCTTTTAAAAAATAGTCAGTATAAACAATATTCATCAAAATATAAAATCACAAACCAATTTTCTTTAAAAAACTTGTTTTTATTATTATGACTATATGAAATTAATATCAAGAGCAACGTTTCGACTATTTACTTCCTTATAGTCTTTTTCAAGCCACTAAAATATAAAAAATAATAAAACAAATAAAATAAAACATAATACAATCATTAAACTCTACATATATTTCAAATCTTCTCAATACAAAAACATAAATTTAATATAAAACTTTAGAACATTACCTTCCTCTATTTAAAACAACCTACAATTTAAACTTCTATTTAAAACACTCTGTTTAAATTATATTTAGATAAAATATCTCAAAAACCAGTCCCATCACCCACAACAATCAATTAGTTTTTTTCTTTTATTCCTATATTGTTTAAATTCCCTACTATAAAAATTTTTTTCTTTTTTTAAAAACTTACTTTATAATTAACTATTGTTTCTAAAAGTTCTATTTTTTTTTTTTTTTTGTAAATAATGTGACTAGTTTTTATTTTTTATAAAATCAATTAGTTTTTTATTCATATATGGTTTAAATTCCTTAATATAAAAATTTTCCTTTAAAAATCTTTCTTTATAATTAATTACTGTTTCTAAAAGTTCTATTTTGTAATTAATGTGACCAGATTTACACTTATGAAAAAAAATTGCAGATTTTTTATCAGATAAATGTTGTTTTAATCTTGTTTTTAACTTATTTTTTGTATTTCCAATATAAGAAATACTTTTACCAACATTCCAGCAGTCTAAACATTTTATCATATATACACCTTTCATAGCTTCAAGCATATCATTCTTTTCACTAACATTAATCAGCTTTTTTAAATCTTTCTTTTTTTTATATACTGGGAGTAATTTAATGTTAAATTTATTATTAATTTTTTTACAAATATTTTTAATCCTAATAAAAATATTTTTTGATACTTTAAATCCTATGTAAATTTTATTAATATTATTAACTTTATTATCAATTTTATTTTCCCCTTTAATCTTCTTTTTAATTAAATTCAAATTATAATCTGAAAAAATTTTTCCAATAATCTTATTTGGATATTCATTTAAATAACATTCCTTTTTTATCAATTCTAATTCTTTCTCCAATAATAAATCACTAGAACATATCAATATTGCTCTTCTAATTCTGTTTTTTATAATATTCATTTTACAATGTTTATCAATGTCTGAAAACCAGTTAGTAATCAGACCATGAAATGTTTTTTTTCTAAAAACAGATGTATTAATGCTTATTTTATTATTTTCTATAATTTTATCAATTTTTACATCCATATATTCAATTTTATCATCCACTTCTTTTTCCATGGTAAATTTAATATTTTTTTCTTTTTTGTTAATGTAATTTAAAAAAATGTTTGCTTTTCTTTTATTTCCTTTAAAAACCATGAAATAGTCATCAACATATCTTACAAAAAAACAAGGACCAACATCCAAATCCAAAAAATCTTTTTCAAAAATATTCATATATTCATCTGCAACTCCCCATACTTAATCCTTTTACCTGTTCGTAAAACCTATCTTTAAATTTACCATGGAAAAAGAAATGGATAATAAAATTGAATATATGGATGTAAAAATTGATAAAATTATAGAAAATAATAAAATAAGCATTAATACATCTGTTTTTAGAAAAACAACATTTCATGGTCTGATTACTAACTGGTTTTCAGACATTGATAAACATTGTAAAATGAATATTATAAAAAACAGAATTAGAAGAGCAATATTGATATGTTCTAGTGATTTATTATTGGAGAAAGAATTAGAATTGATAAAAAAGGAATGTTATTTAAATGAATATCCAAATAAGATTATTGGAAAAAATTTTTCAGATTATAATTTGAATTTAATTAAAAAGAAGATTAAAGGGGAAAATAAAATTGATAATAAAGTTAATAATATTAATAAAATTTACATAGGATTTAAAGTATCAAAAAATATTTTTATTAGGATTAAAAATATTTGTAAAAAAATTAATAATAAATTTAACATTAAATTACTCCCAGTATATAAAAAAAAGAAAGATTTAAAAAAGCTGATTAATGTTAGTGAAAAGAATGATATGCTTGAAGCTATGAAAGGTGTATATATGATAAAATGTTTAGACTGCTGGAATGTTGGTAAAAGTATTTCTTATATTGGAAATACAAAAAATAAGTTAAAAACAAGATTAAAACAACATTTATCTGATAAAAAATCTGCAATTTTTTTTCATAAGTGTAAATCTGGTCACATTAATTACAAAATAGAACTTTTAGAAACAGTAATTAATTATAAAGAAAGATTTTTAAAGGAAAATTTTTATATTAAGGAATTTAAACCATATATGAATAAAAAACTAATTGATTTTATAAAAAATAAAAACTAGTCACATTATTTACAAAAAAAAAAAAAAAAAAATAGAACTTTTAGAAACAATAGTTAATTATAAAGTAAGTTTTTAAAAAAAGAAAAAAATTTTTATAGTAGGGAATTTAAACAATATAGGAATAAAAGAAAAAAACTAATTGATTGTTGTGGGTGATGGGACTGGTTTTTGAGATATTTTATCTAAATATAATTTAAACAGAGTGTTTTAAATAGAAGTTTAAATTGTAGGTTGTTTTAAATAGAGGAAGGTAATGTTCTAAAGTTTTATATTAAATTTATGTTTTTGTATTGAGAAGATTTGAAATATATGTAGAGTTTAATGATTGTATTATGTTTTATTTTATTTGTTTTATTATTTTTTATATTTTAGTGGCTTGAAAAAGACTATAAGGAAGTAAATAGTCGAAACGTTACTCTTGATATTAATTTCATATAGTCATAATAATAAAAACAAGTTTTTTAAAGAAAATTGGTTTGTGATTTTATATTTTGATGAAAATATTGTATGTGTATACAATACAGCAAAATCATTACCTGTATATGTATTACAATAATATACTTTTGCTTTTGGGTAAAATGAATTTAAAATACCTATATCTTTGATGTCATCAGTGATGTAAAATTCAAGATGGCTGCCAAAAAAATTTTTTTTATATTTTTTCCGATCATTATAGTGAAAAATTGATTGTAAATTGAAGTAGTGGGTACAAATTGATGATGATTGCTATAGTGAAATATCACTAAGTAGTCAATCTCTAAGTGAGGTAAAGGTGTGTGTATATATATATAATTTAAAATTTGCACCTAAAAGTTATAAAATTTTAAGTTGTAAATATTTTTTAATTATTATTTTTTTTATTATAGTATGTAGGTGCAGCTCATATATATATATATATGAAAAACAAAAAACAAGTTATAATCACATAACTTGCTATCGCTTGTATTTATGATCAATAGATGGTGTTTTACCAAAGCCACTGAACAAGTGTATCGTTGTTTATATATATATATATATATATATATATGAGCAAACCTGCTAACAAAATACTGATTTCTCAAATATTTTTATCATACACCATTTATAAATCTTTTTTTTCTTTTTTAATTGTTTCTCCTATTAAGTTGTATATTTTGTTAAAATACATGATGGAAGATGCAATCATTAATTGTCCAAAAATAATTAAAGGGTTGGGAATATATAATTGTTTTAGTCTTGGGAAGATAGTTTTAATTAAGGTTTTTACTTAAAATAAAATGGGATTAAGATTAACGAGTGTACTTTTGTTATAAACATTTTTGTCAAATCTCTTTCTAATCGGGAAATATTTATTTTTTGACATTATTGTATGGTTGCATTTTTAAAAACAATAGAGGAAAAAAAGTAAGAATTTTTTTTTAGATTGGTGATTAGATTTAGAGCTAGAATTAAGAAATTAAAAGCATTCTGGAAATAACTGAGCGGTACAAAAAAGGGCCTGACTTTAAATCACCAGACTATAGCTACTATTGAGAGAACTATATTGTTAACATACTACTTGTCACTGTGAAACCTAAAATAATGTAGTATTACATCCACAAACTTTGTGACCCAGTGGGTCATTTTTCCTGCTAATGTTATCATCTTCCACTGCCCTGAAATGAACAAAAGCCTAAAAAAACTATGGAATGCTGCCGAATGTTGATAAATGGACTACTAAATAGTGCAAGGTAAATTATTTTAAACCACCACCAGTGAAACTGAATCTAGTGTGCCTAATTTGTCTCAATCTCTATTAAAATTTCTCCTAATGTATTCATTATTAACATTGTGTTTTACTAAAATGTAAATGTATAATTGCTCTTAAATTTTTTTATGATAATTAATCTCTCTCATATGCTCTAACTTTCTATAAATATGGTATGGTCATTTAATTATAGTTATTTATTATTTGGTTTTATATGTATGCTTTTATTATTAATATCCCAATGTCAAGCAATCTGATGAGTTGAATTTCTAAAATCTTTTCTTTCTTTATTTTAAGTAAACCTTCATGAATTAAGATTATAAAAATCATAATGCTTTATTAATTAATATACTTGCCAGATTGTTTTTAAAGTCAACACTGTGTTTGTTTTAGTATAAACATTTATTATTTGCAACTCTTAATTCTACCCAGGGAATCCAGAACATAAGCGAATTAACGCTCTGAAACCTTATTTATTTTATAAATGTTATTATTTAATACTGAAAGGGTGACTTATTATTTGTTTTCTATATATAACTGCTAGTTTTTGTTTTACTATGCCATATTCTTAAAATATCATATTCTTAAATATTAAAACAGGCAAAACTCACTGTATGCATTGCCACACACAACAAATTAGAGTAATCAATGGATGCCCAAAAGCTTTTGCATAAAATTCCCATCTAGTGCCTACTCATCCGATATCCCCAGACTAGTTTCTGGCTTGTGGCCTTTGTCAGAAAGGAGCCTTGGATCTAAGAGCACTGCACCAAAATCTTAGGATCTAATGCAACCAATGATTTTGGGATTGAATTGTATTAAATATCAGAAAAAGTGGGGGTCAAATATTATGTATATTTTATTAAATGAAATCTTCCCTATATATAATAACAACATAGCATATTATTAATATAAATTAAGGCATTCAAACAGGGGTCATTTATTTTTAAAGCAGTAAAAATTATCCAATGTTGTTAGTGACTTTTATTATTACTGCATTACTGGCATTTGGCCTATCTTTGTATATACAAATTACATGCTTCTAATCTGAGTTTGTGACAAGATTGAACTTATAGATTTCTCATTATTTCCTATACTGAGCATAGACGATCTTTCCAGGTTTTATTATTTCGTATATAGAGGCCTCTGGTAGTGATTGCAGTATGCCTGGAACATGCTATGCTTATTCACATTCCTCATATAGAAAGCCTGAATGCAGTGATGTCCACGGCATGTCTATCCACTTTTCTCTAAGCACTGCCCAAGAAGAAGGTCTTAGATTTTGTTTTATATCCAAAAGCACGATTTTTTCCTGTTATTCCTTTGTCACAATGTCAGTACCATGACTTTCTTCATATTATTATTTATTTTGCTTCATAATCCAGTTTTAATGCTATAAGACTAAAATTGTGCTCTGTTCAACATATATATATATATATGTAACGATCTGGAGAATTAGCTTAACGTGAACTGCACTATGGGGTGCCATCTAGGCATTTGAACCTAGAAAAATTTATAAAGTAGGCAGATACGTAGGTAAAAAAATTTTTTTTTTTTTTATTTTGATTCTGGTCGTTAGCCCATGTCAGTAGCTCAGTGGAATAGCAGAGATTAAATAATATAATATCTTATCTAATTATATCTCAATATTAAAAAAATAAATAAAATAAGCCACTGCCAGTAATTAACATACAAACATTTATTTATGCACATATATATAAGATTTAAAATTATTTTAGTATTAGTTTTACATTTTAAAATTTAACCTACATTTTTAACTTTGATTTTTTACTTTAATTTACATTTAATTACTATTATATTCTAATTTTACATTTTAATTAAGTTCGCACAGATAAATTTATGAAAGCTTGTTTATAATGTTGAATACAGATCGGTTACATAGATTTCACGGTCAAAAATATTTCAAAGTAAACATAAACGATCAAAATACAAAATTATTGATTACTGACAATTGCGGAGGGAAATTTATACGTAACCCAATAGTATTCACCATAAGATACTTGCATTGTCACCAATAACTTAAAAGACATCCGAATAAATACATTTTAGATACTCACCGTAAGGTATCATTATTTATCGAATGTCTATATATTTTGATCAAATATGAAAACCCAAAACATACTTAACCGATAACCAATCCATGCAAGCGTCTATAAACAACTTAAATTTAATGCATTTTTATTTAGGGTCGAGTATGAATAGACCACATAAATTTGCTTTTGAAAATAAACATTCTATCACTATTTAACCTTAGGCTAAAATTCGTAGTCAAACTGGCATCAATTCATCTGATATATCGATGTATTCAATGTAATAAAATACGGCAGCACAAAAGGTTAAGAGAAGAAATTGCCTCTTATGAGATAGGAATATTACATCTATCTGCAAAGAAGAGCAATAAAACAAAAAATTCCATAGAAAGGAACTGCGGTATCCGACTTATAATTCCTTCCATAGGCAATCGGAAGTCTGCGGCGTATGAAGCGATTCTGCCCGTAGCGAATCAATATTACATCTACTAATCACACCAATATATCCAATCCATTGACCCAATTTAACCATGAAACAAATAACCTAAGATTACCCTCCCCTAATATAACTTTACAAATCTATACAGCCATTCACGCCTGACTTAAGTTTAACATTTATATAATTTAACTTAACGGAAAACAGAAATCATAATAAAACTTAAAGAACAAAATTAAATAAATGGAAATGATTTTAAATAAATAAATAAAAAATACATCAAATAACATTATTAATAAATTAAGTTGGTCAGATAGGATAATATTGCAATCACTTAAATATGGAAAATTTTAATTTAATGTTCATTATTTATAAAGTTCTTATGGTTTAAAAAGTTCATCTTTATCCATTGCTTGCCATGAATGTGAATTCCCACGCTGTCCTAAGATTGGTATCCATTTAGCCGTTGTTTTATTTATTCATTCGGAGGTGTTTTAGTTTAATTGGTCCTCAATGTAGGAAACGATAGTTCATTTCTCTTTTCTTTAACAGCTGAAAGAATTGACAGTGCGTCTGTCAATTCCTCCACCTCCAACTCCGTACTACTACATATAGTCACATCGTAATAATCATGATCACTCACACTAATAATTTCCAAACTTGTCCTTTTTATATTAATGTGAAGGATTGAATTTACATTACGTCACCGATACGATGGTTCTTTCGCTGCGGTCCGATTCCATAGGGATTTCTTCTTATTTGCTAACAGTTTCTATTGTTTTCCTATCTGACCGGTGTTTTTACATTTAAATGCCCAAGGCTGGTTTACATTTAACTAATTAAATTTATCATTTCCATTTCTGATTAATTAACCTGTTTTCCAAATCAAAAATATATTTAAAGATAAATTTAAAGATATAATTTTATCTCCAAATCTTTTTAAAATTTAGTTTTAAAATACTTTTTCTTTAATAAAGTTTTATTTTAATAATTTTTCATTATCTGTGCGATTTAATATATAAGAGTTTAAGATGATATTTAATTTCAATTTTTAATTCTTAAAGAAAATTTTTAAATGCGAACTTTTTAATTTACTTTCATGTGTAATAAATATATAAAAAAAACAATGTAACGAACGTCTGTGCTCGTTATATATATATATATGCCAAGTATCACTACTTTTATTAATAATGTTATTTCAGTCTTATACATTCCCACTGTCGTAATTTAGTATTTCTGTATTTAAGAGTATTTACGTTTTGTCTTAAAATTAAATGTAATTTTCAAGTGTGTTTTACTAATTTTCATGACCATAATGGTGTAAAAATAGCTTATATTAAACATATAATTAATCTTGGAATGCTCCCCAAAATAATGTTAGTCACCATATTTCAGAACTGTAAATCAAAGTGTTAATGACATTTTTATGTAATCATTTTAATAATTGATTGGCATCTTAATATTGGACCCATCAAAGATGTGTGTTTATGTATAGTATTGGTCATTTAATTTATAAAAGAGCATATAAGAAATAATAGTGTGATATATAATTATCTACTAATTGGTAGATTGCTTTCTCATTTTCGCACATACTAATGTATGTAATTAATTCATAAATGTATATCCATAATTTGTCAAGCTATTAAACTATATATTTTATTATCTATCTTGTGATTTGTTCAAATTCTTTTTTCTCCACGTCCATGCATACAACCATATTGAAACATATTTAATAGATGTCTCATTGTCTCCCCACTTTGCTAGTGGGCTGGATTTAAAATAATTTTTTGTGTTCCATCTTTATATGTTATTCATTATGGGTTTGATCTTGGGCTTGGAGAAATGGTTCAAATTCAGGTTGGTCCCTGATCTAAATATTGGGCTTGATTGGGTTTGAAGTAGGTTTCATTGAGTTTCAGCTCATGTTAGATGGATAAACATGTTTTGATTGGTTTTTACGTATATAAAACTTGTTTTGTTTTTCATAAATGTACCTTTAAAGTTTTCTTGCAATGATATAGATTGCAGAAGCTTTGACTATGTGGAGAAACTGAACTGATATCAGACCCACATAGCTATCTAGTTTGATAGGCTGAGTTTAAAGACATTTAGGTGTCTAAAAATTCATGCTGGCAAACTGATAGAAACGTTTTGCATAAACGCTTGGAGTTAATATTTAGGTCTAGTTTCTAACTCCTATCCCTTCACTGATGAAAGAAAATCAGCTTGAAATCAGCTGATCTGAGGGTGGAGCAAAATGAAAAAGACAGTGAATATTGACTCTGACATTTATGTAAACAAATACACTTGTTTGGAGGTCTTGGTAAAGCTCCATCTATTGATCATTAATACAAGCGATAGCAGGTTTTTACATATATAAAACTTGTTTTTTCTTTTTCATAAATGTATCTTTAAAGTTTTCTTGCAATGATATAGATTGCAGAAGCTTTGATTATGTGGAGAAACTGAACTGATATCAGACCCACATAGCTATCTAGTTTGATCGGCTGAGTTTGAAGACATTTAGGTGTCTAAAAAATTCATGCTCGCAAACTGATAGAAACGTTTTGCATAAACGCTTGGAGTTAATATTTAGGTCTAGTTTCTAACTCCTATCCCTTCACTGTTGAGAGCAAATCAGCTTGAAATCAGCTGATCTGAGGGTGGAGTAAAATGAAAGAGACAGTGAATATTGACTCTGACGTTTATGTAAACAAATACGCTTGTTTGGAGGTCTTGGTAAAGCTCCATCTATTGATCATTAATACAAGCGATAGCAGGTTTTTACGTATGTAAAACTTGTTTTGTTTTTCATATATATATATATGTGTGTGTGTGTATTTTCTCAAAATATGAAAATGAAAATTGATTATGATGAATTAGAAATTAACATTTACAAATAGTTTGCTCAAATTATTAATACAGATGGAAACATAATACATGAAATTAATCATTGTTAAACTTGGTTGGAAACGTCTATGAGTTTGAAAAGGAAGGATTTTAATAAATGTGTTTTACCAGTCCGATTTGTGACTTGGATGCTTAATAGAAAAGCAATACAGGGACTTCAAAACACTCAAGAAAGTATTGAGAGATGCATGTTGGGAGAAACAAGAAGTGGTTGAAATACACAATATATGGGTAAGAGTACAAACAGGTGTAACTGATGTCATTGAAAAAATTAAAAGACTGAAGTAAAGTTGGGCTGGACATTTTGCTAGAACAGCTAATAATAGATGGACAATTAAAATCTTAAATTGAATTTCAAAAGATTGTAAAAGATCCAGAAGAAGACTACATGTGACATGAATACATGAAATAAGAAAGTGTGCAGGTGTGATGTCAAAAAGGGAAGTTAAATATCAGAAAAGATTGTTTGGACACCGAGAGAACTTTATTCTGCAGTGGATTGATACTGGTTGATTATGGTGATGATTTGATCCTATTTTTTAAAAATATTTATTTTACCTAATTTATTAAATATTTAGTTTTCATATGAATACTGTTATCTTCATAAAGCAATGCTTCTTAGTATGTGTGGATGTACATATAACTATTACCCAGGTCGCTATGATTTAATATATGTTGCATTTAAAGTTAGTTATCTTAACATTATTATTTATAAAGAGAATTGATGTTAACATTACTTTCTTATAGTTTAACACATATATATGTTTGTGTACAAGTAAGCCAAATAATACTTAATAAATTAACTAACATTAAAAACTATGCCTTACCTTTTCAATGTAAGCGACAAGATCACCATTTTACCTACTCCTTGAAGTTTCAAAAGCATCCATGTTTGCTGGTGTTCTACTATATTTATAAACTAACACTACATATATTTTCAGGCACAGTTTAACTTATCCTAACTACTTAAATTAATTAAACTTTATTTTATTTTAAAATTTACTGGCTTAGTTATTTTATTAAATGTTAATTATATTTGTGATAGGTTTATAGGTTTTAGCCCTTAACATTATTACTTTAATTATGTTAATTCCTTGAATGATGGAGGGAACTTTTTTTTCAACTAACATGTTTATCCTTCTTTGCTTGTAAAATCCCAGGAGATGGAGAGTAGTAAAGAGAACAGTTAAATTAGAATCAAGTTTTTAAATAACAACAAATAACTAAGAGATTTAACTGATTTCCTTAATATGCTTTATTCACCCTATCATCTCAAGAAAGTTACCTTTTAATTTTCAGAATTTGTATACAAAATAATTAAAGAATGGTGAGAGTATTTTTCTAAACATTTCCTAAATTATTTGTTGAGGTATGATTTTATATATGTGCAACCTAATCCAATTACTTGCATACCTTCATCATAAACTAGTAATAGAATAAGGCAGAGACCTAATTTAAATTATTTCTTATGTAACGCCAAACTAATGATGCTATTATTAATAAAATGATATTCTGGAAGAATAAATGATATTCTGTAATAGAATTCAGTGCAAAGGTTTTAATAATTATAGGTCAATATGGACATTAATCATGCATTTCAAAGTGTACTCATTACAATCCTCAACAAATATATACAATGAATTGAGGATTGCATTATCAGTTTATTTCACTAATAATCTACTTCCAAAGCTACCATAAATAAAAATTATTACATTTAAACTATTAAAGAATAAAATAAGTATTGTGTGTGGGCTCTTAATTAATTAAATTCTTTAATGGTTAACTATGGATGCTCATGGTCTCTCTATAAATATTGTGTTTCATGAATGCAACATGTTATAGTGATGAACTAATATTTATATGTATATCTGGACATTCTAAGAGGCAATGCTTTATGAAGATAGCTGTATTCATATGGAAAGTAAATAATATTTAATAAATTAGCTAAAATTAATATCATTTTTGTAAACTAGGCTGCAGAATGGTCTCTCCATGTTCAATCAATCTTCACTGATCTTGAACTTCTCTTCCCCAAATCACCTTCGCACACTTTCTTATTTTATCCATCCATCTCACATGTTATTTGTTTCTAGGTCTTTTACAATATCTTGAAATCCAGTTAAAGATTTCAATTGTTCATCTATTATCATCTATTCTAACAATATGTCGAGCCCTATTACACTTCAGACTTTTAATTTTTTCAATGAGGTCAGTAACACCTGTTTGTTCTCTTAGCCATATATTTTATTTTCAATCTCTTGTTGTTATTCACAACATTCACCTCTCCATACTTCTTTGAGTGGTCTGAAGTTTGTATTGCTCTAATATTAAGTGTTCTTGTATCACATCCATAATTAAAAGCTGGTAAAGCACATTAATTAAAAACCTTTCTTTTTAAACACATAGACACATTACCTTTTAGTATCAAGTTATTGCTATCAAAAGTACTCCAACTAAGTTTAATTCTAAGATTAGTTTCATCCATTATGTTTTCATCTGTATGAATAATATGACCAAGGTATTCGTAATTGTTAACTTCTCATAACTCATCTTAATCAATCTTTATTTCCATAAACCCAGTCCCACATATCCCCATCCCTATACACCTTTTTGAAATTAAACTACAGAAAATGCAATATATTTAATACATGCCATTTCAGTATAATATAGCACTTCTTAATATCACCATCTATGATATATATACTAATCATTTTTGGTATCATAATATGATCAACCTACATACATTGAGCAGAAAAACATATTAGGAATAAAATATCATGTTATGTATACCATTTTGAAATATAATGTATATATTTTTAGACTTCCTTCAACAAATGGTGTAGCAGTTGTACATGGACAAGCAAATATATCAAATATTAGTAACTTCAATAAAACTCGAATGGCTTTTAAAGTAGCAAGTTTTTACTTCCATGAGAATTATATTGTGAATGAGAAAGAAAATTTACTTTATGATATTGGATTAATAAAATTAAAGTATAAGATAGCTTTCTCTAAATACAGACAACCTCTTTGTTTGTTGGCCCAAGGAGTCCATTTCAAAGAAATTGATACACTTTTTTTTTCTTGGGGTGCTAGAACTCTAGGTAAAGAAATATAGAATTATGCATATTTAAATAAATAAATGTTTATTATATTTCTGTAAATATCTGTTTACATCATTGTACAAGAAATTTTTGTTCTTCTTATCTTTTTCCTCCTCTTCCTTGTATTTCTTCCTTCTTGTACTTCTTCATTTTTATTTTTATTTTTTTTTATTTTCCTCCTCATTATTTTTCTTATTACTACTATTATTATGATTATCATCATCATTATCATCATTGTTATTCTTGCTGTTATTATTACTATTATTGTTATTATTATTATTAATTCTTTATTTAATCCAATTATAGTTTGCACAGTGAATTGATATATACACATAGATTAGTAGAAAAAACAATATGAAACGACACTCTTATTAATATTTTAATTACATATGATTAAGTGTAATAACATACAAGTTAATAATTTTCACATGATCTCAGGAAATTGTATTTATTTGAAACAATAGGCATTTATACTAGAGATATGCTGAGTTTAAAATCTTCTTCATAATTTAAGTGTAAGAATTCAACATAGCTATGGAATGTCATCAATTTTTTACTTTATATAAAGAAGTTAGTCTTGTTGAACACTATTGAAGCAACTATATAGTTAAATGAGACATGACATTTTATAGTGGAAAAATCTGATATGCAAATATCATGAAAATAGTTAGCAATATTTATTGAAGATCATGTTAGTTTGGCAGTTTGAATTATTCTGGCATGTGTGTTGAAATGAAATAAGCTTATAGACAGTAATTCCAAGATCCTTTCTTAAAAGACACTAGAATGTAAATTAAGTTGGTTAATAGTGAAAAGCATGGCAGACTCAAAAAGGCTGGATTTTTTCATTATAATAGATTTCAACAAATTTCTTAGAAATCTGAAAAACCATTGCAACAATATTTGATTTACTATTGCCTTGCAAGATTCTTTAGTAATGTAGTATAACAGACCTAAATTTGTAGAAGTTTTTAAAAATCTTATCACTGGAAAATATTGTTAATATAATTTCTACTTATATAAAAAAGAAATGTCAAGTGTTGGTGGTCTAGTGGTTAGCATAGCTGCCTTCCAAGAAGCAGACTCGGGTTCGCTTCCCGGTCAATGCTTTGACCAATAAAAAAAAAGAAAGAAATGAATATACCATATGAAATATAAATGAATATAACTATATATTTTTACAGATTTTATTGTTATAGTATTTATAAAAATATTTCAGTATATTTATTATTATGTTTCAATTATGTATGGGAGTTTCTAATGTGATTCAATGTATATCATAATTTAGGTGGAGGTGCCAGCAATTATCTTTATGGCCACAGGTTTCCAATTATGCGACAGGATATTTGCACTATATTAGGCCAATTGGCACATGCTGTAATGGGAGATAGAATATGTGCCGGTTTTTTAGGTGAATATGGAGAAAGTACCTGTGCTGTAAGTACACATCACTTTTAATGGTCATTTCTCATAATATACAAATACTACTAGAGTTTTCTAACTCTATGTCAGTAACTAGTCAACAAAATATTACATAACAAATTAATAATGTAATATTTAAATACCAGTATATGAGACACTGAATTCATTGCAATTACAAAAGATTTGAACTGAGATTTTAAAAGTCTAAATTTAAATCCCGTCTAATTGCATTGATTTCAGAGTAGACAATATGCTTGTATTTAAATATTACATATTCATTCTGTACTCTGGTCATCCCCCTTGAGTATATGTAAATGAAAATATTAAGATCCTATATAGGAGGAGTCAGAGTGATTTAGTCATGAGGAGTATGATAATATTCACATCAACAAGAGCTTTCAGCATTTTATCATCAGATTTTCAATGAACATTGATAGCTGAAAAGTTGGGGGCGTGGAGAAGAATAAAGCCTTCTGAATTTGCTATCTAAATATAAACTCACACTTATTATCAATGTGTGTGTGTGTATTGGAGATGATAATTTGGACCAACTGTTGAGTGTCTGTTCAGCATGAAATACACATATTGGAGATAACTTATTTTTTTTCTGATTTTGAGCTTTAGTGTATCTGTTGTATAAGTTAAAATGGATAAATGTAGACAGCATGAAAATGTGGGTTCAATCTTGTCTCATTACAAATATATATAAGTATATTGTAACTCAATTGGGTTTTTACCTTGTATGATAATAGGTTATTTGGGTTGTCTCAATAAGTAAGAGAATATATCCTGACCCTTTTACACACACACACACACACACACACACACACACACACATACACACATATATATATATATATATATATATATACATATATATATATATATATATATATATATATATTATAACGGGACGGCCTTAATCATCCCAGTTGGTGTATTAAATGTAATATAATCAATTATATTTAATGTTTAGAAGTCATTAACTTAATGCTTCATAGTTAGGTTCGCCAAATATAACAGAATGGATTATATTTAAAATCTAAGTTAGTCTTGTTAAATATAAAGGGATGATTAAATTCCTTAGAAAGAGGATACGCATTTCACTACAATCGAACTTTGGGTCTTCAAGTAGAATGCTAGAAATGAATCGATGAAATACCAAGTCCATGATTATATATACCTTTATTATGCTAGCTCATTAATCTTTAAATAAGTTTAAATACAATTTAGACCAGGTCATCCATCTTTCATCCCTCTTTCAGTCACCATTATGCCACGATATTTAAACTCACGGAGAATTTGCAATCAGCTCCTTTCAGGAATAATTTCAAAACAAGTTATTTCATATGCCTTTATATAAGCATTAATTATAACTATTATTCATATGATATTTATAATACTAGCATATATATAATATAATTCAATAATGATTAGACAAAGAGATCACGTTAACAAATCAATATTTAATAAACAATAAAAAATATAATAGAATAGATAATAAAATATTAATAAATAAATACGGATGAATTTTATCATTTTAAAAGAATATTAATAAATGATATTTTTTTATTTAATACCCCATGATAAAACTCAATACTATAATAAACTTTCAAAAATTAAAGAAAATAGCTTAAATTAATAGATATATAAAAACAATATCTGGGTTCAAAAATTAATAATTTATGTAACTTATTAACTTATTTACCGTTCTTATTTATATGCTTCACAATTACCCATATATAGGTATTATTTACCATTGTATAACTTATATATTATATGTATTTTTAATACATAAAAATACATTAAACGTTTACAATATTACGTAGTAAACACAATATAATCCTGTTTAAGATATCTGTCAAATAATAACTATTTTTTTATATCCCTCATCTAATTTGATGAATTATGTTAAGCTTTCAATTAATTATATTTAATAATAAATATAATTTTCCTATCAAGATATAAAATGATGCGATGCCAAATTTGAAATAAAGATAATAATAATAATAATAAACATATTAAAATAATACAAGCATTATTATAATATATATAAATATATAATAAAGGAAACTTATTTATAAGAGAGTTGAGAGTAGGTATTGAAGTCTATAGTTCATCATCCTAATGAAGATCTTTTACGAAGTATATTATTAATCCATTGGTATAATGATGATTTTATTTATCCATAGACGATAAACTGTTAACAATATCCAATGATTTGATTAATGTGAAATAAAATAAATATTCTTCGAATGTAGATGTTCTTAATCTTCATTTTTGTATTATCATTAGACGTTCTATATATCTAATATTTCAAAATATTTTAAAATAGCATGCAAGGTTGGTTTCGAAACCTTTTACGATATAATAAGTGTACTACTCAGTGCACATTGTTTTATCCTTAATATATATAATTATCTTAAATTTATATATATCCGAAGAATAATGGAAGAGTTAAAACAACGTAGTTTCAAAACTTAAACAGACGTTCTTTTCTTTTATATTGCTATTCCTTTAAGATTGAGTAGAAAATTAAATATATTTTCCTTGCAAACTTTGAATCCACAAATTATTTTAATTTGGAAAAGTTAATATTTAAATTCCAATCGTTAAATAGTAGTATTGATAAAAGAAAAATAATATTTTTTTAAAGAGAAATGATTTTCTTTTTTCCTTCGTTTTTTTATATCCAGAGCACGAACGAATCTGCTCGTGTGTTATATAAGTTCATGCTTAATTCAACTATCAATTGTTCCACTGACATTAAGATTTAATAATAAAATAAAAAAATATATAAGTATTTATTCTTAACTTCAAATCTGGCATTTTACTCAAAAGCTTAAGGTATATATTATTTAAAACTTAAATGTATATATAAATAGTACATATATGTTACATAATAAAATAGTCAAATATAAATTTATATTTATAAATAATTTCACAAGAGATAAAACACGCTAGACCAATAATAATAACTGTAAGTTACTATTATATTTCCCCTTCCCTTAGGAAATTTAAAATTTTAATTTAAGTTAAAATTTTAAACACTTACAACTATTTTAGTATATTCTTATAGTTTAATTGCATTTATAGTTGGATTTTATGAAGGGTTAATTTTTTTTTTTAACTGTTATATCTTCCTAATACTTGGGCTATTTTATTCTTGTGATAATGATCAAAAATAAAAAAAAATTAAGGACTTTGATGGGTTAATATTTTTTTTTATAAAAAAAAAAAAAAAAAAAAATAATGTGTTTCCTTCTTGGACCACAAATATATTTACTAGCCTTATTCCTGCTTCTTTAAGACTTATGGATTTGAAAAGGACTAAATAAATACTAGAGTATCCATTTATAAATATGAATTGACTCTATGGTTTTAATTATTTTAAGGCATTAAAGAATACCCTCACCAAAGCTAATGTTTTTAACTATACTTCTCTTTACATTGATCACTATTATTATTATTTTTTATACAACCGTATGGTTTACACTGCCCAATTCTTATCTTGGTCTTCACCTCATTTCTTTATAAAACATTATAAGCAGCCAAAATATGGTTTTAAAATTCGTGAATTGTATGTACCACGAATCTCTCCTTCTTGGTTAATCCAAAATGCATTTGGACCTGCCCTTTTAACGATAGTATAAGGTCCTTCATATGTATTGAAGAATTTATGGTATTTATTCTCCAATGGTTTGCTGGGATGGAAAGTCTTTATCAAAACTTTATCTCCGACTTTAAATTCATAAATACATTTTTTTTTATTTTGACTTCTATTATTTGCCATTTTAACAAGTTGTTTATGAGCTTGTAAAATATCATTTTCTCCATTTATTTTGGGTTTATTAATAATAGGTTTATATTTTTTAAATAATATAGGTATAATTTGATGAAAGTGTAGTCGGATGGGCGAGAATCCTGTAGATTCATTTAAACTCCAATTGATATAGTCTACTACACGTTTTGTCTGCTTTACCCAACCCTTGTGCTCCTCTTCTAAATAGGTCCTAAACAAACGTCCAAGCTCCCGCATAATACGTTCGCATGGATTTGATTGTGGATTCCTAATAGAGATTAGCACATGTTTTATTTTTGATATGTCTACCCATTTCTTCCATTCCCTAGATAGAAAAGGTGTACCATGATCAGTTAGTATGGTTTTTGGTTTTCCTATCATTGATCGGAATTGGAGAGTACTCAATACTTTGATTGTATGTTTAGTATTGGCTTGGGGTATCGGGTAAGCAGCAACATATTTGGAAAAGAGATCATAAGTGACTAATAAATATTTTTGTTTGTTAAATGGAGGCAAAGGCCCATAATAGTCAATTGCTAAGATCTCGTTTGGTCTTTCTGGAATGATAGAATTAATTGAATTAATATAATTTTGGTTTACTGATTTAGCTCTTAAGCAAATTAGACAATCTTGGAGTGATTTTAAGATGTCTTTATACATTTTTGGCCAGTAAAACCAATTCTTTAGGGTGTGTTCTGTCTTATGAGCACCATAATGCCCGTATAGACAGTGTACGTATTTTATGAGTGGGTCACGTAAAGACTTTGGTATTATTGTCCTCCACTCATCAACATTATCATTCACTTTATATAGTAAGACCTGTTGTTCTAATTTAAAATGGTTAAGATCTTTAGGTGCATCCAAAACTTCCTCCCCTAATAAAACTTTTATAATTGGGTTTAATTCTGGGTCATTAAATTGTATTTCTTGTAAGTTTTCCAACTCGTTCTCTACATTACTATCAGCCATCACATTGACATTTGTAATGTAGGCATTGTCTACCATCAAATGATTTTGTTCTGACCTACATGGATTTCGACTAAGCACATCAGCCACGATATTCTCGGATCCTTTGCAATAATGCACAGTGTAATTAAATTCCTGTAGTAGTAAACTCCATCTAACTAGACGACTATTAGTCAGATAACTATGATTCAGGAATTCAAGGCTTTTGTGATCAGTGATCACTATCACCTCTGATCCGAGTAGCATTTGTCGAAATTTTTGGAAAGCCCAGACTATTGCTAGTGCTTCCTTCTCTGTAACTGTGTAATTTATTTCTGGACCTTTCAAGAGCCGGCTTATAAAGTAGAGGACACCTGGTTGGCCATCCTCTTGGATTTGGGACAGTGTTACCCCTAATCCAAAACCACTACTATCTGTTTGAACAATGAATGGTTTATTAAAATCAGGGAAAGCTAACATGGTTAACTCCAAAAACCCTGTTTTAATATTCTCAAATGCACGGTCTTGTTCTTCGGTCCATTTCCAACGTTCATCTTTTCTAATCAATTTTAACAACGGTTCCATGTGGTCTGAGAACTTCTGATAGAAACGGTTGTAAAAATTACATAGACCTAAAAATGATCTAATTTGTTTTCGGGTAGATGGTTTAGGAAAGTTTTGAATGGCAGAGATCTTCTCTGGATGAGGTCTTATCCCATTGCAACCAACAATATGACCTAAGAAGACTACTTGGTTGGAAACTAAAGTACTCTTCTTGAAGTTAATTTTTATACCTTTCAGAAAACACTCTTTAAAAAATATAGATAAATGTTGAAGGTGTTCTTCAACTGTGGTGGATGCAATAATTACATCATCCACATAAATAATTATGATTTGTTTTACCTCAGGAGATAAAGTCTTATCTAAACATCTGATTAGACCTGCACCACTATTTATCAATCCAAATGGCATCCTATTAAATTGGTATGTAAAACCCTCATAACGGAAAGCAGTATATTGGCGATCTTCTGGATGAAGTTCAATCTGCCAATAGCTGGAGGTTAAATCGAAAGTAGAAAATACCTTCTTATTTCCAAATTTCATGAATAAGTCATGTATGGGCGGTGGTATATTTCTGTCTGGGACAGTAATTTTGTTTAGTTGTCTAGCATCCAAACAAAATCTCATCGACCCATCTTTCTTCTTCACAGTTACTACTGGATTACAGTAAGGTGAAGAGCATTTGGAAATGATTTCCCAATCCAGCATTTTATTAATTTGCTTAGATATATCTTCCCGATATTGGTATGGAATAGGATATGATTTAGATTGAAATGGTTGATCATGAATTAATCTAATTCTCTGTTGGAATCCCTTTATCACTCCTGGTATGTCTGAGAAAATAGAATTAAATTCTCTTATAACAAATCGTAATTTTAACATATCATCACTTCCAAGCAAGTTGGATTCTGCGAGTTTACTCTCTAAAAGTGTTTCTGAAATGCTAGATGTTATAGAGTCAACTTCAATTTGATCATATCTTGGAAGCAATGTCATCTCTAAGACTTCATCATTAATTTTAACTGTTTTATTACAGAAATCAATTACACAAGTGTTCAAATGTAGGAAGTCTGCCCCTAAAATAACATTATGAATCAAACCATTCAAAATTAAAAATACATGATAGAGAGTTGTTTGGCCGATTTTAATCTCAACCCAAATTTGTTTTTGGATTAACTTAGCTTTTCTACTGTTAGCCATGGTAACCTGCATAGATTTCAGTGGTAAAATTTTGATATTAGGATTTATTGCTAAAATCTTTTGGTAAAATGTCTCTGATATCACAGAAATTTGGCTACCAGAATCTAATAATGCCTTAACCAGCAAGCTCTCAAACAAAACTTCTATCATAGGGCAACTTTGTAAAACAAAATTTGGTGTTTTATCTTCCCATGAACACATCATGTTAGTGATTTCTCGTGTAAAAGATTGATTCAAGTTCCTCATTGGGTATTTGTTTTCTTGAGGTGAGGAACATTTCCTCAAGTACCCTTTTAGTTTGTTTTATGTGAATCTATAGATATATCTTTACTACATCCCGGTTTTGGGAAATTTCTTGGATTATTAGAAGAAGTTATTTTTACTTTATTTAAATTATCACGATTTATTTTGGGAGAGGGGTCATAAGGTATATTCCTTTGAGATGTTTTTCCCTTCCAATAATTGGTATTTCTATTATTTTTCCTTCTATTATAAAATATTGTATTGATTGAAGCTTCCTCCTTTTTTTTATCAGGTAATCTAATTGATAAATTGGTTTGATTCATATCAATACTATTTAAAAGTTCTACTATTTGTTCTATTTTTGTTATATTGGTACACAATAATGATTGTTCTATTTTAAGTGGTAAATTTCTTTTTATTATTCTAATCATTTCGCCTTCACTTAAATGATAAGTATTAAGTGTTCTTAATTTTGTTATTTGATGGCGAAAGAATTTGGTCAAGGTTTCTCCAGGTGTCTGTTTATACTTATCTTGGAATATTTGGTACAATAAAGCCTCTTGTTTATCTCTATTCCAAAAATTTTTAATTAATAACTCTTGATATTCCATATAAGTAGATGGAGTTTGTGATAAAGACTCCCACCACATCAATGCATCTCCTTGTAAGTGACTATATGCAACGATCACTTTTTCTCCTTCTGATAAACTATGGTTAACAGAAAAATAAAGATTAAGGCTTCTAATATGTTCTATCGGAGATTCATTATGAGATCCTTTGAATATTTTTAACCTAACAAATTGGTTAATTGTACTACTTGGTATTGAATGGTTATATACCTTTTGTTTTTCTAAAACATTCAACTGAGAAGTTGATGTTTGATTTTCATGATTAATCCTATAAGTATTTAAGTTTAACCCTTCTAATTCAAAATTACTAGGATAATTTTCAACTTCAGGCATTATATGATACTGAAAATTTGATCTATCACCAGAGTCAATTACTTGTTGTGGATCTTTTTGAATGACTTCCAAATGATTTTCACCATGATTTTGTTCTTGATTATAACTATAAGTATTTACATTATTTTCAACCTGATGCATTTCTATAGTTGGTGTTCTTTTACATATCTGTGTTTCAATAACCAAAAATCTACTATCAGTTGATTCCTTTATTTTATTTACTCTATTCCAAGTTTCAGTAGTATCTTTCCTTAATTTTTCCAATACATTTTTGTCTATATTTGTATTAATTTCTATTGAATTCATTTTATTTTCTAAAGTTTTAAGTTGATGATCAATAGTCTCCAATACATTATTCTGAGATTCTACCTCATTATTATGTTTAGTAGATAGTTGATCTATTCTTGCTTGTGTTTGTTGTCTATCTACTTGGATTTCATTCCTTATTTTATTTTGTTCTTCTTTTACTTGATCCCTAAAAATTCCTTGATTTTTATACATTTCATCACATTTAACATTTAATCTATCTATTATGTCACCTTGGAACTCACTAAACCGTTGTTGACATTTTGAATTATTTTCATCAATTTCATTCTTTAAATCATTTAATGCTTGTTTAATTTCTATGTTATCTTTTTTAACATTATCCACATTTAAATTTAATTGTTGGATTTTTGTAGATAGTTTATTTTCAATTCCTGTTATTTCAATCTTCAAATCATTTTTTAAACTATTAATATTATCATCCAATTTTTTATTCATATTATCAAGTAATTTTTGATTATTACTGTCCATTTTAGTCATAAACATTTGTAACATTTGCTGAATTGTATCAACATTAAATGATTGACTAATTCCAATTGTAGATGATTGATTTAAATCTTCATCAATTATATTTTGTGTTTGAGATAACACTTGATCTAAACTCGGTGTTTGTTGAGGGTATTCAATTATGGTTGTAGAACCCCCAGGTGCTTGTACTAATGATGATTGTTCAATAATATTACTATCATCATTTAGTTCACTTTGCAAATCATCTTGCATTTGACTAGAGCATTTAATATCTTTGTTTGAAAACATTTTCCCACTTCGCAGCATAACAAATTTTAACTTAATTCAAATATTACTTAAGTGTATATATATTTTTATAACCAAAATATTATATCGTAAAGTTCTCTACCACCCCATGCCATTTATATATACTTATGATGTTCTAATAATATATGTGTATATTTTTAAACGTCTATGTCTATATAAAACTTTATCCCACTCAACTCTTGTTTAAAACATAATTTAATAATTAGTTATTCAAATATTGATCTGTCTAAATCATATTATATATATTACCATTTTTTTTTATTTATATTAATCTTGCAATTATAAATACCATATATAATGAATCGAAATTATAGATTCAATGCCTAAAACGTCGCACACCAAATAAAACGCAGTCTACAGGGTATGAGATTTAATTAATCGAAGCCCCTAACGTTTGGGTCGCCAGATATAACGGGACGGCCTTAATCATCCCAGTTGGTGTATTAAATGTAATATAATCAATTATATTTAATGTTTAGAAGTCATTAACTTAATGCTTCATAGTTAGGTTCGCCAAATATAACAGAATGGATTATATTTAAAATCTAAGTTAGTCTTGTTAAATATAAAGGGATGATTAAATTCCTTAGAAAGAGGATACGCATTTCACTACAATCGAACTTTGGGTCTTCAAGTAGAATGCTAGAAATGAATCGATGAAATACCAAGTCCATGATTATATATACCTTTATTATGCTAGCTCATTAATCTTTAAATAAGTTTAAATACAATTTAGACCAGGTCATCCATCTTTCATCCCTCTTTCAGTCACCATTATGCCACGATATTTAAACTCACGGAGAATTTGCAATCAGCTCATTTCAGGAATAATTTCAAAACAAGTTATTTCATATGCCTTTATATAAGCATTAATTATAACTATTATTCATATGATATTTATAATACTAGAATATATATAATATAATTCAATAATGATTAGACAAAGAGATCACGTTAACAAATCAATATTTAATAAACAATAAAAAATATAATAGAATAGATAATAAAATATTAATAAATAAATACGGATGAATTTTATCATTTTAAAAGAATATTAATAAATGATATTTTTTTATTTAATACCCCATGATAAAACTCAATACTATAATAAACTTTCAAAAATTAAAGAAAATAGCTTAAATTAATAGATATATAAAAACAATATCTGGGTTCAAAAATTAATAATTTATGTAACTTATTAACTTATTTACCGTTCTTATTTATATGCTTCACAATTACCCATATATAGGTATTATTTACCATTGTATAACTTATATATTATATGTATTTTTAATACATAAAAATACATTAAACGTTTACAATATTACGTAGTAAACACAATATAATCCTGTTTAAGATATCTGTCAAATAATAACTATTTTTTTATATCCCTCATCTAATTTGATGAATTATGTTAAGCTTTCAATTAATTATATTTAATAATAAATATAATTTTCCTATCAAGATATAAAATGATGCGATGCCAAATTTGAAATAAAGATAATAATAATAATAAACATATTAAAATAATATAAGCATTATTATAATATATATAAATATATAATAAAGGAAACTTATTTATAAGAGAGTTGAGAGTAGGTATTGAAGTCTATAGTTCATCATCCTAATGAAGATCTTTTACGAAGTATATTATTAATCCATTGGTATAATGATGATTTTATTTATCCATAGACGATAAACTGTTAACAATATCCAATGATTTGATTAATGTGAAATAAAATAAATATTCTTCGAATGTAGATGTTCTTAATCTTCATTTTTGTATTATCCTTAGACGTTCTATATATCTAATATTTCAAAATATTTTAAAATAGCATGCAAGGTTGGTTTCGAAACCTTTTACGATATAATAAGTGTACTACTCAGTGCACATTGTTTTATCCTTAATATATATAATTATCTTAAATTTATATATATCCGAAGAATAATGGAAGAGTTAAAACAACGTAGTTTCAAAACTTAAACAGACGTTCTTTTCTTTTATATTGCTATTCCTTTAAGATTGAGTAGAAAATTAAATATATTTTCCTTGCAAACTTTGAATCCACAAATTATTTTAATTTGGAAAAGTTAATATTTAAATTCCAATCGTTAAATAGTAGTATTGATAAAAGAAAAATAATATTTTTTTAAAGAGAAATGATTTTCTTTTTTCCTTCGTTTTTTTATATCCAGAGCACGAACGAATCTGCTCGTGTGTTATATAAGTTCATGCTTAATTCAACTATCAATTGTTCCACTGACATTAAGATTTAATAATAAAATAAAAAAATATATAAGTATTTATTCTTAACTTCAAATCTGGCATTTTACTCAAAAGCTTAAGGTATATATTATTTAAAACTTAAATGTATATATAAATAGTACATATATGTTACATAATAAAATAGTCAAATATAAATTTATATTTATAAATAATTTCACAAGAGATAAAACACGCTAGACCAATAATAATAACTGTAAGTTACTATTATAATATATATATATATATATATATAAAAGGGTATATGATATACAAATATATATATATATATATATATATATATATCACATACCCTTTTATGTCATTCATAGGAGAGGAGAGGTTAAAAGTCAATTAAATATTAAATATATGCCTAAAATCATCTCACTCATACAATCTTTCATTTCTGTTATCTCCAGATTTCAGACACATGAGGAATCTGCATAATCATCTAGTTTAAGGTATATTATTATCACTGAAAGACGGGTCAGCATAAATATGTGTAGGTGTGTGTATGTGCAAAAATATTTATAATTATGTCAGAAGATATGATCAATTGAAAATTGAATTTAAACAATTACACCAACAATTTTTAATTTAAACATTTGTATATATGTAACAACAATATTTACAGTGATCAATACTTTTAACAAAGAAAATTTATAACAAAAATTATAAAACCTTTCATTCAACATTTACGATTAGACTTTGTTTATAATTGTTTCCAACTATTATTCCAAACTCTTATCTCCCACGAAGAGTAACCATTTGATGTCCATATTAATAAAAATAAAATTAATATTATGTTTATAATTATCTCAACTGTCTTTGCTTACTATATTTTTATTTCGAAATCATAAATATTTATTTTAATTAACTTGATATATTACATTCTTATCTTTCATAGGGATAATATGGGATCCCTATTATATACTGTAGTAGTCATGATGTAGTCAAGGAAAACCATTTATGACAAAAATAGTTGATGTAGACAAGGAAAACCATTTATGACAAAAATAGTTGATGTAGACAAGGAAAACCATTTATGACAAAAATAGTTGATGTAGACAAGGAAAACCATTTATGACAAAAATAGTTGATGTAGACAAGGAAAACCATTTATGACAAAAATAGTTAACCAGGTGTACCAAAAACATTTAACACAACTATTAATATAAAAAAATAAAGAAAAATATATGTGGTGCATTTCTACAAATGTAAAGACTAAATATGTTTTAAGTAAAATCTTACATTTCTTTTTTGAAGATGATCAGATTTGCATGCAATTAAGAGCTCATCATAAACTATATTGTATTTTACTTACACTATTTCTCCATTATGTTATGTAGTAACACATATGGTTTAGTTGGTTAGAGAATTACCTTAAAATTCAATAATCAAGAATCTAAGGACCCAGGTTCGAATCACATGCTAGTACTGTCGCTGGTCAGGCCAGAAACACCTGAAGGAGAGGGGAGAAAAACACCTCGAAATGTTGTGCATATACTAACCTGTTAGCTGTGATATTACTAACAGTTGAATGCATTTGGACTATTTAACAAAAAATAAACTTTTCTAAAGACATTCAACACACATATTAGATGATGGAAATAGTCCAATAGAAAAATACAGCTAGAACACCATCATCACAAATATTCAGAAAAACACATTCCCCTTTTGTATCCATAACTAAAGATAAAAACATAAAAGATTTATATAAAATGTATAAATAAATAAATTCTTAAGAAAAATGTCTTAGTAAATTATTCTGATAATCCTCATTAATCCATTTCAGATATAGATAGTAAATTGTAAGTGATCTAGAACATCCATCAAGACACTTATCCTTTATATCTTTGGAATTTCTGCTTTGAAAAGGAGAGTTATGGAATCCATTTATTAAGGCATCGACTTGATGTTTCTTAGCACAGATGTAAAGTGTCAGGTCAATCCCATCCTAGTTCTGACAATTATAGCTCTATGAGCAGTGACTTTCCTTCCCTGATGTCATTTTTGCAATTAACAATACATATTTTCCTGTTTACATATTTCTTTAATTAAGTTATCTTGAGTGAATTAATAACACTATTTTTTGTATTATGAGACATCACAAATTTACATACTTTGATCTATAACTTAAAATTACAAATACTTTGGAAAGTTATAGATCTGCATTTACTTTTAATATTTTCAATTCCTTCATTGGCTAATTTAATTCAATATGCTAGTCCTTCCTTTCTCAGATCTGCACATATTGGTGTTTAAAATTATTTCAATTCAAAAGAAGCTTATATTTCTACTGAAATGGTAAATTCAAATTCTCTACTTAAATTTTCTGCAGGCTATACAGCAGATGATAATTTTTTTTCTCTTTTTTGTGAAGCTTGTTGTTGAAAAATTGTACATGATTATCATTTCAGTCTATTACTAAACATCACATGATCACCATCTCTATACTAGCACATAATTGTTGTAAACAAAGGAAAAACTCTACAGTAGTGCCACCCCTGTGCCAAACAGAGTAATCAATGGATGTCAGAAGGCTTGTGCATAAAATCTCTATCTAGTGCCTACTCATCCAATATCCCCAGACTAGTTTCTGGCTTATGGCCATCATCAGTGAGAAGCCTTGGATCTGCGAGCACTGCACCTAGATCTTACGATCTAATGCAACCCTCCAGCAGTCACCTTTTAACTCTACTTTACTACAAAACTATGAGAATGAAATTGAAAACACAATAATATTTTCAATCTAACCTCAATAGTTTATATAGTCATATGGGTCTGAACTCAATTCAGCACCCATAAATTTTGGTGTCTTTGGCTCTTAAACAACCATAGACACCACTATTCTATTAGGTAAGATTGATGTTAAACCACTAAACATCACATGATCACCATCTCTATACTATCACATAATTGTTGTACACAAAGGCAAAAACTCTCTATACAGTAGTGCCACCCTGTGCCAAATAGAGTAATCAATGGATGACAGAAGGCATGTGCATAAAATACCTATCTAGTGCCTACTCGTCCAATATCCCCAGACTAGTTTCATAGTTTTGTAGTAAAGTAGAGTAAAAAGATGGCTGCTGGAGGGTTGCATTAGATTCTAAGATCTAGGTGCAGTGCTCTCAGATCCAAGGCTCCTCACTGATGATGGTCACAAGCCAGAAACTAGTATGGGAATATTGGATGAATAGTCCTATATAGGGATTTTATGCACAAACCTTCTGGCATCCATTGATTACTTTGTTTGGCACAGGGTGGCACTACTGTATAGAGAGTTTTGCCTTTGTTTACAACAATTATGTGCTAGTATAGAGATGGTGATCATGTGATGTTTAGTGGTTTAACACCAATCCTGCCTAATAAGATAGTGGTGACTATGGTGTTTAAGAGCCAAAGCCACCAAAATGTATGGGTGCTTAATTGAGTTCAGACCCATATGACTATATAAGTTATGAGCTTAGATTGAAAATATTGTGTTTTCAATTTCTTTTTCATAATTTTATAGTAAAGTAGAGTTAAAAGGTGGCTGCTGGAGGGTTGCATTAGACCCTAAGATCTAGGTGCAATGCTCTCAGATCCAAGGCTCCTCACTGATGATGGTGACAAGCCAGAAACTAGTCTGGGGATTTTGGATGAGTAGCTACTAGATAGGGATTTTATGCAGAAGCCTTCTGGCATCCATTGATTACTCTGTTTGGCACAGGGTGGCACTACTTTAAAGAGAGTTTTGCCTTTATTTCAGTCTATTGTTGACATCATTACTAATGAATATAATTATATGTAATGGGTTAATAACAATAACATTTTTATTTGATATTTCTTTCATGTAAATTCTCATTTCCTGAATGCATTCATTTGATCTGATAATATTTGATGTGTTCTCAAACTGGTGGCCAGCAAACATGAATACACAAGTCACATTAACAGGTGACAACAAAAATTTTGTAGTAATATGACAATTTATTAGCTATAAAAGCGGTTAACTAATTAAATGTTCAATATACATATGTCTGTCATTATGCAATCATAACTAATCAACCAAATAATGAATAATCAAATAAAAATAAAAAACACCATAGGTAAATGAATAGGGTACTTTATCTTCATTATTCAGTCTATCTCTTTTAAACACAAAATTCTAAGTAAACATTTCATAAAATAATAATAAGAATGGAATGATCTTCTAAAAGTCCTAATTAACTTGGTTACCTACATGAGCTGAGATTCTGGGAATGTAAGTCTACTGACGATGATATTCATTGCCACTTACACATGGAATCAGAACAAACAGGCAGCCACCAAGAGCATTCTCTCCTAAATTATTTAGCTTTAAATATCTCCTTTCCTATTGAAATCTCATCTTTTTTTTCACTTTCTTTTTTGTGTAATTAATAAATTTATAAAGCACATACTTATTACATAAGTAATATATATATATTAAGGCTATAACCTTAAGACTTTGAACCTAAATCTGATAGTAGGGACCTCTACAAAAAACAATTTAACTATTATTAGTCTTAAGATTTTGTTTTCTGTCTATAAATCAAAAGTTATTGAACAATGAATTTTTCTTTACTTTAATTACTAATGCCATGTTTATCTAAGGAATTTATATCCGCTCAATGTATTTTTTTCAGATCTATAATTTTATATATATATATATATATATATATATATATATATATATATATATATATATATATTGTTCTATTCAAAACTTTTGTTCTATTCAAAACTTTTATATTTAACTTAGTTTAAATAAACATTTTTATTGATTTCTTTCTTAGCACTATAACCAAATTTATTAAATATAAATTGAATGTTTAATATTCATACCCTTACTCCAGAAAATTTGTTTAAGTTTACATGTATTCTTTGAATTTAATGGGCTTTTGTATCTGTCATCTGTGTCTGAGTGATCTAGACTTTACTATATTTGGCTTCGGAGTTAGTTTAAGTTCATCAAATTCTCTGCTTTTTAGATCTTATTCGTCTTCAATCACTATTTATGTGCTATTGGTTCTTCCATCTTTTGGTACAGGAATTGAAATTTGCAAGTCTTCCTCAGCTAGATCGTGGATATTATTTAAATATCTTGTGTATGCGGTAACATCTTGGATGATTACTATTTGTTGATAATAAATTTTGTTATGACATCATGAATCCATTTATTTCTGATCACATCATGAACCCAAGCCTTGTCACTTATTACATATGTATTTTCACATTTTTCACCATTTACATGTGTTTTTTTTTTTTTTTTGTGCTCTCTATTTTATCGGTTGTATTGGAAAGTAGAAGTAATAATTTAATCTGCAATTTTCTTCCCCATTAAAGGTACTACTGGAAATTTTCTTTGTACCTGTTCATTGTGTAGAGTGTTGATAAAGCATGGCATTATATATTGCTTGCTGCATACTTTCATGTTTTAGTTTTTAAGAACTTTTTTATTATTTTATAATTTTTTCAGCAAGGCCATTTGACACTGGTTGGTACCGGGGTGTGTATATATGTTTAATTCCATTGTCTACAAGGTAGTTTTTCATTTCATGTGTGTTGAAATCCAGTTCTATAAACATATACAATGGCTTCTGCTATACCATGAAATGAAAACACAGTGTTTAAGATTTCTATTGTTTCTTTTGCACTCATATTTCTAACTATGTGATACTCTGCCCATTTTGAGCATGCATCTATAAGTGTCAGCATTATTTTGCTATTTAGTGAAATTGCATGGTATATGTGCACGCTCTTCCAGATTATCATTACTATTGACCATGGATTATATTTCTTTATCCTAATATTCATCTCTGATTAACAGGCCATACATTTTTGATGCATTGATCAATATCTAATGTTATTTTTGGCCACCAGACATTGCTGCCAGCTAATATTTCTACTTCACTATTGCAAAATAAATTCATGGAATAGTTTTAGAACTTGTTGTGTTTTTTCAGTTTGTCTTACTACTTGATCCTCCATTACACTTACAAATAGATGATTTGTTTTGGTTTATCTACAAACCTGGGGTGACATAGTGAGTCTTTGAAACAGGCCAGCCTCTTATTATCCAACACATACACATTTGATAACCTTTGCTGGCTTGTGGATGTCAATATAATTTACGACTGTCTTCATGTTGCTTCGTTCTTTATCTGTGATAATGTTTTGGCATGTGAAATTTCTTTGCTCTTGTTATATTGTAATTTGTAGTTGTAAGCTGACAAAATGTATCTCCAATGCACCATGTCTGGGCTAAAACGATAAGAGGCAAATTTATCATGGCCTAGAATTCGTCGAAGAAACTTGAGGTAAGTTATTATTTTAAATGTTCTTCTGAAAATATATTGATAGAACTGTTTCAGAGTAAAATAAAAGCCAGAAACCTACTCATCAATTTGATGGCTGTTTATCTCTACTTTCAAAAGTGCATACAATATTTATGAAATGGGGCATTCCCTTTTATAACATGGATGATAGAGAACTGCACCATCCTACATTCTGAAACATCAGTGGGTAAAAACAGTTTCAAGTCACTATTAAACTGTACTAACAAGTTGTCCAATGACAATAGTGTTTTTGTTTTGCCAAATGCTTCACTATGAATTTTCTAACAATTGCTACTTTTGATCTTTTCTCTATAAGTTGAAAAATGGCTTTACCACATGTGCATGATTTATTTAAAAGAGCTTGAAAAAGTTTATCAACCTTAAATATGTTTGTAGTTTATTAACGTTTGTGGTTTTTATCACATGATGCACTCCTCTTACTTTTTTGAAATGCTAGATTTTTCTCTCAATTAGAAATTATATGACAGAGGAAAACTAGCTCTTTTTCATGCCATGTCATTTTATGGCTGTTTAATTTCATTCCAAATCTGTTTACTTGTTCACACATTGTAAAGAGCTTTATATGCAGCATCTCTTCTGAGTTTGTTATGATGACTATTTCATTGAAGTAGATGACAACCCCATCTAGGCCCTGGAGTAATGTATTAATTTTTACTTGAAAAATATTAGGGGCTGTTGATACGATATGTGGTAAAGAGTTACATTTAAATAATCTCATCAGGGTTGGCAAGGTTGATATTTCAGCTGATTTGTCCATTACCTGTATCTGGTAGAATGAGAAGTTGAATTATTCAACTTTCCTAAATGGGCAGCATATGGGAAATTGTCCAATACTTTCCTTACATTGGAACACCATATTTTTTCATTTAGATATTTGTTTTTACCATTACTCTGTAATTATAGCATAATCTATTTTTTTTTTCATTTGGTTTAGTTATCATTACAAAGACAGGGCCAATTCGATGATTCAATCAACATTAATACACATTTAGTTACTAAATATTTTTTTCATGACATTTTCTTTTTGAGTAAACAGGATTTTTGTAACATTTACATATGATCAGACACTCATTTTCCACTAACTTTATATCAGTTGGACTTGTTGTAATTAATCCCGATTCTTCATTTAAAAATTGCGGTATTTGTATAATATTTCATATTCAAGAAATATTTTATTTATAATATTAATTTGGATTCCTAATTCATGCAACCATTTTTTTTCCAAGAATGATGCTAATCTTCTGTTTTACTGTTTATAAAAGTAGATTCCTTTTTATAACACTGATTGATGGGTAATGTCGCATTGCTAATTATTTTAGAACTTTTACATCGCATGTTGTAATGTTCTCTAATTTAATTTTAACATTAGCTGATGACAATGACATTCAGACTGTTAATGACATGAAGGAAATACTTGATCCATGATCAATCTTCATTCACATCTCTTTTCCACAATGTACTAACTCAATCATAAATTGGTTAAACCTTTAAACATTCAAGCTTCTAACTATGTATGTACCTACCCCATTTGCTTGCATTGGTAATTTATTTTTGCTTTTAATATTACCTTCTTGGTTACAAATACATGCAAAATGACCCTTTTTACTGCATTTAAAACATGTTAATTCAAGCCGTCTGCATTATTTTGTCATGTGACCCCTCTTTCCACAGCAAAAACATGTCCTTTAAAAATTCTTACAATCAGTTTCCATTGTATAGTTCTATCATTTTATGTTTGGAACACTCCCATTTTCACATTTTCGTCCATTTTAATTCTAAAAACTTGTAACTGATGGACATATTATACATAATATCAGACTTTGTAAGTAGTTGTTGTCCAAGGCTATTGTCAGACATACTCAATAATAACTGGTCCATGATTATTTCCTCAATGAAATTCCCATAACAACAAACTTTTTCTAACTTTCAAAGCTGTCCTGTACTCCTTAATTTTTCTCCTATTAAACTGCTTTGACTTTTGTAAGGTTAAGCACGCTATGTGCTGGGATGGATGAAGATTAAAATGATCACTTAATCTCTTTATTATTTCTTTGTATTTTACATTCTCTGTTATGGGTATCTCAAAGAATCTACTTATAACCTCTATTACTTTTTTGACAATGAAACACATAAGTCCTGTTATGTTTATGATCTTCAATACCATTCAGCATAAAGAAATTCTATAGCTTCCCTGCATATAATGGATATTCCAATGCATTACTGATGTCAAATTCTGCTATGCTATTTTGACCAAATGAAATTGTACTGACCACTGTTAACTGTAATTTCTACTTACTTCTGTCTGTCAAGTTCAACACTGATGGCCCCTGACTTACTAATGATTTTAAAAACTCTAAATTTTCCCTATCTTTAAAATATATGTGCCAATAATTTGTTGTGTCTTTAACTATGATTGAGTAGCCAGAAAATATGAATACACCATAGATGTTAACAGATTAACACACATATATTAGGATTAAAACAATTTTTAGCAATTAAAACAGTAAACTAAGTAAATCTTCAATTTAAATATGTCAGCACTTACTCATCAACCAAAAAATGAATAATTGAATAAAAATGTTCAAACAGTCTAGGTAAATAAATAGGGTACATTACCATCACTATACAATCTATTTTTTTAAATATAAACCCTTAGACAAGCTTCTTCAGGCATTTCATAAAATAATATTATAAGATTACGATGGTATACTAAAGTTCTAATTGTCTAGGTTATGTAAAAAAAAACAAGATACTGGGAATGTAGTCTACTGATGATGAGTTTTATTGCCACTGATGATGAGTTTTATTGCCACTTACATGTGGTATCAGAACAGCAGGCAGTGACCAAGAGCACTCAGTCATTATTCTCTTGCTTTATATTCCCTCCTCTTCTTTTGTTGTCTTATATTTTTTCTTTACTTTCTTTTCTGGCGTAATTAATTTATTTTCCCCCTCATAATCTAGTAGTGGAAGGGAAGGGTTTCTTGACTTTTAGTTTAATTAGATTTGATTTAAAACAATTTAACTGTTATTAGACTTAGTTTTTTTTCTGCGTGTAAATCAATGAACAATGAAATTCTCTTAATTTTAATTACTAATACTCTGTTTATCTTAGGATTTCATTTCCATTTAATCTATATTTTCAAATCTACATTTTAATAAATATATACATTTATTTTTTTTAACTTAGAGTAATTAAACATTTTTTTTTCTTTTATTGATTTCTTTCACAGCACTACAACCAAATTTATTAAATATAAATCGAATATTTTACAATAATTACCATGCATTGGTGTAGTATGTTGGAGTTATATCAACAAGATATTAAACATCAGTTGTCATGTATATGCTTTACAATATAATTGATGTACATATTTCTACTATGATTAAGTTGTGGTTTAAATATGTATCGAAATTAATATTTTGTCAATTACAGTGTTTTATTTTTTATTAATTCAATGATGAATAAATAATGTTAATATGGGTTCTGGAATTGGATTAGGTCATGAGCTCTGTAATTGATATTAAAACAATGTAAAAGGCACATATATATATATATATATATATATATATATATATATATATATATATATATATATATGTGTGTGTGTGTGTGTGTGTGTGTGTGTTATGACAACAGATTGAATTTCTTCATTGTCATCTATATGGACATTGTCTAAGTATTTGACTGGCTTCTAAGTGTTATATATTGTAATGCTCCACCATCAATCCTACATTTTCTATCAATAAATACTCAGGCATCAATTCTACTTATACTGGAATAAACCACTAATCTGATCCTGCTGTGAATTACTATTGAGACTTTTACAGTGCTGTTCTACTATAATATAGAATAGTGGAAGCTACTGAAATCTATAAGTTGTAAAATGCATGCTAAACATAGAATAAAACATTATGAATTAAAAGGAGTAAAATATATATTGAGTTTTACAATAAATAAATAGTTGAAATTGATAAAGTTCTACCATTTAAATTAACATGTTATAACTTAATCTCATCTCCTACCATCATATAAATGTATTAAACAACTTTTACTAATGATAGGTCTAAATAAATAGAATAATATGTAATACTAATTGACTCTATAGCATGATAAACCAAAATAAAATAAAACAAAATATAACACTACTAAACTTTTACTATGCAATACTTTAGATTAAATAACGAATTTAATATTTATTTTAAAACAGTACCCGAATATGACTTATATTTAAATTTATATTCTACAATAACTACTAATTAACAACATAAAAGTAATGATATAAATTAAGCATTATTCTAATATAATAGTAGTAGTTAGATAATAAAAAAAATAGGGTACATTTTGATTTCACATCATCATCTAAATGAAAACTGAGTGCTAATGTTTCCAGAGAATCATCAAATAGTCAAGCATTTCATCTGAACATGTTCATCATCCAATTCATGGAATAGTGCAATAATATCATATTGGATATGTAAATGTGTGGGTATGTGTGGAAATATGGAATACAAATGCATGCCAAAAAACAACTCTGAACAATGTTTTTAAATACATAAAACACTTATTACATGGTAGAACAAACATTATGTTCTTCTACTTTACACAAATATATGTCTTGGATAATTCCAATATCAATGACTGAACATACTAACATAAGAGTAATTAACATAAAACAAACTTTTTATATTTTATCCCAAACATATACAAGCTATTGGTCACATATGATAAGCATATGAAAAAGAAATACTTATAAACATTAACACAAGAATAATGAAATATGAAAGTACACTTCTTTGCACTTTTACTTAATATATGCACATGCTATTAGCCAACCTTAACATTCTGCTAACCAAATCAACACTGTGTTAGCTAAACATTAAAATAATACATTATAGATTTAAATATATGAGTAAGATGTCACACTATACTTCTTAAATCAATTAAATAATTCTATTAACTAGCTACAGTTCCTTTCATTTTGCTTGATCATTCAAAATGGGGATGAATTATTCTGAGAATTTGATGATATAAAACTTAAAATAATTGGTATGATATGATTTGAAATATTGATTTAAGACTTATAAAGCAGTGATAGATTACCTCCATTCCTTCTGAATTAATAGTATTTTAATTCATACATCTGTATTGTGCTACCTGCTATAAAATATGGATGATGTCATATAATAACCAAGATTTAGCACTAATTCTAACCTTAAAGTGCTATAAAAGAAATCAATCCTACTTTTATTTTGATTTATTAGCAAACTATGATGCACATGGCTATGAATAAATAATGGGAAAACATTCCAAATGGATACACGAGGGACAATAATCTTTCTTAACTGTAATAATTTAAACAACAAAATTCAGTGATTCCCTAGCCTTACCAAGAGGCTTAAATACTGGTGTGCACCTTGTCTGTTCACCCAAAAAACAAAGGAAATATACTACTTTACTTCATGTAATATAATCATTTATTTAATACACAATTGCTTAATCTGGAAAATATAATCTACTCCTGGTATTTCAATAAACTAAGGAAAATTACATAAATGGATTCTCTCATTCCTGATGAATTATAAATATTTTAAATCTGAAATATTATAATTGCTACTAAATAATCCTCATCATTCTAGCAAAACAAAAGTAAAACAACACTTTTGTGTATCTAATATTGACCAATAAATTGAAATAAAATTTTGATTTCTGACTAACTACAAATCTTTTAAAATTGAAGCAAAATAATTATGAATATCTGGCCCTCATAAACTCTGAAATGTAAAGATAAAATAATAATGTTATGCATTTACCCATTCTTAAAATTACCTGTTAGCTTTCATATAGCAAATCAATATTTATATTGCTAATATATGCATATAGACGACACGTATACAATAAAAATTATATCAAAATAATGATTAATTATCCAGTATAATATTTCCTCTTATTATACTTGTCTGAGACAATCTTGAAGTAAAAGAAATAATAATTAAAAGGCATAAAGCCAATTAATTATTCTCCCTATTTGTCATACACAAAAAATAAATAAATAAATAGACCGTCAAATCTTCTTTAGCTGAGAACACAAGAGTTCATTTGCACAGTCCATAAATAACACATCTTGGTCATGCACAAAAATAATGATAATAATTGTAAAACAATAGGTGTTAGTAGAACAAAACAATTTCATGCAGGAAGGCAATATGCATTTGAGGTCTAATAAAGAGCATTTCAAAAGTTCTTAGCAGTAGATAACTGAATTGCTGACAATATCACATTTGAAGTATTAATAATGGAAAATAAATTTTACTATTGCAGATTTTGTTAATAATTTACTGTTTAATTCATTACATTTATTAAGGCACTTGTGCTAAATTACCAAATAAATCCATTTGGCAAATAGCTTATTAATTCATACTATCCTAAGTCTAGATAAGTTTTATTGATAACATATTTTAATAATAACTAAAATACAAATAAGGAGAAAAATAAATAAAAGTGTTCACATCTAGTACTCATGCTCTTCCATTTATTCAGTTATTAACACATTTAAATATAAATTGATGATTCATTAATTATAGTAATCATGCATTCCGTTTCCTTAATCCTAGAAATGTGAATGGTTAAGTATATCTCTTGTTCAATAATAGTAGATTATAATAAGTTATATGCACACATCCTTCTGCTTAAACTTTACGTTTTTATAGCTAGTAAAAATTCCTAATATAGAATCATTGAAATGTTTTATAAAAAAAGTTCAGTATGAAATTTTTCATAAATTAACAAAATCCACACATTTCTATTGTTTCATTAATATTAAAGATTAATGTTAGGCAAATCAAATATGAACTTCAGACACATATGCATTCCAAATGATGATCTTAAATCTAAGTTAGTCAATTGGAAGTAACATAGATGTGTGTTGTTTAGATTTCTATTCTTGTTTTTATCTTCCCAAAAAAAATTTTTTAGCTGTTTTCATACAGAAAACTAATATAATATTGTACTTTTGAATTTGAATTAAATCTCAGCCTCTTCATTATAGAAGAACCAATTTGTGAAGTGAGAATTGTAGTAACAAAAGTTCTTTGTTAGAGAGTGAATTATAGTAACATACACAACTTTCTTGCAAGTATTTCCATTTTATATCTGATTATTATTTAGATTTATTTCTTCTACCAATCAATTATCACTAATTCAAAAGTTCAACTCTAAAGAAAGTTCAATCCATTCTTCTGCACTCAGATATATATATATATGCAAATATGCAATAACTTTTTTTCTCTTGAAAACGAAAAAAAAAATCATTTTGTCTTCAAAATAATATTAATTAAATTGAAACAATAAAAATTATATTCTGCATTTTGACAATTCACTGATCCATCTATCATTTAAAAGGTGTTTAAACTGTTTATCAAGATATTGATTATGAAATTAAATATTTTATTGTGAAACATGATATTTACTACTAACAAACATGTTTTACAATTATTATATAATGACAAACTAAACATAAGTAATTTTAATCTTTAAACCACCTAATACAAATGTATAGAAAATAATCTCAGTGCATAACGCTATACTTAAATAAATATACAAATATTAAGCATTAAATCACCCCATATGGTTAAGAAATTCAGTAACGCCCCCTGTGAACTAATATATAAATATGTTAGAGTTCGTATTTCAAAATAACCAGCTCAAAACGATACCTCTTTGAACTGTCTGCTATAAGATGATATACATATTGACATACGAACAAACTCAAACAAAGAATTTGAAATCTTAACTTTTTGCTACTAACAAATATGTTTTACAATTATTATATAAAGACAAACTAAACATTAGTAATTTTAATCTTTAAACCACCTAACACAAATGTATAGAAAATAATCCCATTGCATAACGCTATACTGAAATAAATATACAAATATTAAGCATTAAGTCAATCCACATGGTTAAGAAATCCAGTACCGCCCTCTGTGAACTAATATATAAATACATTTAAAGCGGTATCGTTTTGAGCTGGCTATTTTGAAATACGAACTCTAATGTATTTATATATTAGTTCACAGAGGGCGGTACTGGATTTCTTAACCATATGGGGTGATTTAATGCTTAATATTTATATATATATAAACAAATAAAATTTCCTTGAATTAACAACTTTTGTAATAACAATATTTATATATAATTGTAACTTAATGTATATTTTTATTGTTTTATATTTTACATTTTTGTAAATTATATTACATATATAATGATACACAAATTCACAGTTCTGTGGGTCTCAGATTGAGATTATAATTTTTCAGAAAGTGCTTTTTATGCTTTCGTTATGGTCTTGCATCTCATGATTATTTTATGTATTTTTTTTGTAAAATAACTGTGGTTGATATGAATGAAAGAGAAATATAATTACATTTGCTTATAGTCACTTTTAACAGAGATGTCTTGAGTTCTTATTTCTTGGTAAATGAACAGTTATTTTACGATTTCAATTTTTTATTATTCTAGGCATGAATTACAATAAATATTTATAGAAACCAAATTAAAATTACTTTGACTCAACCCAAAAAGCACAAGATATAAATACTTCTCAATATTTATATAGCATAATGTGCTTGAAGCATCTGTTGTGTGATGATTTGAAAAGATAATTATTTTTATAATGTTTACCATTTAATATGTAATTATTATAAATGTCGAATAAATTTTATTTTATTGCAAAAAAAGGCAATCGATTATATATAGTGAAGGAAATCAGATATTGATTTCACCAACTACATTTGTTTACCAAATGTATTACTATATATAACTAAACATTGAATATATCCGTAATAATATATTATTTGAAGTTGAAGAATTTTGATTAACTGAATGGACTTCTTTAGATTATCATGTATTCATTATTATTTTATTTAAAATATTGTTGTTGTTTTTTTGTTTTTTTTTTTTAAATTATTCACTTTTGGATGAGCTTTCTTAGAATAATATGTAATAAGTAATGTTGTAGAAAAAAAACACTACCCTAGGGCCAACAAGGCACAAAGTTGTTTTTGGAATATAAAAAATTAGTAAATAAGAATTTACGCCTATTTAAAAGAGAATGTAACTAATTTAACAACTTCTTTAATTGTCAATAAACGAACATCTTAACTCTTGTATCGGAAGAGTAAAATAATATTCGAATTAACTTTTGAACTCAAATGTAAAAAAAAATAAGAATTGCGCATGTATTGCTAGACAAGCATCAAATACTAAATGTCATTGAAATCAATCACTTTATTTTTAGCATTGCCTATTTGTTAAAACTAACTCAAATTCATAGAATGTTTCTCTAACTTCTCTTGGTATATAGTATTAATCTAATGTTGAGATTTCACATAAGTATTAGTCCAGTGATTACTTTTTTACATTGTTATGGCATCTTCTGGAAACTTCAATCCATCTCATATGACTTTTTATTTACCAGAAACAGGTGTCAAACCATCAAACATCACATGATCACCATCTCTATAAAAAGGTGTCCTATAATGTTGATTTACAGGAAATAAATGAACATGTATTTTTGTGTGTTTTTAAAGAAATGATGCATAACTTTTAGTGATATACATTTTTTTCAATAAAACAAATTTAAATGAGATAACTGATTTATAAGAAAAATTTTCATAACTGGCAGATCACAATTCACATAACCTTAGAAGAATTTTGCATTTTTCTGAGGATAACATGTTACATCCTTACACTTCTAGAAGATAGTTTATTCCAGTGTATTTACCATCTTTAAAAATTACTGAACAACTGCATCATTCTCCATAGTGGGCTATTTTCATATTTTAAGCGTTTTGTTGGATAAAAGAGGCAATCAAAAACTTCACTCAACAGGAATTAATGATATTTGGTAAATTACTTTCACCAGATGGTCAATTAGTTAACAATATTTTATAACCGCACAACATAATTTAATTAATAAAATTAACAGTAAAATCAACATTTTCACCAATAATCTTCTCCTGATCATTATATTATCTAATATTCACTTTAAAGAAATCATTTGTTTTTCAGATCATATTTCATTAGGTCTTTTTATATACACATTTCTACTATTGGTTTTTATCATTACCAGACTAATACCTTTCTTTTAATACATGACATTAATCATTATGTAATATCATTTAAATTCTTCTTATTCATTTTATTAGGCAAATTGATATATTCATCACTATTTTAAATATCAAAATTACTATTTTCATTTTTCATTCCATTTATCAGGTACATTTATTCATTTAGTATATACCTTGTCTAACAATTGTCCATCATTATATGAATATGCTTCTCTCTTTCATCATCATAAAATGAAGATGCAGCCATTTTGTTGTCATATGATTCCTCATAATATCCTGCTACATCTTTTATGTTTCTACAAATGTTAATTTACAGATGTGATAACTTTTTTCCAGAGTACTCCATACCAATTTAATACAAAGATTCTGAAATATATATGTGTGTGTATAGATGCACATATACATAAAAGTAATAGCAAATAAATAAAAAACTAAAATATAATTAGAAATTATAAGATTAAAAATGTTTATATTCTAATTATACTGAAAAAGTAAAATTGGTGAAAACAAGATTAAAATGTACTTATAATAATTAAAGGAATGAGAGTCCGATTTCTCTCACTGATAACGAGAATTTGAGTCACTTAATAAATAAATCAATAATTAAGATTAAAGAAGTATAACGTTTTGGTATCCAACATATGTACACTTAAACAAATAAATACCTTTCTAATAAAAGGGAATACCAGCCCATCAATTTAGAAAGAAAAGAATAAAAGAAGACATGCAAGTTGAAGGAGAGAAAAAAGGAGTTAACAAAGAGCTTAACTAACCTATGAAGTAAAATTTGGGTGTTGGATTCCATTCTTTGATAAGTAGTATTTGCAAAGAAAAGCTTACTTCTGAACATAAAAAAAGAATGTAGGGAGTAATCACGTCAAAACGATCTTTGTTATCATTTTGTATGCCTATGAGCTTATGTGTATATATGTATATAAAATGTAAAGTTACTCTAAGAATTATTGTCAGTTAATGTATCAAAATATTGTTAAGTTTAATTTATTAAATACACTGGATTTAATCAAAGTAGTGATGAGACATTACTGGGTAAACTATTGGAAGTCACTTGAAGAGTAATTTTTCTGATAACATTGCAGGTATAAGTGTAAGTAATGTGCAGACATAACAGATATTAACACTTTTGTGTGAAATTTTACAAAACTGTAAATATTCAATTTTTCATGGATCATTTTCATACATTCTATTCATTTTTTTCTTTTGTGTGTTTTTTATACCAGCTATCTTAATTGCAGTTCTTAATACCGTATTAGTAATTTGTTGAACATATTTTATTTTTAAAGCTTCAAATGACATATCACCACACATGTATGTATAATTTATTGTAATTGTAATATTAATTGATATATACTAATTTCAGCATTCTTAGATATAGATATATAATACTGGCATCAATATTGTTTTCTAACACTAGACAAAAATGATACATTGCCTATTTTATTAAAGAAATGGGTTTATTCTTTTTCAATGCAGAAGGACTCTTCTTTCTTTATACATATTTTTATTGTGCTGAATTTTTATGGCATGTTTATTAATATAAATTTACTGGGACAAAAGTATATTTATATTTCATAATAACTTATAAATAAATTTGTTTATATTTCTAATGTAGGGTGATTCTGGACATCCTTTGATCTTTAAACTTAATGATCGTTGGACTCAAATAGGTATTGCATCATCATCAGGGAATGATTGCAGTGTCTCATATTCCCATTCGGTATTCACAAAAGTATCTAAGTTCACTGATTGGATTACTCTGAAAATAAACAACTCTAGTAGTCCTTAGAATATTATTAATTGTTTTAAATAAACACATTTTTTCTAATTGATTTACTATATTTTTTTGCATATTTAATAAAAAATATTTTTAAAGAAATGACTGTTGCTTTCATGGATTTCGAAGTTTTTTATAGTGACTATCTGGTTATATAGTGTATATTTAAATAAATGATAATCACTATTTGAATGAGTTTTTAGATATATTGTTATTAAATGGCACCAAGGTTGGCAGTGCAGATAAAATGAAACTTATCAAATAAATTATAATAATTTGTTCTCATATATGCAGAATCAATAATGGTAAATATAAGCAATTGTGATCTGGATTAACTGACTCTCGTCTTGGGAAGGGAGTCATTTATCTTTTCCATTCACATGTCTTTGATTATATGTTTGAAGAAATTATGCATTTGAAATTCCGAAATGAATTATATATATATTGTAATGGTCCAGTCCAACCAGGTGTGCCGGGAAAAGAGAGCAAGATCGCATCTATCTACTGTCAGAGCTAGGGTCTTCATGAAGGATGCTAGAGATGACATTATGAAGTGCATGACTCATGATTACATATTTCTTTAATATACTAGCCTATGCCTTATCTACCAAATCTACATGCAATTTAAATCACTTCATTTAATATCTCACCACTCTTTTTCAGAACCGTTGCCTCAGATATTCGAATTCAGGAAGAATTTGTGTTCAAATTTCTTAACAAGGATGTACCTATGCAAACTGTTACTCAATAACTAAATTAGCTCATGCTATCTATTAGTAATGAATAACCTTTATTTAACATTTTCCTTTCATGCTTATCAAACTGTAATGTGTGTGTACATGTGTAAAATATTGGTTATAGGATTGAATGTATATGCTGGATCAACAAAACTAGAGAGACTTTGTCAATTAAACAAAACTTCATATTTATTTACAAAAACAAAATATATTAAAATATAGAACAAATTATCAATCAGTGTAGAAAAGAACATTAAAAAAATATTTACAAGTGCAAATAAATTATTTGGATATATCCCTCTGTACTTATAACTTTTATGTCTATGATGATTATCTATCATCTTGTTAATTAAAGAATTTTAAATTATTTACCCTTATTTCCAATGATAAACACTCATAATATATACATTTATATATCCAAAAGTAATGAAAAAAATATTAGATAAAAGTGAGATTGTTAACTAAGCTAATTCAAAATTTAAGTGCAACTCCATCTGCAGTATGCAGTTGGAGGTGTGGAAGTTGGTTGATCTAAAATAATCATCATGCACATTTATATATCATGGAAGAAATATAAGAAATAAACAATACATGATATGATAGCACAGAAAAAAATAATAATAATTCAAAAGTGTTAATCATTTATTCATTATAAAAATCTTAGTATTACTATTAGTAAAACATATAATACATAATATGAGTAAGCATGTCATGTTGTGACATTTGTTATTTTAGTGACTTTAAAAGAAAAAAAAAACTTTTACCATTTAAGTATTCAGTTTGAGCACTCAATTTGGTATTGATAGATGAAAACTCAAGTATATTGGCAGAAAAATTACCTAAATTTTATTAAAAGAAAAAAAATCAGAGTTTTCAACCTTTCACCCCCTCTACTCTCGACATTTTCTCATGTTTGACTGTTCCAAACTGTTGAATTAAACCATTAACACTTCTGAAATATAAGATATATAATAAAATAAAAATAATAAAAAATAAGACATATCTATACAAAAAAAAAATCATAATATTTCATGACTTTTTCTTTTTATATCTGACATCATTTCCACTGATTAATATGCAGTACATGCCTATTGTTGCATTATTCATTTTAAAAAAAAACAATATATTAATAATTTATTATCTCTTTGTACATTCACTTATTTAGTACAATACTTGATTTTTTTATTGATATGACTGTTCATTCATCGTTCAAGTCATTGTCTAAATTTATTATCTTCAACATGATACTAATGTCAACACATATATAAATTTGTATGATTTTATAAATGTTATATTTTTATTAAACACTAGAATTTTATTACTAATATATATATAAGTTCGTGTGTGTGTGTTCCCAGTATTTGATATTCAATTAATATACTGTCATAACTATTTAAACATTTATATTTTTATTCTTAAGTGTGTTCTACCAAAACATAATATTTATTTTATATTTATCTTCTAATTAAAAGACTATCCAATATTTCAGTTGGCTAAGGTTTGTTGTGGGTGGAATCTTAAACTACCCTCAATATATATATATATAGTAACAGTATTAAAAGTACCCTCAATATATATATATATAGTAACAGTATTAAAAGTAGAGCTGTTTTTACCTAACCTCGAGATGAAGGTAGAGAGGGTTCAAACCTCACCTACTCCTCAGATTCCACTAAGCAACTTATTCCCCAAACCTCACTACAATTTATTTTTAATGTATGCACGATGGTCAGAGAGAGAAGAGAGCACAAAAAGAAATTGTTAACATATATAATGACCAGGTTTATATATATATATAAAATCAAAACTACCCCAAATCCAAAATTAAACCACACCAGCAAAAAAATAATATTAAAACACAACCTAAGGTTTCACTGCTACAAGCAGACTTCTCAAGTGTAAAGAACTACCAAAAACAACACAATAATATATATATATATATATATATATATATATATATATATATATATATATATATATATATATATATATATATATATATATATAATATATATATATAATATTAAAAACTACCCACAAATCCATTCACTTCCCATCCACCCTTAATATTAAAAGAACTCTTAAATAAGTTAATTGTTTCAGAATAATAAATTTTCAATAATAAAGACTCTTTAATTCTTATTTTGATTTCATTTCTCTCAAAGAAGACAACCTTAACTTCATCAAAATCAATAGTGTGGCCTGTATCTTTTTAATGGACATACAAAGCATAACTAAGATATCAGTTTTTAACTCTACTTTTATGAACCTTTATTCTTTTATTTAAACTCAAACTACTGTGACCTATGTAAACCTTCTTACTAAATAAACAAGGAATAAAATATACTACATCAGGAATAGTCTTTCTATCAAAAACTTCTTTTGTATTATTTAATAAATTATTCAATGTAACACCCCTTTTCCAAGCAATTTTCTTATTTCCAAACAATTTACTATTTCTACACACAATTTTATAAGAAGACAATTTAAATGGCAAAGAAATAAAATCATAGTTTTATTTAACCTTTACATCCTTACAAATATTACTATTAAATAAAATACTTTTAACAAATTTATCAGAGTATTCAACACTCAAGTAATCTTTTAAAAATTGATATTTCTGAAACAAAGCTACCCCACTAGAATTATTTAATTTAATATTCCTATGACAATAATTCCTTAAAGCAGCTACTTTATGAGATACAGACTGATAGCTACCAGGTTTAATTATAGATCTTAATTCTTTACTTTTAAGTAAATGACTGCACAATAAACAATTAGTTTCTACATTTTTAATCACCAAAAGATCTAAAAATTTTAACTTACCAAAATCTAACCCCCCTCCTTCTAACACAAATTTTATAGAAGGATCAAAACAATTAAACTCATTTACAAATTCCTTCAATTTATCATTCTCAATTACAAATAAACAATCATCAACATATATGACAAATAATTTTACATATAAACAATTCTTTTTAATAATAATTTCCTCTTCAAAACTAATATAAACTGAACATACTAAAGGAGAAATAATATAACCTATTATCCACCCTTCCTTAATCTTATAAAAATTACCTTTATAATTAAAATACATAGAATCTTCCAATAACAAAAGCAAATCTTTAATAACCTTAATTTTATTTTTTGATAAAGAACTTTTCTTAATCAATACAGATAAAAAAACCTCAATACTGTTTGACCTATTAACAGACTGATACATATTTTCAATATCTAAACTTCCAAATACCCAATTACTATCCATTTTAAAATTATTAATCTTATCAAAAGCCTCAAAAGAAGAAGAAACTGTGTACTGACCAAAATCAACAAATTGTTTTAAAAAATTATTCATGAATCTAGAAATACCCTCTACAACACTACCTGTAAAATCAAAAATAAATCTTAAAGGAAAACCATCTTTATGAGTTTTAATATTCACAAACACCTTAGGAGATGTAAAATCATTAGGATAGCATTTTAAATAATCTCTATTAAAAATTTTTAAATTAACCATTTTCTTCATAGTATCTATCAATTTTCTTTTAATCAAATTACCTGGATCTTTATCTAACAATATATAAATACCATTATTTAATTCTCTATCCATTTTCTCTTTGAATTCATCTCCTTTCATAATAACAAACCTACCAGCTTTGTCTTCACAAGAAATGATTACATCATTAGCAATTAACCTATTTTTAAGATGTTTAATCTCAGCAGGATTAATAACAATTTTTTTTTTCCTTTTTAAACTCATTCAAAATCGATTGAATACCAACTTTCTGCTCATCACTCAAATTACTAGATTCAATAGACGAAATTGTATTAAAAACTATATTTTTTGAATGAAATGGAACAAAATTAGGGCCTTTACCAAGAATATCTAATTCTCTATCATTTAACTTCAAATCAGAAAGATTAACAACTCTATCCTCAGAAACATTATTCTCATACCCTTTATCACTACAATAAATTTCATTAACTTTCCCAAACAACCACTTTAATTTTCTTTCATATTTTTTACAATAGAAATTCTAATATTTTCATGGATAAAAGATGTCATATTATTATTACTATTTGCAGGATATTCTGTGTAGTGAAAAAGCTAAATGTTGACGTTTCAGTACAATATCAATTTTGAAAAAACAAATATTTTAGCAAAAATTGAACAATATGACCAGAGATTGCTAAAAGAATATATAGATATTTTTAAAAGGCCCAAGAGTATAAATGAAAGGTGTGAATTAAGGAAGATTAACAACATTTGGAAGAAGCTATTGGAAGAGAAAATAAATTTTAAAACTTCTCAACCAATAGAATTTAAATATAAGGAAAAAGAAAACGATAAAAATGATTTTAAATCTCACATGCATTCTTATGATTTGAGAAAGAGGACGCTCTGAGGAAGGTACTTGATACTGTACTGAATCGTCAGCATTTACTTTTTCACTACACAGAATATCCCGAAAATAGTAACAATAATATGATATATATATATTATAATGATCGAAATGCAAGTGAAGATCGAATCTAACCGCAAAAACAATATCTGCACTACAAGGGCGCCATCTAGGCATTTGAGCCTAGAAAAATTTATAAAGTAGGCAGATACGCACTGTTAAGATTCCACTTTCTTTAAATATTCCGACCGTTAGCCCAAGTCACTAGCTCAGCGGAGACGCAGAGATAAAAATCTATAAATTTTATATCTTAAATATAAAAGAATAAAAGCCACTGCCAGAAATTAACACATAAAAATATTTATTTACGCACATATAAAATAATATTTAAATTTTTAGGAATAAATTTAACGTTTATAATTTTATATTGATCTTTAATTCTAAATTTAAGTAGATTGCAAATAATGAGTTTACTATTTATTTAGAGGGTCGAGTATGAATGGACTACATAGGTCTGCATTTGAAAAGAAAATATTCTTCCCTGATTTAACCTTAGGCAACAAATTTCGCAATCAACTGGCGCCAATTCATCCGATACATTCATGTATTCAATGTAGCATGATACGACAACACAAAATACTATATTGTCAGGAATGTACATCTGAACAATAAGTAGAAATAGAGAAGAGATTGATTCTCCACCAACAGGAATGTGACATCTGTTGGCAAGTAGATCAATAAACAAAAAAACTCCATAGGAATGGACTGCGGTCTTCTGCCGACTTCCAAACCCATCCATAGGCAAACAGAGGGTGTGTGGTGTATATCTATAATCCTGCCCATATAGGACCTCATACTACATCTACTAATTACACAAATATATCCAATCCATTGAACCAATTCAACTACGAAATGAATAACCTAAGATTACCCTCCCTTAATATAACTTTACAAACTATATAGCCATTCACGCCCGACTTAATTTTAACATTTAAATACGTTCGCACAGATTTGTTTAAAAATGTTGGGTATAGATCGATTACATAGATTCCACGGTCAAAAACATTTCAAAATAAACATAAACGATCAAAATACAAAATTATTGATACCGACAATCGCAGAGGGAAACTTATAAGTAACCCAATAGTATTCACCATAAGATACTTGCGTTGTCACCAATAACTTAAAAGACATCCGAATAAATACATTTTAGATACTCACCGTAAGGTATCATTATTTATCGAATGTCTATATATTTTGATCAAATATGAAAACCAAAATATAATTAACCGCAAACGAATCCATGCAAGCGTCTATAAACAACTTAAATTTCATGCATTTAAATAATCTTTACAATAAGAAAAAAAAATAATGGAAAAGATGTTTATCAATCAGAAAACATATAATATTAAACATTATTAATTTGATTTAAAAACTTACAAAAGTCAGATAAGAGTCCGTTTTAACTTTTAAGTTGGCTTGTTTATCAACTTATAAAACTTGACGAAAGTTCTTAATTGATTTTAATAATTGTTCATTTCATATAGTCCATGTTCCCGTTGGCAATTCCCATGGTGTCTCCATTGGAAGAAAATGTTCTGGAGGTAGCATTAGCTGGTTTCATTCTGGTATCACAGTCTTTTCATTTTTTTTTTTTTAAAACAAACAAAAAAAAATGAGAGAGAATGGCAAGTGCGTCATACCGTTGTCATCAAATCAAGTTGGAAAAACTCTCTGACTGGAACTCAATATTTTTTTTCTTGTTATAGTCCTCCTATGGATTCCATGAACAAAAACGTCACTGTTCTGTTTTTTCATTATGGTCCGGGCCTTTATCTGGCTTCCATTGGTCAAGCTAAAATCCCTTTCTTCTCTTATCTAACTTTCCATCTGACTTTTTAATTAAACAGCTTTTAGATAATTAATAAACAATCATTTCCATTTATAGATTACAGGAATTAATTAATACCTGTTTTTATTTTAATTACGTTCTTTTTTATAAAAAATACATTCAAATACCTTTTTTTTATTTATAAAAAAAAATATTTTTAAAGTTTAGCATCTGTGCAAATGTATATACGTATAACAAACATTTTTAATCTTAGCGTTTAGTTTTTTACTTTTATTTGCGAACTTTTATTAAGTTTTTATTTTAAATTAATGTAACGACATATTTATATATCGTTACATATCAGTAAACTTCCTCAAAAAATAAAAACATTTAAAAAAAAAAAAGAATTTACTTAGTGTTAGTAATTATGTTACACAAATTGATTATATATGAAAATTTCAAAAGGACAAAACTTTTTTTTTACAAGACAAAACAGTAATTACACACAAATATAATGATTAAAAAAAAATGTTGACTGATGATTCTTTACTACCAGCTAAATTTCTGCCCCCTCCCTTCCAAGTTTCATTTCTCCTACCTTTAAGTATTATTTAGGCAAGTTAAACGATTAGATTTTAAACAAGACTTTTTAAAAAAAAAAAAAATTATGATTTATATTTATTAATTACGTTTTATTTATTACTTTTTATTCCTCGAATTTATCTCTACATATGCACAATTTTTCGACTGGCAGTACCTTTAAGACAAAATTTCAAAGTGCAACTCCACGTAAATACAACAAATATATTTATACTAATTTCAGAAAAAATATTACGGGCATGATTTATTTTCAAAAGTACTAGTGGTTTATTAAACATCTGGCTATAACTTTACATTAGTACAAAAATGTACTTATTTCAGAAAAAACAACAAATGTTATTTGCATGAGTCACTTTTAAAATTCTCAGGGCACTCGTGATTTATTAAAGATAGAAAATTTCATCATTAATTCCCCTTCTCAGGGTCAATCTCTGAGGTAAGGCCACACTTGGGATGCCAATTATAACGATCGAAATGCAAGTGAAGATCGAATCTAACCGCAAAAACAATATCTGCACTACAAGGGCACCATCTAGGCATTTGAGCCTAGAAAAATTTATAAAGTAGGCAGATACGCGCTGTTAAGATTCCACTTTCTTTAAATATTCCGACCGTTAGCCCAAGTCACTAGCTCAGCGGAGATGCAGAGATAAAAATCTATAAATTTTATATCTTAAATATAAAAGAATAAAAGCAACTGCCAGAAATTAACACATAAAAATATTTATTTACGCACATATAAAATAATATTTAAATTTTTAGGAATAAATTTAACGTTTATAATTTTATATTGATCTTTAATTTTAAATTTAAGTAGATTGCAAATAATGAGTTTACTATTTATTTAGAGGGTCGAGTATGAATGGACTACATAGGTCTGCATTTGAAAAGAAAATATTCTTCCCTGATTTAACCTTAGGCAACAAATTTCGCAATCAACTGGTGCCAATCCATCCAATACATTCATGTATTCAATGTAGCATGATACGACAACACAAAATACTATATTGTCAGGAATGTACATCTGAACAATAAGTAGAAATAGAGAAGAGATTGATTCTCCACCAACAGGAATGTGACATCTGTTGGCAAGTAGATCAATAAACAAAAAACTCCATAGGAATGGACTGCGGTCTTCTGCCGACTTACAAACCCATCCATAGGCAAACAGAGGGTGTGTGGCGTATATCTATAATCCTGCCCATAGCGGACCTCATACTACATCTACTAATTACACAAATATATCCAATCCATTGAACCAATTCAACTACGAAATGAATAACCTAAGATTACCCTCCCTTAATATAACTTTACAAACTATATAGCCATTCACGCCCGACTTAATTTTAACATTTAAATACGTTCGCACAGATTTGTTTAAAAATGTTGGGTATAGATCGATTACATAGATTCCACGGTCAAAAACATTTCAAAATAAACATAAACGATCAAAATACAAAATTATTGATACCGACAATCGCAGAGGGAAACTTATAAGTAACCCAATAGTATTCACCATAAGATACTTGCGTTGTCACCAATAACTTAAAAGACATCCGAATAAATACATTTTAGATACTCACCATAAGGTATCATTATTTATCGAATGTCTATATATTTTGATCAAATATGAAAACCAAAATATAATTAACCGCAAACGAATCCATGCAAGCGTCTATAAACAACTTAAATTTCATGCATTTAAATAATCTTTACAATAAGAAAAAAAAAATAATGTAAAATATGTTTATCAATCGGAAAACATATAATATTAAACATTATTAATTTGATTTAAAAACTTACAAAAGTCAGATAAGAGTCCGTTTTAACTCTTAAGTTGGCTTGTTTATCAACTTATAAAACTTGATGAAAGTTCTTAATTGATTTTAATAATTGTTCATTTCATATAGTCCATGTTCCCGTTGGCAATTCCCACGGCGTCTCCATTGGAAGAAAATGTTCTGGAGGTAGCATTAGCTGGTTCCATTTTGGTATCACAGTCTTTTCATTTTATTTTTTTTTTTAAAACAAACAAAAAAAAATGAGAGAGAACGGCAAGTGCGTCGTACCATTGTCATCAAATCAAGTTGGAAAAACTCTCTGACTGGAACTCAATATTTTTTTTTATAGTCCTCCTATGGATTCCATGAACAAAAACGTCACTGTTCTGTTTTTTCGTTATGGTCCGGGCCTTTATTTGGCTTCCATTGCTCAAGCTAAAATCCCTTTCTTCTCTTATCTAACTTTCCATCTGACTTTTTAATTAAACAGCTTTTAGATAATTAATAAACAATCATTTCCATTTATAGATTACAGGAATTAATTAATACCTGTTTTTATTTTAACTTACGTTATTTTTTTATTAAAATACTTTTATAAATCTTCTTTTTTATAAAAAATACATTCAAATACCTTTTTTTTATTTATAAAAAAAAATATTTTTATAGTTTAGCATCTGTGCGAATGTATATACGTATAACAAACATTTTTAATTTTAGCGTTTAGTTTTTTACTTTTATTTGCGAACTTTTATTAAGTTTTTATTTTAAATTAATGTAACGACATATTTATATATCATTACAATATATATATATATATATAACAAAAAAACAATACTACGAGGTTTTAATTATAGTGAATGAAAGACAAATAAACTTTTATTATTTACATAAGCAGATCTACAGAAATCTTTATTAATAGTGCTGCAGGTTATTTTCCTTGCAACCATCTACAGATATGTAGTGTAACAAGCACAGATGGCGTTACATTGTTTTTTTATTATTAAACATGTTCGCATTTAAAAATTTTCTTTAAGAATTAAAAATTGAAATTAAATATCATCTTAAAGTCATATATATAAATTGCACAGATAAAAAATAAAAAAAAATTATTCAACGAAAACTTTATTAAAGAAAAAGTGTTTTAAAACTAAATTTTCAGTAGAGATTTAAAGACAAAAATATATCTTTAAGTTTAAAAACACATTAATTAATCAGAAATGGAAATGATTGTTTTAATTAGAAATGTAAACTAGCCTTGGGCATTTAAATGTAAAAACATTGGTCAGATAGGAAAACAATAAAAACAAATAGCCAATGAATGAAAAACAATGGAATCGGACATCAGCGAAAGGACCATATCATCATCATGACATAACGTCCATTGGATCCTTCAAATTAATATAAAAGGACAAGTTTGAAAATTATTAACTGATTATTATTGAGAGATGTGACAGATATGTGTTAGTACAGAGGTGAAGGAGAAGGGATTGAAAAGACGCACTCTTCAATCCCTTCAGTTTTGCCAAAGAAAGAAAGAGAAATGAACTATCGTTTTTCTACATTGAGGACCAGTTAAAGCAAAAACCTCCGGATGGATAAATAAATCGTCCAACAGAATACCAATCTTAGGATGGCATGGGAATTCACATTCATGGCAAGCAACGGATAAAGATGAACTGTTTTAAACCGTAAGAACTTTATAAATAATGAACATTAAATTAAAACTTTCCAGATTTAAATGATTGCAATATTATCCTATCTGACCAACTTAATTTATTAATAATGTTATTTGATGTATTTCTTTTATATATATATATATATATATATAATATACATCAATACATCAAATATACATATATAAAGATAAATAAATTTGATGTATTTCTTTTATATATATATATATATATATAAAATCATTTCCATTTATTTATTTATCTTTTGTTCTTTAAGTTTTATCATGATTTTTGTTTTTCGTTAAATTAATTATATAAATGTTAAACTTAAGTTGGGCATGAATGGCTGTATAGATTTGTAAAGTTATATTAGGGGAGGGTAATCTTAGGTTATTTGTGTCATTGTTAAATTGGGTCAATGGATTGGATATATTGATGTAGTTAGTAGATGTAGTCGGAGATTCGCTACTGGCAGAATCGTTTATTAGCTCACCCATTTGCCTATGGAAGAAATTATAAGACGGAGAATGCAGTTCCTTTCTATAGAGTTTTTTTTACTGTTCTTCTCGTTAGATAGATGGAATATTCCTATCTGATGAGAATCAATGTCTTCTCTTAATCTTTTTGGTGCTGCCGTATTCCGTATTACATTGAATACATCGATATATCAGATGAATTGATGCAAGTTTACTACAAATTTTAGCCTAAGGTTAAATAGGGATAGAATGTTTATTTTCAAATGCAAATCTATGTAGTCTATTCATACTCAACACTAAACAAAAATGCATTAAATTTAAGTTGTTTATAGACGTTTGCATGGATTGGTTATCGGTTAAGTATGTTTTGCATTTTCATATTTGATCAAAATATATAGACATTCGATAAATAATGATACCTTACGGTGAGTATCTAAAATGTATTTATTCGGATGTCTTTTAAGTTATTGGTGACAATGCAAGTATCTTATGGTGAATACTATTGGGTTACTTATAAATTTCCCTCTGCAATTGTTGGTATCAATGATTTTATATTTTGATCGTTTATGTTGATTTTGAAATGTTTTTGACCGTTGTAATCTATGTAACCAATCTATATGCAACATATTAAAACAAGCTTTTATAAACTCCTCTGTGTGAACTTATAAAAATTGAAATGTAAAGTTGTAAAAATTAAAATGTAAATTAAATTCAAAGTTTAAAATGTAAGTTAAATTTTAAAAGGTAAACTGATGCTAAAATAATTTTAAATCTTATACATGTGCTTTAATAAATGTTTGTATGTTAATTACTGGCAGTGGCTTATATTATTCTTTTTTTATACACTCTTAGATTATATTATTTAATCTCTGCTATTCCACTCAGCTAGTGACATGGGCTAATGACCGGATGCAAAATATTTAAATTTTTTTTTTTTTTGACTTATGTATCTGCCTACTTTATAAATTTTTCTAGGTTCAAATGTCTAGATGGCGCCCTGTAGTGCGTATACCTTTAGTCTACCTTCTCCGGATTGTTACAGTAGGAAAATCACATTTTTCTCATGAGAACAAAAAAGACAAATTTATATTATACTTTTGGGAATATTTTTAGCCAATTGTCAGGTTACACAATTTAAAGAGAGAGATATAATTTCAGTTGGCTCTATGGTGAGAACACAAGGTAAGAAATAAATTGTTAAACTAACTAATAGACATTTTGGATGCATTTAAAGTGCAACCCTCTTATATAAATTAAATCGTAACTCCCAATGGATATTTTTAGTTTTGTTAAAAACATTTCAACAATATTTTAAAGGGTTTCAAAATAAAGACAAATATAAAATATTACGTCCTAATGCGATTAAATATTGTGAGCTAGGATGGGTCCCAAGACATGATGGCAAAAACCAAAAGGCTAACATGAGGTCTGGATAGTTCTCTGTCTTTAAACTGAATTAGAGAAAAATGGAATTTGTTCACTAACTGCATTATTCAAATTCAGGAATAGAGTATTATTTTTTATGTCCAGTTATGTGTTCATATATATAAATCATATAAAATAAGATGTGATCCAATTTTACTAATCTTCATTGTGATCTCAAGGTAGGTAGAGTAGTTTATGTAGAGTTGGTAAAAGAGTGTGCTAAACACATGCTGAGATGCCCACAAGGCCACCCCATAAGTAATATAATACAAATAAGGTCCAATAACCTTTAAATTAAAAGAAAACCATTTGCAAAAATATGTATATAAAATATTATAAAATTCTAATCAAACCAAAAATTCATTATAAAATAATTCTTACTTTCCTTTTATAAATGTGAGATCTCTTATATGAAAAAGGCAGATATTTTATTATTTATGGTTTAACCCATCTACCCACAGAGTCAATATGTAATTAAAAAACTACACAATTGTACACTGTTTTTTTAACAAATATAATAAATAGGAACACTTATTTTATTTTGTGTTTTTCAAAAATAGAATTATACATTCGTAATTCTTCTATTAACTAAAAACAAAAAACAAGATATAATAAAAGTAACATTGATAGAGATATTTTTTTTTTATAGAAAACAATTAAATAGAATCTTTAATAGTTAAAAATTTCTAAAAATAGGGATTTGCACTTTCTGCATTTTGCTTTCTCTCTTTTCTTTCTTTCTTTAAAAATAATATATAAAATAAAATGCTTAATTATAGTTGAGTAATGGCAATCAGATTTAGTGAAGCATTTTTCACACACACAAACACACACACATATATATATTATAACAGGATGATCCTTTTCAAGACTCGAGGAAGTTGCATCTAACTATAGTCGGACTTTGAGTCTTCTTATAGAATGCCATGGATGATGTGATTTAAAATATAATCCAATTCACTCCTCTATTAATAACCTCATTACTCTCGGAATTCGAGCTCAGAGTAGAAATTGCAATTGCCTCTCTTCAGGCATTTCCACAAATATCCCATAGTAATGATAAATTTAGTATAAGTTATATATAACTTTTTTATAAATATTAACACACTAAGTTGATTCAACATATATATGCATGAGTATGTATATTTATAATTATTGTTTTTATAAAATGACTAAATAAAATAAACAAACGAGACCTGTTTAATTTTAAAATCAAGTTTAACACATTTTAATCAGTAATAAAAAACAAAAATATTATCACATAAAAACATTAAAATTTAGAATTATAATCTGTGCTTATAGATATACACTAATAAATTATTTAATATTCAAAAAAAAATAATGTAATCATTTACATATATATATATATATAATTTAAAATCATGCGTATAATAAATAATACACATGATACATTATAAATCTACCTATTGTGTCATTAAAATGATTCAGTGTGTGTTGTATGTCTATATACGATAACATCCATTCACACTAGATTAATAATAGAATGTATTCTGATATTAGTTATGTATGTTTAAAAATATATTATGTTAATTGTCATGTAAGATTCAATTTGGAATATAATAAAACTTACTTCCAAATTGAAATAATTTAAAAAATGTTTACCTTAGTCAGCTGCCATTTCCATCAGAGTATATATCAAAATATCAACATCTAAATTTTATTAAATAAACAAAAAAAAATAAAGTGTTCATCTTTATCAGTTCTCCACTTTAATATACTAAGTAATTTTTCTAAGTAAATATAATTATCCACAAAGGAAATAAAGTTTACAGGTTATTAAAATACACAATGAAGTAATCCAAGATGAGAAAGAATAATGGTTTTATATCCCTCCTTAGACGAAATAAAATGACGATGAATGTTGAAACATAAAGTTCATTGATCATCCTTCGAAGAGGCAATCCAGATATTCATTCTTTAAATATTTGCATAGTAAAATATTTAACATCTTCTTCAATATAATACTCCAATATTAAAGGCAGCTTTTTAAATGAGAATTACGATGATTATATTTTAGGCATTGATTAAGTAGGAATAAATTTACATGTTCAGGTTTAAAACATCAGCAGAAATCCTTGGCATAAATTATCTAGCCAAAGAACATCTTTATAAATTTTTGTCTTCTTAAATATATATTTTGTAAACTCATTTCGAAGACGTTGATAACTTTTATAACCTTGTTAATTACAATGATTATTTTTTATAGTTCTTTATAATATTCAAAGGCAGTAAATTAATTACTTGAAGCAGGTTTTAAAATATTGAATCTTCTTTTTTTTAATTTTTCTTAAATGTGTTCTAAATTCGAACACATTTAAATTTACAGACGTAGTTCTTGCCTTGATAACTAAATAGAAGATTATTGTTATAACAATATTAGTTCATTTTTATACTGGATTAATTTCTGCAAGGATATCACATAATCATGCTCATGCTCTCTATTGTTTAACATATACAATTTGTAATGAACCCCAAACGTTTATTTCCTTTGTTTCAACTGATAAAAATGCAATGTTGACTTAAGGCTTTGTCAAATGTCAAGTTTTATATTAACAAAAAAAAATACTATTAGTTAGAAACATTTTATTTATGTGTGTGTATAAATAAACTAGAATTATTCATTTTTAGAATTATTCTTTTAATACTAACTAGTTTATATATATATATATATATAGCTGATACATGAAAAGCTTAAGATAGGTGTAAGTTATTTATATCTGTTGATTCGATATAGGCACAGTTAAATTCACAAAGAAACACAAATTGTTTTAGGTGAGGCTCATATGGTACTCTCACATTACCCCCACCCTTAAAAAGTTCAAATTTTATATTTACCATTAAAATTTGGACACTTAATGTGTGTCAATGTATGCATTAAATATAAAGTTGTGGAGCTTGTTTTTTCTTTCTTGCTTTTATCAATCCTTATTATTTATTTTATTTTCTAACCCTTTTCTTTTTCTCTATACTAAACATCATTCAGTTTAAATAGAAGGACAAGGAGGTTCATATATATAGGGTTCTTTCTTTTTCTTCCCTTTTTTATTTTTCTTTAATGGATTTATTGTTATGTGCCTCTTTTATAGATGACACTTATATTTGTTTGGTATTCTCCATCCTGCTTTTCTTTAAGACTTATGGACTTTTTTGAGAAATATCCAAAACATAAGAACATCCATCATTCAGCATGGATTAAGTCTTAAAACGTTTTTAGTTTTCAGGTATCCTAAGAATTAATTTTAATTGCCTAACATACCCTTATCAAAGAAAATTAATGTATTTTTTGTCTTACACACATCCTTATACATACATATACCTATATACTTTTAAATAAAAACTTTTTCTCCCCTAACTTATTCTAAATGATCTTTTCTTTCAATATTTTATTTTATACATAAGTAAAATGTAGTAAAACATTATTAATTCATTTGACCAAAATAGGGTTTTAAAGCTCTAGCATTGTAAGTGCCTTTAATGTCTCCCTTCATATTTATCCAGAATGCATTGGGAACTGTTTGCTTTATGATAATATAAGATCCCTCATACCGATGATAAATCTTTTGGTATCTGCTCTGTCAGGGTATACTAATTTGAGGAGTTTTTATAAAAACTTGATCCCCAATTTTGAATTTGTGTGAAGTTGTCTTCACATTTTTATTTCTTTGACTGGCCTTTTTTTAACAAGTTGTTTATAAGGTTTTACTCTATCTTCTTATATATATATATATATATATATATATAAGAAGATAGAGTAAAACCTTATAAATATATATATATATATATATATATATATATATATATACAAAACGCATGTGCATTGGCTTAATGCTGGTTGCTATTATAGTTTAACGACATCACGCTATATAAAATAAATGTCTTATTTATATATATCCATATCAAAATATATAATAATGGACCTGCATAGTGTTAACATCCGATTGCATTATTATGATGCTTAATTAATCTACCATTATTATTCAGTGTTTTTACCAATTCATAACATACTCATATATTTTTTTTTTAAAACTATGGATTTAACTAATGGAAAACTATTGTTTCATGCCCCATGTTGGGTGCCATGTATAACAGGACAATCCTTTTCAAGACTCGAGGAAGTCACATCTAACTATAGTCAAAATTTGAGTCTTCTTATAGAATGCCATGGATGTTGTGATTTAAAATATAATCCAGTTCACTCCTCTATTAATAACCTTGTTACTCTCGGAATTCGAGCTCAGAGTAGAAATTGCAATCAACTCTCTCCAGACATTTTTACAAATATCCCATAGTAATGATAAATTTAGTATAAGCGATATATAACTTTTTTTTATAAATATTAAATCACTAAGTTGATTCAACATATATATGCGTGAGTATGTATATTTATAATTATCGGTGTTATAAAACAACTAAATAAAATAAACAAAGGAGACCTGTTTAATTTTAAAATCAAGTTTAACACATTTTAATCAGTAAAAACAAACAAAAATATTATCACATAAAAACATTAAAATTTAGAATTATAATCTGTGCTTATAGATATACACTAATAAATTATTTAATATTAAAAAAAATAATGTAATCATTTACATATATATATAAATTATATATATATATATATATATACATATATATATATAATTTAAAATCATGCATATAATAAATAATATACATGATACATTATAAATCTACATATTGTGTCATTTAAATGATTCAGTGTGTGTTGTATGTCTATGTACGATAACATCCATTCACACTAGATTAATAATATAATGTATTCTGATATTAGTTATGTATGTTTAAAAATATATTATGTTAATTGCCATGTAAGATTCAATTTGGAATATAATAAAACTTACTTCCAAATTGAAATAATTTAAAAAACATTTACCTTAGTCAGTTGTCATTTCCATCAGAGTATATATCAAAATATCAACATCTAAATTTTATTAAATAAATACAAAAATAAAGTGTTCATCTTTATCAGCTCTCCACTTTAATATACTAAGTAATTTTTCTAAGTAAATATAATTATCCACAAAGAAAATCAAGTTTAAGGGTTATTAAAATACACAATGAAGTAATCCAAGATGAGAAAGAATAATGGTTTTATATCCCTCCTTAGACGAAATAAAAGGATGATGAATGTTGAAACATAAAGTTCATTGATCATCCTTCGAAGAGGGCAATCCAGATATTCATTCTTTAATTATATGCATAGTAAAATATTTAACATCTTCAATATAATACTCCAATATTAAAGGCAGCTTTTTAAATGAGAATTACGATGATTATATTTTAGGCATTGAGTAGGAATAAATTTACATGTTCCGGTCTAAAACATCAGCAGAAATCCTTGGCATAAATTATCTAGCCAAAGAACATCTTCATAAATTTTTGTCTTCTTCAATATATATTTTGTAAACTCATTTTGAAGATGTTGATAACTTTTATAACCTTGTTAATTACAATGATTATTTTTTATAGTTCTTTATAATATTCAAAGGCAGTAAATTAATTACTTGAAGCAGGTTTTAAAATATTGAATCTTCTTTTTTTTAATTTTTCTTAAATGTGTTCTAAATTCGAACACATTTAAATTTACAGACATAGTTCTCGCCTTGATAACTAAATAGAAGATTATTGTTATAACAATATTAGTTCATTTTTATACTGGGTTAATTTCTGCAAGGATATCACATAATCATGCTCACACTCTCTATTGTTTAACATATACAATTTGTAATGAACCCCAAACGTTTATTTCTATTGTTTCGACTGATAAAAATGCAATGTTGACTTAAGGCTTTGTCAAATGTCAAGTTTTATATTAACAAAAAATACTATTAGTTAGAAACATTTTATTTATGTGTGTGTATAAATAAACTAGAATTATTTATTTTTAGAATTATTTTTTTAATACTAACTAGTCTATATATATAGCTGATACATGAAAAGCTTAAGATAGGTGTAAGTTATTTATATCTGTTGATTTGATATAGGCACAGTTTAATTCACAAAGAAACACAAATTGTTTTAGGTGCTCATATGTTACTCTCACATTATATATATATATATATAAATCTAGATTTAATATGCATGTTACTCTCACATTATATATATATATATATAAATCTAGATTTAATATGCAAATTACAAAAAGGTTTTAATTTATGTGATAGTTACTGGTAACTAGAGGGGGTGAGTGAAGATAGGTTCATTTCATGTTTCCCTAGATAAATCTAGATTTAATATGCAAATTACAAAAAGGTTTTAATTTATGTGATAGTTACCGGTAACTAGGCAGGGGGGTGAGTGAAGATGGGTTCATTTGATGTCTCCCTAGATTTTTCCATTTCTTCAAATTTGTTTCATATTTTGATGGCATATATTCACAGATACAGGGCAGGCATTTGTTTTTAATCCAGGGCAGGCACTTTAGTCATCTGTCTGGCTCACATGGTTACAACTTTGTCTCAGGTACAGATGAGAGAGCGAAGGCAAAGAGATTAATCATGCAATTTTTGCACAGCAACACATTACTGAATTTTTTTATTTATATGCTGATCTAATATCACTATGGCTTGAAGTAAATACCACAAGCAAGATTTCCCAGTGAATTTCTGTTGTAAAATTTGTCAGCAAACTTTTTTCAGATTAATTCTTAATAAAAACCAATTCTTCAGCAAAGGTTACAGCAAGCATAAGACAGAGAACAAAATACAAATTATTTATTTATACTCTTTCTCTAATTATATTTTAATCTACCCATTAGTAGCAAACAATGTCCATTGTTTTATATTTTCCCTGCTATTATTTTATCTAATTAAAAATGTTTTATAAATTAAATTGCTTTTCTTAATGGATTCTATTTAATTAAGAAATTTACCTTATCTGTTTCTGCCATCATATATTTTAAAAATAGTTACAAATAAAATTTTAAACTTTCTATATTTAATTTCATTAACTTTTTAAAATAATTTTCTTCTTTAAGTTATGTAACTCTCTGTGCAGATGATAATTTGTTTTAAGAAAAGAATGTACCTACACTGTGGTTGGACTTAAGGTCTTAGCTAGGCCACAGTGAATGGTGAAGTCAGCATATAACATGTTAAAAAATGAGCTATGTTTTTTTTCAGAGTGAAACTGAGTGATACAGAAGAAGGGTTCCTATTATATGGAATATTTATGTATTTAAACAAAATAATACTGATATATACATTATATTAAAAAATGAATGTTTTTATAATACTCATATACACATTAGAAATTTTTAAAAAACTGAAAGCTTATGATATGATTTTATGTCCATGTAATGTGTTGTGGTCTTACTTTGGGTTACTTGTCCATTTTGTTTAGGGTGGAGAACCCTATTTACATGAATTTTTCAGAGTGGATCTTTATCTCTGGACATTGTTATTAGCTTTTTCCTTTGGTCTCTTAGTTATGTCTTGATATGGTTTTAATGATCTTGCATTAAATGACCCCATGGTTCCTTTGTTATTTTTCAATATAAATGTGTTTTCTCACAATTTCCTTTTTATAATGAAATTCATATAGATGAAAAAAATTTTTGTATTGCCCCTCTGATGGTTTGCTTGTGTGCAGTATGCGAACCCATATCTGTTCTGCAGCTTGAAAATGGTACATCTTATGCTTTATTTTTTTAATTCTTTTTAGTGCCATCTGTTCCAGTTGCTTTCTAGAACTGTCTTCATCCCTATCATGATCAACTATTTATTGCTCTACTGGCAATATCATTTTTATAAATCCTGTTTCAGGTGTTCCAAAATGCAGTCCCACTGCGGTAAAACCAGTACATTCATTTATGTTCTGGTTTAAATGTCTGACCAATATGGGTGTTTGTTTACACCATTTTTATGGTTAATGCCCTAATAGGTGAAAAACAATCATATCAGCTCTCTAATGACCTTCACACAGGGATTAGACTGAGAATTTCTTATTGATGTTAAAATATGTATAATTTCCTGTTGGTGCATTCCTTCTCTACATTGTACAAATAAGAATGCTAGCCCAATGTCTAAAAGAATGGTTTTTGGTTTCCCTATTTCAACAAAAGGCTTTGTATGCAGAACTTTGATTGTACTATATGATTCTGCTTGCCATACAGGGATTGATGATCCATATATTGAAAATACATCGTACATCAGAAAAAGAAATTTAATGCAGTTAAAAGCAGGTAATGGTCCATAGTGGTACACAGCCAAAAGTTTGTTTGGATCCATAGGGGGTATTGGAGTAACCATTCCCATGTAAGAATGGTTAAGGTGTTTTCTCTGGACACAGATCTGACATTCTTCAAGTTTGGTAGATGCTAGAGTACATCACTTCCCAATGGAATTGATGGCAGATGGCCCTCTAAGTTTTCCAATGTCAATAATGCCCACATAGCTTGTGATCATGTTCAATAAGCCATCCTTTAATTTCCTATGGTATTACAATTTTCCAAGGGTTTTCCAAAGAGCATGTTTTATACATCAAAATATTTTCTTCATTATGGTAATGTGTCTTCCATTCTAGTAATCGCCCTTTCTCCAGACTCTCAATAATAGGTCCATATTTTATGTCCATTCTTTGCAACATGGCCAAATTCTTCAAATTGTGTTCTATTAAGTCATCCACACCATTAGACATTGTTGCTAGACACATTTCTTTTGCCACAAAGTTGTGTGGTTGTACTTTATTAGGTGGTGGTTCAAGATGTCTGCTACTACATTCTCTGCTCCAGGGCAATAAATGAAAATGTAAAAAAGACTCCATATGATGTGATAATCATTGGTGAGATACACTCTATTTAGGAACTCAAGACATCTGTGGTTGGTGATGATGATTACATCTGAACCTAATAAAAACTATTTCAATCTCTGGTATGTCATCCTATTGCCAGAGTCTGTTGTTCTGTCATGGTATAATTGGCTTCTGCCCCTTGTAAGGTTTGACTGCAAAAATAGAGGACTGTATGTCTGTTCTGTTCATCAATTTGAAACAACAACACCCCCAAAACCCTTTTACTGCTGTCAGTTTGTAAATGAAAGGGACAAGTGAAGTCAGGATGGTGCAATACCCCAGTTTGCAGAAAAATTTGAAAGCCTGTTCATGCTCTATCAATCATAATCAATGGTAGTATTTTTTAGTATGTTGAGTATTAATGGCACATCTTATGCAAGTTTTTATAGAATTTATGGTTGAAGTTACCTATGCCCAAAAATGACCATATCTGTTTGAGATTAGTAGGTGTACAAAAACTCTTAGTGGCTATTATCTTGTCTGGGCAGGGTAAGATTCCTTGCCTAGTAAATAAATGTTCCAGAATAGTAATCTCTTCTAGAGTAAAGTAACTTTTAGTAAAATTTATTGTAATATTTTTGCCACCCATTATTTGGAGGATTTTTTTAAATGTAGTAAATGTTCAGCTACATCAGTGGAAGTGATGACCACATCATCGACTTATCATCCCATGTGTTTTATTTATTTCTTCTGAGAGGGCCTGACCTAGGCACCATATTAATCCAGTACCACAGTTAATTATGCCAATAGGCATCTGCTTGACTACATATGTATCCTTCACATCTGAACACCTTGTATTTCCTTTCTTGTGGATCAAAATCAATTTGCCAATAACTCACCATTAACACAATGGTTTCTAGTCGTGGTTAAAAATTTAACAATTTCATGCCACTTCCAACCGTTCAAATCCTGTCACTTTTAATGGTACGGTAATGATTTTACCGTCATTTGAAAAATTAGAAAACGTTCCGTAAGATGCTGCCCTCTCTTAAATTATTTTACAAATAAAAAACAATAAAACAGTCTTTAAACATTAAAAAAAGTAGGTGTGCTCTTCTTGAATCTTATTGGATATTACATTTTGACTCAAAGAAAATAAATGTCAATAACTCAAAAGTTATGATATGTTTTGTTTCATTACGAAAATGATAAAGGAATGTTTTAGACCATTTTAAATGTATTTTTTGACAAATTACAAATTATTTTGATAAAATATGCTAAAAATAAAATTATTTTAGAAAAATAGTTAAGATTTTAACAAAAATCACGAAAAATATTTGTTTTTTCTGCAATGTAAACAAATCATGTCATCATCCAAAACGTTTTCATTGGTCAAAAATATTGTTTTACATTTCTGCACTTGCAAATAATTTTAAAATTATAATGAGAAATTCATTTTTGAAAAAACTTCTATTCACTTTCATAATCTGACAAATTATAAATATACTTTTTACAAATGAAACTAATGTGAATATAATATTAAATGATGAATATATTTTGATGATTGAATTTGTATTTTGACACTTCACATTGTGAATTGGCCAAGTAAAACATTAAGCTTTTACCTCACTTGGCCAATAAAATAACGAGCAATAAAGATATTAAGTCAAAAGTGGTGAAATTTTTTTTATTAGTGAGACATGCAAAAACATCTTCAAAAGAAGAAGGTATGTCTATTTCAGGGATATATTCAATTTTCTCACATCCAAACACACACTTATAGAACTCTTTCTAAACTGGATACAATAGGGTTGTTGTAAGGTGATGAACTTCCTAATTGGGTTTCCACTTGTTCTTTATACTGAAAAAGGATGGCATATTTCCTTGTCTGGAAATATTTCTTACTTCACTTGTATCCTATGCACACACCCTTTTGTGATCCCAGGTACTATTAAAAATGCCCTGTGTTTTCTGATAGCATCGTACTTATTTTCATTTTATCCCCTTCAATGTCGAGTGATGACTGTTTTATTTTCTCTTCTTTTGATTCCAAATCAATTACCACTTGTATGCATGCCACTTTGGTAGAACAGTGATTTGTTTGAAAATAGAATGAAACTCCTTCATAAAACTGGAAAATCATTTTAGCATAATTTATCTCTGATGGATGTTCTTCCAAAAATTGGATTGCAATATTGCATCTTGTATAAGTCCTTCCATTATTAAGAATGAATGACTTACTCTAGTAGATCCTATTTCTATTTCAATTTTAGCTTTTTTGCCATGTGTTAACATCATTTGAGTGGAATTCATAGGCAAAATGGATAGAATCTTTACTCTTTCTGTATCATCATATCATTCTTTTTGATACAAGTGACAATTGACTGCCTGTATCCAGTAAATCAGTCACCAGGACATCTTCTAGTAATAATTTAACATTTGGACAAACTTGGTATGGTGACCTGTGGTGGGGTTTCTCCTCCTGATCATTAATTGTTGCAGATTCTGTCCCTTTTTCCTGGTGATTGTCTTTCAAATTACTGAAATCCACAGTGGTAAAAAATTCTATCATTTGTTTTATCCCATAGTTTTGACAGGTCAACAATAGTTGTTGTATGTGTAGGGGTATATAGTGCCTTATAGTCCTAATGATCTGGCCCTCAGACAATGAGAAAGTTTTTAATGACTTTAATAATGACGCCTGGCAAAAAAACGGCATACATTTCTCTTTTGGAAGCCTTTTTCATTGCAATATATGGTGTAATAACTTGTCCTGCCATTCCTCATCGCAGAAAATCCTGAGCAAGTTAACACTGTAATCTCTGAATGTAGCTGTTTTATTTGTTTATGGCTGTCCACAACTCTTCATCAGATCTATGAAAATGGTTAACTGCAACCAATAGATTTTCAACTTTTCTGAGTTTGTGGAACATGAACAGCTCATGTAAAGTTTGTAAGTGCAACAGGGTTTTTTCCTATTTCACCCTGAAAAGTTTTGATGTGGATAAATCTTGCCACCATCAGGCTGTCTGTTCTTTCCACTACTTTTATGGTTTCTTTTTTTTCACATTGAGTTCTTCCTTTATTCACATTTTGAATACTCTCATCTCTTGATTGGTTATCTGTTTGCATCACTGCTTCATTCTTTCTTTCTTCATTTTCATTCTGTTTTACATTGTGAATCTGATGTGTCCATGTCTCCTTCTAGGCTATGCATATTTTCTAAAGAAAGATGAATAGATAAAAAAATTGGTTTACTGTTATTTTTAGTTTTTGTATTAGTGCAATAATTAAATTTTATCTTTTATTTTTCTACTTTTGCTTTTCAAAAAAAAATATGCTTCACACTTTTGACCATCTCTGCTACTGTCATCTTTTTTAACCTGCCAGCTTTGTATTTATCTTTTATCCTATCCATAGTTCTTGCCTGATCTGTGTTTATTTATTCATTTACTACCCTGTTCTGTATGTTGTATATCTGACTATAACTATGTGTATTTGATATATAATTCAATGAAATAGGATTACTACTGCCAGTGAGAGAATAAAAAAACTCTATTTGAGCCATCTTTTTTCTGCTCTTTGTTTTATTTTCACATTGAGTTCTTTCTTTATTCACATTTTGAATACTCTCTTCTCTTGATTGGTTATCTGGTTTCATCATTGGTTATCTGGTTTCATCATTGCTTCATTCTATCCCTCTTAATTTTGATCCTGTTGATGTCTGTTTGACATTGTACTTCTGGTATTTACATGTCTCCTAGGTTATGCATATTTTCTTGAGAAAGATGAATAGATAAAAAATGGCTAACTGTTATTTTTAGTCTTTGAATTAGTGTAGTCTTTAAAATTTCTGTTTTATTTTTTTTTGCTTTTGCTTTTCACAAAAAAATCTGCTTCACACCTTCAACCATCCCTGCAACTGTCATCTTTGTTAACCTGTCACTTTGTATTTATCTCTAATCTTATCCATAGCTCCAGCCTGATCTGTGTTTATTTATTCATTTACTACACTATTCTGTATGTTGTATATCTGACTATAACTATGTGCATTTGATATACACTTCAATGAAATAGGATTACTACTGCCAGTGGAGAATAAAAACTTTATTTGAGCCATATTTTCTCTACTCCTTGTTTGACCACTTGGGCTTTCTTGCTAACAAAAAAAAAAAGAAAATATACTAATATCTGATTTTGTTTTCAATCTTCAACCAAACTAATTGATCCAACCCAAATCTGGTATTGGGATTGCCATTTGATGATTCCTCCATGGGGATAACTATCTGGCCAATCTGATTGGAACTTTCAGAGGATTGATTCATATTGAGTTTCTTCCTCCTACCAAAATCAAAGGTTTTTTTATTTCATAATCCATATAAATTATCTTGGTATCCACCAAGATTATGACACCTTGTTTTCATATTTCTGAGTTTTGTGGCTCTCTTTGTATCGGGAACCAGCTCAATAAGTCAACTACCACATTCTCCAGGCCTGGGCAATAGATTACTTTGTAGTGGAATTATTGCAAGATCAGGCTCCATCTAATGAGCTGGTACTTGATCAGGAAGCTCTTAGCAAAACTACAGACATCTGTGGTCTGTGATAATGATGACCTCAGATTTCAGGAAGAATTGTCTGAATATTTGCCAGGCCCATACAATGGTAAGTGTTTCTTTCTCTGTGTTTGTATAGGTGACTCTGGCTCTTCTCAAGGTTCAACTAGCAAAATATAGTACTTGGTGTTCTCCTGCTGAGCCTACTTGAATAACACTGCTTCCAAATCTTTCTTGTAACTATTGGTTTGCATTGAGAATGGGTGATTTATATCACAGTGGTGTAGCATAACTCTATGGAGGAATTTATTCTTCATGGTCTATAGGCTTTGTTTGTAGTCGTTAGTCCATTTCCACTTCTTTTCATTCCACAATAACTCTATCAGATTGATTGTCTCTTAAGCAAACTAAAGGTAAAACGTATTGTAGAAGTTGCAATGACTGAGAAAAGATCTGATCTGTTTCTGGTTTATTGGTATATGGAACTTTATAATGGCTTCAACCTTGTCTATGTAAACATTAACACCGTGTTCATTGGTGACATGACCCAGTATTGTTAACTCCCTCACTGCAAATCAGCTCTTTTCTAAATTAATCCACATATCAGACCATATGCCTGCATATCCTCAGAGAATACTTATTTCAGGCATCTCATGAGCCTGATTCCTATATTAATAAGCCCTAATGGGACTCTCTCAAACATTTGGGTTAGTCCATTATACCAGAAGGCTATATATGTTTTGTCACATCTATCTAGGACCATTTGCCAGTAATTGTCAATAAGATCCAATGTGGAAAAAAACATTTTTTCCACAAGTTGGACAAAAAAGGTTTTGTATTGGAGGTGGCACATCTTTTTTGAGTATCATCATAATACTGAGCCAACATGCAATCAAAATATTAAACCACCATGCATCCAGACATAAACATAAATGCCCATTCTTTTTGTTGACTACCAAGAGGTTGTTATATGGTGAGGGACCATGCTTGAAAATATCCCACTCTATTATTTGGTTGATTTGCCATTCAATATTTTCTTGGTATTGAAATGGAATTGAGCAGGTCTTTGCTTGTGCATGTCATTCTTATTTTATATGTATCCAAGGTATATAGTGACATATCTTTTGTGCAGTGTTAAAAAACTTGTATAAGGTTTTTCAAAACCTTCTTTATCGTAATATTTTTTCTGGTTCATTGAGTGCCAATTCTTGGACTTTGGTTGCAATGATCTCTGGATCAATGGGTTGGACGAAACAGCTAATTGTGTTTCTGGCTGATGACATCAGAGTTTCAAATTGGAAGGGCTAATCCTGTAAGTAACATATTCCATTGGGGAAATCAATAATCTTACTCTTTTGGGTCAAAAATTTAGACACTGACATCATTTCATAGATCAATCCTGGAACAATTAAAAAGGTATGTCCAATTAGTATTTTATTAAATTCAATTTTTAACCAGACCTGATATTTGTCACTTATTGTATATATTTTTTCATTCAACATAATGAAGTGAATGAAGCACATTTGGAATTGCATAAACTCTCATTCCTGTCCATCAAGCTTCTGCATCCATCTTCAGATACTATCTATGCATGGCTCCTGGAGTCCACTAATGCATGTGTGATCCTATTTTTTATCCTCACTTTAAAAATTGGGGTTAGATTGGCTTCTTTTTTTCACTGGGTCCTGTCTTTCATGGATAACCATGGTCAGAAGAAAATGAGATTGTTTAGAATAGTTTTCTTAAGATTTGGTGCATGTATTTTTCTCCATATGATGTGCATTTATTTTCAGAGGTGTTCCTGTCATGTACTTAATTTATTACGTCATCAACTTCATTTATCTTCTTGGGTATTTCAGGGTGAATGTATCCATAGTCTATGGAGGCAAGGAATTGGCATCTCCATGTTGGTGAACTGGCTCACCAACATCGCTTTGCAGCCATAGTGGCATATGGGGTAAAAGAAGCAATTATAAACAATAATTATATATAGGTTATTTAGTTATATTATAAGTACTAATTTAAATTATCAAAATAAAGCAATTCATGGATTAAATCAAGAATCAAAATATGTTCAACTCTCCCACAAACCAAGTACATGTCTGACCAATCATTCCATGCATCTAATATGTTTGGGGATCATTGTAACAATAATTAATCCACAGACATTTGATTTACATTGCACAGATATACCAATGTTTATTTACATGATGAAATAATTTCAGGACTTTATTATATGAATAATAAGTCAATCCTACTATAAGATGATAACTAATTAATGAGGAACTATTGTGAAACTGACAATTATTAAAATGAAATTAAAAATAGAAAATGATAGAGATCAGATGCATTTTTATCACACATCATTATGTATTTTAAACAAGATAAAATCTATACCTTGACATTATACAATGTTTGGATCAATTAATTCAGTGTTATCTAGATAGATTGCATAAACTATTAAACAGCTAAGCATTACAATTATTTTATGTTGAACATGTGTGTGTGTGTGGAAATGGTCAATCAAAGGTATATGTCAAAATAATTCAAAGAGAATTTTATTTCAACAAACATTTATTGCAAGACACATTCTTTTACAAACACATCAATGATGATTTAACATTAATTTTGCATTACCTACAAGCTTGACTAAACAAGATCTTCCTCCTATTCACATACCAAGGTTTATATAATCTATTCTCATTCTGTGCTCTCAATAAACTAAGCAAAACAGTATCAAATAATCAACCAAAGCCATTGAAATTATTTCTGTATGTCCCTAAATCCATATTTACTATACAAAATTAAGTAATAATTTTATTAAAATTAATTTTAAATAAAGTAAAATTTTATAATCCAATATACATTCTTATCTTGAGGGTAAATTGCCAGTAATAAAAATAAATGAAATAATTATAATATGGGTGATATGATTTGACAAGCTACTTAGAACTTACAATTCCAGCAAAGGTCTCACTCTATATCTAAGTATATCATATCTTGGAATGTGTGCACATTTATAAATTTGCAATCATAACACATTTATTGACTATATTTTCTATTGGCTTACTTGCGGAAAGAATAAACCCCACAATATGGATGCTGCAATGATCTAATCATTAAATTAGTAATCCAACTTTAGGTATATTACAGAAATCATAAAACATTTATCTGAAATAACTAACATATACTACATGACAATAATGACATGGAATGAAGAGGGAGAGCAACATAATAACAAATAAATATTTGCATATGTGCATGTGAAAGTTAACAAGGCTCAAAACATGAACCTAATTCATCAACATAGTTGCTACCAACTTTTCTGACACATGTTATGTGGAATCCAGATAATTAATCATAAATAAACAAACATCTATCACATTTCTTTAAGGAATATAATTATCACATCATATACTATCAAGCAAAAAAATATACCATCACCCTTGGCTCAATAGGTAAATAAATAAAACGATTGTTAATCAATCCTAATACCAATGTTATCCCTTCAATTGTCTCTTCACTCAAAAGGTATCTAACACATTTAATATAGGACAAGTGCATAAACAGATAAACTCTTAAATTTTTACACTCTTTAATGCATAGCACCAGACAAAACCGATAGAAAAAAAGCATAAATCTAACTATTATAAAATAGCTTATGATAGAGAACACACATGCAAATATGTGATTATGTGTGGAATATTTTCAAAACCACATCTGACAATAAAATGTTATATTAGCATTAATCAAATAATAAGTTAATCTAATACTTATTGAAAATTATGAACATCCAATTTCAAATTAACATAAATACTAGCAAGTAATCCTGACCATTAGGCAATACAGGCATAAATATTTATATGTATCTATTGATTATTACCACCTAATGAATAATCATGAAGCATTCAATTTGAACCAATAATATGAGCATGGGAATATAATATTTTTACATGATACAACAAAAAATATTAGTGATTTGGTATAACTTGTACCAAAATCTGAGAGACATTCTAGAGAAGCTAAGCCATGTAAAGACATAATAATAATAAATAAAATTTATATCAAATTAAACTTAAAAAATCTACCTATCTATCATATGTGATAAAAAATTGCATGTCAAATCTTCTATCATTAAAATAAAAGTTTTTTTTTCTCTTTTTGTAGTGCATGCTTGAAATTTTAAGAATAGGAATGTACACGTAGCTCACAATGATAATGTTCCACCAAACCACCACTATTCAAAAACACACAGAACTTTTACAATCTGTTCAATTTTATTCCCCTATACAATGTTTGATCTCCACACACAAATGAAATATTGAAATGTTCAATCAGATAACAACAAACCAAACATAGCTGGGATTATCAATTAAGCTTTACATGATCCATTTATGGTTATATTACAAATTATATCAACCTAAATTAGCAATCAAGATAAAATAGTTCAAATATGTTCATTTATACTTATGGTGTGCTGGATACATTAAAGTATTATAGCCAGCATTTATAGCATCATGTCAACTTCATGCATAAGATTTCAAATACTAACAGTGCCTAAACAAGTACTGTCATTTCTGCAACTATGAAGTCTCAATCACTTGTAGCTTTCACACTAACCAATCAAGTTTATCTACAGTTGTTTGTTCTAAAAAAACCTAACCCACATGGTCAATTATCCATCAGTCAAGTCTAACATGCTGGGGGCCCAAACTACAATGGCAACCAACCAAGCATCAATCAGTGAAGCCCAATACATTGGATGCCAAAAACCAGTTCTATAATTAACCAACCATTAACCATTGGAGGCACCATGTTGGGCACCACTTCTGTACCCTGTAATCTTTTCAATCTACACCTATATTACCCTATACACATATAAATGCCCAGGTGCCAATTCTATACAAGAAAAATACAATTTATAATTTAGGTTGCATCTCTAAATATGGATAAAATTATAGTATTAATCTACTGCTTAACTCAGTCGGATGTTATTATATTTTGTGGTAATCCAGAATGCAAACAGTGTGAGAGAAGCATTTATAAACAATAATTATATAATGTTTATTTAGATATATTATAATTACTTAATTAACTTTTCAAAAGAAAACTATTCATGGATTAAATCAAGAATCATGATATTTTTAATTCTCCCATCATCCAAGTACATGCCAGACCAATCACACCACTCTTCTAATATGTTTGGGGATCACTGTAATAATAATTCCTCTACAGACATTTGATTTACATTGCACAGCTACACCAATGCTTATTTATATGATGAATTAATCTTAGGGCTCTATTATATGAATAATAATTCAATCCTACTATAAGATGATGATTGTGTAATGAGGAACTATTGTGAAACTGACAATTATTACAATCAAATAAAAGATAGACAATGATACAGATCAGGTGCATTTTTATTACACATCATTACTTATTTTCAACAAGGTAAAATCTATATATTGGCATCATACAATGTTTGGATCAATTGATTCAGTGTTATCCAGATAGATTGCATATACTATTAAACAGATAGTACAATTATATTATGTTGAACATATATGTTTGTGGAAATGGTCAAACAAACTTATATGGCAAAATAATTCAGAGGGAATCTTATTTCAACAAACATTTGTTATAAGACACAATATTTTATAAACACATTGATGATGATTTAGCATTAATTTTGCATTAACTACCAGCTTGACTAAACAACAATTAAATTACATAAATCCTATACACTAGACATTTGGAGGTTCTTCCACCTATCTGTTATTTCAATATGATTTAGAAATGTATTTATTACATAATTAACAATACAAAATAATTACATATTTATATATCAAGGTTTATATCATCTATTCTCATTCTGTGCTTTCAATGGACTAAGCAAAACAGTATCAAATAATCAACTAACACCATTGAAATTGTTTCTGTATGTCCCTAAATCCATACTTTCTATATAAAATTAAGTAATAATTTTATTAAAATTAGTATTAAATAAAGTAAAATATTATAATCCAATATTACATTCATACCTGGAGGTTACATTGACAGTAATAAAAATAAATGAAATAATGATAATGTGAGTGTTATAATATGTGACAAGCTACTTAGAACTTACAATTCTAACGATGGTCTCCTTACATATCTTTAAGTTTTCATATCTGCGAATGTGTGCACATTTATAAATTTGCAATCATAACACATTTATTTATTATATTTTCTATTGGCTTAATTGTGAAATAAATAAAACCCACAATATGAATGGTGCAATGAGCTAATCATTAAATTATTAATCCAACTTCAGGTATATTACAGATATCACTAAAACATTTATCTAAAATAACTAACATATACTACATGATGATAATTACATGGGATGAAGAGGGAGAGCAACATAATAACAAATAAATATATGCACACGAAGGTTAACAAGACTCCAAACCTCAACATAATTTATCAATATTTCTGTTACAAATGGTGCAGACCCGAGCCAATTAATCATAAATAAACAAACATCTACCATTTTGCTTTAAGCAATATAATTTTCATATCATATACTATCAAGATAGGAAATATACAACCATCCACAGTTCAATAGGTAAATAAGAAAAAAGGAGCATTTGTCATTACTAATATTGTGATTATCCCTTCAATCATCTATTCACTCAAAATGAATCTAATATATTGCATATAGGCCAAATCCATAAACATGTACACTTTTAATTTTTTCACTCTTTAATGCACAGCACCAACCTTAACTGATAGAAAAAAAAAACCATAAATCTAATGATTATAAAATAGCTTATGATAGCGAACACCCACACAAACATATGATCTGTATGAAATATTTTTGAAATAATATCAGACAATAAAATGTTATATTAGCATTAATTAGATTATAAGTGAATCTAGTACCTATAAAAATTCTGAACATCAAATTTCAAATTAACGTAAATACTATCAAGAAAGCCCGAACACTTGACAATATTGGCATAAAAATTTTCATGTATCTCTTGATAATTATCATCTAATGAATAATGATAAATCCTTCAATTTGAACCCATAATATGAACATGGGAATATGAGATTTTTACATGATACAACAAAAGAAAATATTACCGGATTGGTATAATTTATAGCAAAATCTCTGAGACATTTTACAGGAGATTAGGCATATAAATACATAATAATAATAAATCAAATTCATATCACAATAAACATAAAAGACCATTTACCTTTATATTATGGAAAGAAATGCATGTCAATCCTTCTATCATTAAAATAAGTCATCCTTTTCCTTTTTTTTCTTTTTTTTATAGTTCATGCTTGAAATTTTAAAAGTAGGAACATACACATATCTCACAATGATAATGATGAATAAAGAAACACTAAACATATGAACATTACTCCTGAATGACAAACATGAATTTTGCAAAACAACAAAAATCAATATTCCTAGAACTTCCTAATGGACACTACACACAGCTTATGCACATATTTGAGTTAATTTATTTGTGTTAAAATTTCCAGTGCTCAGCAAGATCATCCAAATAAATGTTTATGATTCATGTTGTTTTCAGGTTTGTTCTGTCTAAAATTTCCAGCATTTGAGAAAATTTAATAATGATTAAGTTCAGAGTTATTTGGTCATCCATGCTTATGCACAGATAAGCAATTATCAAATATAATTAAGTCACACATTTTATCACTGATATGGTAATTTGGTACACTTAGCTATTCTAATATTGTGAAGTATAAGAATGAATTATTCCTCTGTTTCAGCCTTATTTTACACACTAAAAATAGAAAATTTATTAATTGATAGTGTATAAAATATTTCATTAAACAGTTCAGCATAACTTTTCCAATTATTATTATTATTGTTAATTTCTATACTTCCAAACTATTGATTATAAGTAAGTTAAAGCAAAATTGTACTAGCAATTTTTTTATATAATATCCATGCATTTTTAATAAAAGTAAATTCAAATTATTAATCGATAAAAGCTAGAGCTGGAGTACCTGTAAAAGTTTTGCCTCCCATATAGCATAATTCTATCCTGTGTCCTTCACAATTATATATTGGCATTTACTCTTGAGCAGTATGAGAGAAGGACTTGTTTTATTACATAAATTATCTGTACGTTATATTTACTGTCTTTCATTCAGAAAAGTATTTGCCCTTTTCTAAAACTTTTTTCTGAAGTCTTCCATCTACTTAGCCACACCTCTTTTTTATAGTTAAAATGATGTCAACAATATGCAAGAATTTACTACTTGTGAAAAACAAATTATTAGGAATAGATTATTAAAAAAACACACATTGAATTACAAATACTAACTAATAATAAATAAAATAAATAACTATTACATTTTCAAATGAAAGTTTTTGTGCGATATATAATTTAAAAAAATCATACTAATTGATGGTGTGTGCACACGTCTATCAGTCCACTAATCCAGAGGTCTATTAATGACTGAGATATATAGCAATATCTTTGGCAAAACAAATAATGTTATTGCAAGATGGGGTATCTTGAATGATAATTATAAATATGAATGAGATGTGAGGTGTGGAATGATGTGAATGTTCATATACAAGTTACATCTTGGAATGGCAATAAACCATAGACTAGAAAAATAATGAATAAGCACTCATCAGGGCCTAAAAGACAAACAATACCCATTCCCACTAGTTTATCTTCCATACCAACAACTCCTGATACAATTCATTCTTTTCTCCCACTTTTACATATACATAAAAAAATAATGATTGGTACCCTCCCAACTAACATCCTAAGAACTTTTCAACCAAATTATATATTAAGTTGTGTCATAATTCATTTCACTTTTTCCCATCAGGTATCTTTGACCACCATCTGGAAGGTCACAATATATATTATAACAAGATGGGGGGGGTGATATTGTTTGAACTAAGGTGATTGAAAAATCATCAACTCCATATATATATATATATATATATATATATATATATATATATAGGATTTTATAAATATATATATATATATATAATATTATAGAGCATGAGATCCAAAAAGCTGTGAGATCATTGAGCTACTAAAAGGATAATTATAAATTTAACCAGCATCATAATAAGTCAAATTATCAGTATAAATAAATATGAAGAGAATTAACCATCCATCATCATCATTGATGGGAATAAACAAATCAGTACAATAAATCAACAGTCAACCTTGTGACTGGATTGGAAATGGGTTTTCTGTAGACCAGGCTAACTATTGAGCCCTTGCCACCGTGGGCAATTATTTAAACATAACTTGGATGCACCTACTTAGAGCCCATCCATTAGAATACATAATAATCAGAAATCAAAACAATAATGCTGGGACATTAAACATGCTAATCATCATAAATGCTCTGTCCAGTAAGAACCTTTAATGTACTGGCCAACTATAAACTTAAATTTTTACAAGACTGATCAAAAATAAAACATAGTGCATGGGCTTTAAAGAGTATCCTCTTTGCACCAACCAGAATGATTATTGATCATAGCTGTATTCCCCAAAAGCACACATCTCCATTTATATATTCTTCCTGTGCATGAATCTAGCTCAGAGAACACAAGCTCTATTACTGTATGTGACCAAGAGATGATGAAAACAATTTTAACAATTAAATAAGTTTATTAATAACAATAAAATAACGAATTTAAATCAAGGTCTATATGGCTATACATTAAAATTAAGTCTTGTACAATTAAAAAAAAATTATCACATTGTTCATTTGCATAATTGCTATTCAAAATTTAAATTGTTACATGGATTTACATATGCATGCACACAGACACATGGTTTCTAATATACAATAAATCTTTTACAATTGATATTCAATAATAACAAAAATGATTAAAATTTACATATGTGTTATAATTGACATTATACACACATATGCATGTGTGTGTGTGTGAAATAACCTATTTGACTTGCTACAAAATAATTATCAAAATCTTAAATGATATAAAATACAATAAATGATTAAAGTTTCAGTTAAATAAAATACATTTTACATAATTTGCACAGACAACCGAAACATTAATTTATCTACATAACATTTGTTATTATCACAATAAAATTATTAAAGATTATTGTCACAATTTAATTCCCTTTACTGAATAGTCTTTTTACCTTAAAATAGTACTATCAAATTTTTAACAGATGATTGATTGTTGGTTGATTTAAAATGTTTTTCTTTTTTTTTTCAATAAACGAAAAATACAATAGTTTTACAGAATTAAAAAAATATAAATTTCAAAATGTTTTTCTGCTTGATTACTTAATGCTGATGAAGTAGGCAAGGTGAAAGAGGAAAAGTAAATACATAAACTGCAGCTCTTCATGTGATGATAAGTAGACAGCCAAGCATGGACTAATTACACAATACCCCATGATGTCATGAAAAAATACCTTGTTTTTAAGTACTGTCCATTTTAAGTACCTAGACAGATCATCCACAAGGAATAGTATCCAGAAAAAATATCAGGCACTGAGCCATCTCTGCTCATTTCTTTTGAGTCTTAGGGTCTTTAGATGAGGTCTATTCATGAGACCAAGGCCTATTCATGAGGCCTACATATACCCTACTGGACTACCCTGGAGCTCAACATCTAGGTTGAGACAGTGCCAAGCCTATACTTCATAGCATCATCAACAAACTGCATCCAGGCAGCCCTGCTCAACTATACATCCACCATAAACATGAAAAGTACACATTCACACATCACTTTTAAAATGTCATTTTACTAAAGAAATTATTTAAAATTTGTTTTTATATATAACTCTACTCACCACAGCTGTATATATGTTTATCTGGGCTTCTCTGTCTTTAGATAGTCAGCATAATATATAATTATCTATTCAGCAAGCTGCTTTTTGGTCCATTAGATAAATATATTCCATGTTTGTTGTCATCATCAGGTAAAAGTATGCAATCCATGTAAAATCTTGATCTGTAGTTGGTCTCTTTCTATCTAGGATTATTCCAGACAAGCAGCTGTTTTGGTTTTATAGATTTCAGGAAAACAACTGTCCTTTCACATTTAAGGCTATGAATTTCTGCACAAAGAAGTGGGTCATTTTTCTCCATGTAAATTCCAAACTGCTGCAAGGTAATATAAGAGCTCCTGTATTAACTGCCCGGACTTCAGCTATTTCAGTGTATGGTAACTATTCTGCCATCTCTCTACTACATCCAACAACAAACTGCAATTATCCAGTGTGGTCAGCCAATTTCTGCCACTTAGTCAAAAAATTTTAGTTGCCAAGCTGTTCTGCTCAGCTCTTACAAGAAACTACAATTCAGACTGTTCTCTTCAAAAAATACTATCTAAACTTTGCAGTTGGCCTAGTTGGCACCTGCTTAAAATATTAAAACTCTTCTGACCAACTCTTACAGAACTGCCAAAAATCTATTTTCATCAAAAATCACTATCCAGACTGGAGCTAATTTTGTTAACAGCCTTTTATAGAATCATCTAAGATGACAATAACACCTTAATTGAAAACAAAGTTTTCATTTTTATCTCTAATAAAAACTTTGTTTTCATTCAAGATGTTATTATCATTTTAGATGATTCTATAAAAGAGCTGATAACAAAATTAGCTCAAATTTGTATAGGGATTTTTGATGAAAACAGTTTGGCTGGCAGTTTTGTAAGAGTTGGTCAGAAGAGTTTTTAATATTTTAAGCAGGTGACAACTAGGCCAACTGCAAAGTTTAGAGAGTGATTTTTCAAGAGAACAGTCTGAATTGTAGTTTTTTTTTGTAAGAGCTGAACAGAAGGGCTACTAAAATGTTTTTGAGTAAGTGGCAGATATTAGCTGGCCAAAATGGATAGCTGCAGTTTGTAGTTGGCTGTAGTAGAGAGTTGGCAGAATAGTTACCATAAACTGAAGTAGCTGAATGCAGGACAGTAGATTCAGGAGATGTTAATATTTCTTTGCAACAGTTTGAAATTTATATGGAGAAAAATGACCGACTTCTTTGTACAGAAATTCATAGCCTTAATTGTGAGAGGACAGTTGCTTGCCTGAAATCCATCAAACCAAAACAGTTGCTTGCTGGAATAAACCTAGATAGAAAGCGACCAACTACATATCAAGATTTTACATGGATTGCATACTTTTACCTGATGATGACAACAAACATGGATTATATTTTTCTAATGGACCAAAAGAACCAGCTTGCTAAATATATATATATATATATATATATATATATATATATATATATATATATATATATATATATATATATATATATATATATATATATATATATATGCTAACTATCTAAAAGCAGTGATAAACATATATACAGCTGTGGTGAGTAGAGTTATATATGGTAACAAATTTTTAAATAATTTCTTTAGTAAAATGACATTGTAAAAGTAATGTGTGAATTTGTACTTTTCATGTTTATGGTGGGTGTATAGTTGAGCAGGGCTGCCTGGATGCAGTGTGTTCAGGATGCTCAGAATTATAGGCTCAGCACTGTCTAGTCCTAGATGTTGAGCTCCCAGGGTAGTCCAGTGGTGTATATGAAGGCCTCATGAATAGGCCTTGGTCTCATGAATAGACATCATCTAAAGTCTCTAAGACTCACAAGAGATGGGCAGGGCTGGCTCAGTGCCTGATATTTTTTCTGGATACTATTCCTTGTGGATGATCTGTTTAGGGACTTAGAAGGGGCAATGATTAAAATGAGGTATTTTTTCATGACATCATGGGGCATTGTGTACTTAATCCATGCTTGGCTATCTACTTATCATGGAATGAATAGCTGCAGTTCACATATTCACTTTTCCTCTCTCACTTGCCTACTTTATCAGCATTAACTAATCAAGCAGATAGAAATTTTGAAATTTATATTTTATTAATTCTATAAAATGATTGTATCTTTTATTTATTGAAAAAAAAAGAGAAAGACATTTTAAATCAATCAACAATCAATCACCTGTTAAAAATTTGATAGTACTATTTGAAGTAAAAAAGACTATTCAGCAATGAGAATTAAATTGTGACAATAATATTTAATGATTTTATTGTGATAAATACAAATGTTATGTAGATAAATTAATGTTTTGCACATCTGTGCATATTATATATATGTGTTTCAGTAAATCTAGTAGGTAAAATGTATTTCATTTAACTAAAAATTTAGTCATTTATTGTATTTTATATAATTTAAGATTTTGATAAATATTATGTAGCAAGTCAAATAGGTCATTTCATGCACACACGTGTATATGTGTGTATATTGTCAATTATAACACATATGTAATTTTTTTTTGTTATTGATTATCAATTGAAATAAATTAATTGTATAATAGAAATCGCACATCTGGGCACACATATATGTAAATCCAAGTAACAATTTAAATTTTGAATAGTAATTATGTAAATCACAAATGTGATAATTTTTTTATTGTACCAGATTTAATTTGAATGTATAGCCATATAGACCTTAATTTAAATTCATTTTTATTGTTTTTAATAAACTTATTTAATTGTTAAAAATGTTTCCATCATCTCTTGGTCACATACAGAAATAGAGCTTGTGTTCTCTGAGCAATATTTGTGCATGGGATGATATATATATATATATATATATATATATATATATATATATATATATATATATATATATATATATATATATATATATATATATATATATATATATATATATATATATATATATATATATATATATATATATATATGGAGGTATGTAATTAGGGCTTTTGGGGCATCCAGCAATGATCAATCATCATCTTGGTTGGCACAAAAGAGGATACTCTTTAAAGCCCATGCACTATATTTTATTTTAGTTCAGTCTTGTTAAAAATTTAAGTTTATAATTGGTCAGTACCTTAATGGTACTAAGTGGCCAGAGCATTGATGATGATCTGCATGTTTTAAATTTCCCAGCATTATTGTTTTGATCTCTGATTATTGTGTATTCTAATGGATGGGCACTAAGTAGGTGCATCCAAGTTATGTTTAAATAATTTTTCAAGGTGGCATCGGCTCAATAGTTAGCCTGATCTCAAGAAGGCCCATTTCCAATCCAGTCACAAGGTTGACTGTTGATTTATTGTACTGATTTGTTTATTCCCATCAATGATGATGATGGATGGTTATTTCTTTTCATATTTACTTATACTGATATTTTGACTTATTATGATGCTGGTTGAATTTATAATTATGCTTTTAGTATCTCAATGATCTCTCAATAATCTCAGACTTTTGGATCTCATGCTCTTATAAAATACTATATTACTTATATATATATATATATATATATATATATATATATATATATCACTAATTTACAATATATATATATATATATATATATATTGTAAATTAGTGATATTTCAAATGTATATTTAATTGGGGTTGATGATGATTTTTCCATCACCTCAATTCAAACAATTTCGCCCCCATTCCATTACAAATGGCTGCCCAACATATGACTAATGATGATCACATACTGGTGATCATTACTTCAAAATTATCAAATTGATCTCAAACCACACCTGAGAAAAAGTATGCATTTTATGCAGTATTCATTTTAAAAATTATTGTGAAATATGTGACAAGAGTATTGATGATGATTGTGAAATAGTAATTTTTATGTATGTTTGGAGAGGTTTATGATTAGAGTTAAATAGAAAACCAATGAGTTTGAAGGTTGGAATTGGTGTTTGATTGCTGAAGTTTGTTTAGATGTATTCAGTTTTGATGATGGATGGAGATTTTTGTGATTGGCTTGAGGTTTTAATGTTTTCATGCAACTCTGAGGGTGTTCTATCTTGACTCTTTGCCCCAAACTATTTTTTTGTATTTTATATTGTTTGTCATAGAGCAGTTAATTAGTCCTGCCATGATTCCAGCCTCTAAGTCTTCAAAGAAAAGGAGCAAGACATAGCTTGTATTTCTAAACCCATAAGACTAAAAAGAAACAGGGCATAGTTTTGTATTTTCCAGTCCCTCCATGGAAGAGGGCTTTGCAATAATTTTGCATTATCTTTTGATGGGTTGTAGTGGCTTATAGTATCTCATGTGAGCTAGCACTCTTGGTTTTCATAGTACATTGTGTACTTACAGTGCAATGGTTGAATTCTTTATCTATCTCAAAATTGCAGATCACTATTCATTCTGTTAACTGTCAGATATCTGTCAGATCTCTAAAAATATTGATGAGTACATAGTTTTAGATATGAACTTTGTTTTCATTATTTATGTAAATATTGTCAAAAAGGTGTTTCATTTCTATTTTTCTTTTCCATCAGACTGGGGTAATGTAACCAATTGGATTACAGAGCACACACTAATATAGTGTGTGCACATAAATATATATATATAAAAGATGAAAGGAAAAATAGAAATAAACTCAGACATAATTTTTGTAGCTATTTTTTTTCTATTTCCTAAAATAAAATAATAATTAAAGGGTTAAATAACTCTGTGTTTAAAATAATATTTTATTATAAAATTAAATATTTTAAAAAGGTCTGATAAATATTATTTGTAATTCTAATTGTGAAATGTAAAAACACAATACTTGTTTTTGAATTTTTTTTTTAAATTAATTAAAATATTTATGTAGATTTAAAGGAATTACAGAGATAAAAATAAAATCTCTGTTTTCAATCAAGGTGTTATTATCCCCTTAGGTGATTCTATAAAAGGGCTGATAACAAAATTTAAAAAAACAAGTATTATGTTTTTACATTTCACAATTAGAATTACAAATATTTATCAGACCTTTTTAAAATATTTAATTTTATAATAAAATATTATTTTAAACCCAGAGTTATTTAACCCTTTACTTATTATTTTATTTTAGGAAATATAGAAAAATATCTACAAAAATATATGTCTGTGTTTATTTCTACTTTTCCTTTCACCTTTTATATATATGTATATTTATGCACACACACACACTTAGTGTGTGCTATGTAATCCAATTGGTTACAATATATATATATTTACATTTTTTATTTTTATATATATATATATATATATATATATATATATTCTGAAAAATAAAAAATGTAAATGTTTAATAGTATGCCTTTTTCTTTTCCTCTATGGAATGATACACTTCTCCCCCACATTCTCCCAGTCATTTCCCACTTTTCATCATACTCCTCCATTCCCCATAAACCAATCTATACTTGTTCCTTTTTATTCATCTTTGCTACTATAATGTTTTGATAGATAAAATTTAGAATTATAATTGTTCAGAAATGCAAAAACAAAAGTCAACTATGGTAGTAAAAATGAACAGATATAGATTATTTCATAAGGAATATAGGAGTATGATGAAAAGTGGGAGATGACTGGGAGAATGGGGGGAACATGTGTCATTCCATAGAGAAAAAGAAAAAAAAAGTCATAGAATTAATAATTTATTTATTTTTATTTTTTGAAAACAAATATATTGAAACAGATACATTAGTATTATGTAGAATTACATTTGGTTTCATTCACACATTCAAAATGATTCAAATTAATTTAAAAGTAGAAGAAATGTGTAGTTTTCATGAGTGCAGTTTACAAGAAAGGTAAACAAATGATAGTAATTAAAATCATTATTTTTCATAAAAAAATGATAAAATCCTTAAAGAACAATATTTTTTATTTTTAACACATAACAAAATTTTTTATTAATGAAAATGAAGCATTAATAAATAAAAGTTTAATAAATTGGGATATAAAATGTTATTTGTGAAATAGGTTGGACACCTAAAATCACATTGTTGTTTTTCTTAGTTGCCTTTGGCTAAATAACACAAGGAAATTGATTCAAGGAAAATCAAAGTGGAAAAAATAAAAACATACCACCGAGAATGCTATTCTCAGCAAGGCATACTATTCGTTAATTACTGAATCCAGTGAATGATATAAAAAGGAGAATAATTTTATGATAAGACAGTCTGAGAGACTGGCAGAAGTTTCTATCAGTAAGCATTCTACAAGAAGCAATCTATCAAGCCCAACTATAAATGATATCCAAAGATTAAACCTCCCAAAATGTGTGAATAGGGGATTATGGCTTTTTCCTTCTCAGACTGCTCCATGATTAACATAGCCAACATCTACTTGTGACACATCTATATGCAAAATGGTAATTAAAGCAAGATGCCTGTCATTTAAATGCCATTCAACAAAACCATTAACAAGCAATCCTGGAAACAGTAAATAATGCATTATGGTAAGAAAGCTTTTATATTTCTCAGAAATAATATTTTTAAAATGAAAATATATTTAATTAAAATTCAATTGAAATACAGTGAAATGTCTATAGTATTAATAGAATCTAATTTTAAAGTTATCTTATTTTCTATTCTAAACAATCTATTCCAATAGGTAAAGGAAGCAACATTTTTAAAATGATCCTGTTAACTATTGATTTTGTTTTTAAAATGAGATTGTCAATGAAAATTATAGTAATGTGTTTATAACACAGATGAAAATAACAATAATACAAAATAAATGTATTTAGTAAATTTATACTATATTATGTTTTACTTCAGACATATTAATATGATTTAGTTCTTAAGTAAAATTTCATGATTGTATGTGTATAATGAACCACATACTTGAATGAGTTGAAAGATTAAGAATTTTTATTTTATTTATATGAATACTCTTAGAAAAAGAATATAAACACTGAATTAAAACATGTTATATATATATATAATGATTCGACACTGAATTAAAACATGTTATATATATATATAATGATTCGATGTCTGTATTTTTAAAGCAATATACGTAATTATATAACTGAATATTTGTAAATACAGTAACAAAATAATTAAAAAATTTTATCCATTTAGAAGCGCTTTCATTTATCCCAGTAATCTATGTCAACTAAAGCTTTGAAATGCTAACTTTCCCACAATTCTGTGATATTAACGTTTGCTGCTTGCCTGTTAATTAAATCATGTTTATATTTGTATATTAGCATAGCCTCCTTTCTGTTTCTTTTATTGTTATTTTTTTAAATTTGCAATATTTTTACACAGTTAAAATTAAAGTAAAAACCATAAATACATGATTTATTATGGTCGTAAAAAACAGATGCTGAAATATTATCTACTATGCAATTTTGTTTCGAGTTCTGAACACGTTTTAATAATAGCAAGTGTTCTTTAGTTCCTTTTTCCAACGTACATCTAGATTCACCTATATATATACTGCCACACCTACATATCCATTTATAAATGACACAATTTTTATTTATAAATGAGGTTTTATCTTTGGAGTTATTTATTAATTTGTTTAATGTAGGAGGTGTGTAAAATGCAATATCATATATATATATATATATATATATATATATATATATATATATATATATATATATATATATATATATATATATATATATATATATATATATATATATATATTTTCCTTATAAACTTTACTTGATAATTTGAAATATATGGGATTGATATCCATATTTTTTTTATTAGCAGGAGAATCAATATTATTATTAAAATTTTTATTTTTATATTTTGTATTAAAATCTCTAATAACAATATATATGTGATTATAACTGTAGCCAACATTTAACAATTCATTCGAATATATTTCAATATTTTTGCCTTTATCTGATGAATATTTGCAAAGATTATTATTTCTAAATAAGAATGACTTCAAACCTGCCATTTTGTGTGACATTGGCACTTTTGATTTATATTTTCAAAATACTGTATGACCATTAAACTAATAGTAAAAAGAGGTTATATTCCATATAAATCAAAAGTGCCAATGTCACACAAAATGACAGGTTTGAAGTCCTTCTTATTTAGAAATAATAGTCTTTGCAAATATTCATCAGATAAAGGCAAAAATGTTGAAATATATTTGAATGAATTGTTAACTGTTGGATACAGTTATAATCACATATATAATGTTATTAGAGATTTTAAATATAAATTTTAATAATAATATTGATTCTCCTGCTAATAAAAAATATGGATATCAATCCTATATATTTCAAATTATCAAGTAAAGTTTATAAGGAAAATTTATAAAGATATATGTGATATTGCATTTTATACACCTCCTACATTAAACAAATTAATAAATAACTCCAAAGATAAAACCTCATTTATAAATAAAAATTGTGTCATTTATAAATGGATATGTAGGTGTGGCAGTAAATATATAGGTGAATCTAGATGTACGTTCGAAAAAAGAACTAAAGAACACTTGCTATTATTAAAACATGTTCAGAAATCGAAACAAAATTGCATAGTAGATAATAATATTTCAGCATCTGTTTTTTACAACCATAATATATCACATATTTCTGGTTTTGACTTCAATTTTAACAGTGTAAAAATATTGCAAATTGAAAAAAATAACAATAAAAGAAAAATAAAGGAGGCTATGGTAATATACAAATATAAACATGTCTTAATTAAAAGACAAGCAGCAAATATTAAGATCATGGAATTGTGGGAAAGTTAGCATTCAAACTTTGTTCACAAATTGGGGAAATTGAAAGGTCTAGGGGAAAATTTTTTTTTTTTTAACCCCCCCCCCACCAAAAAAAAAAAAAAAAAAAAAAAAAAAAAAAAAAAAAAAAAAAAAAAAAAAAAAAAGTTATTTAAAATTAAAATAAAAGACCATAAATAAAAATTGATTTATTAAAAAGAAAAAAAAACTTAATTTAAAAACTGTTTAATGTATATATAGATCGCATGATGGACAACTTTAAAAACTTTTAAAAAATAAAAATATTTGAAAGTAATTTTTTTTGTAAAAAGTAAAGATATAAAGATTGATATTTTAAAAATAGAAATAATGTTGATTTCTATAGTCTTAGAAAATGGAAATGATTGTCTTATTAATTAAATGATTGTTCAAAAGCAAACTACCTCGTGAGGCATGTAAAATAAATTAAATGGTCAGATAAGAAATACATTCACTTATATTTTACCTGAATAACTAATGGATGTAAATGTGCCTATATCGATCGATTCAAACCATGAAATGCAATAAAAAGTTCATTATAGAAGGAGATTGTATATTTTCTCGTTTTGGGCACAGTTATTCAAGACACAGTTCATTTTGGATCAGCATAGGTAGCCTAGCAATTATTGTAGCTGCCTTGCAAGCAGCCAGCCCAGGTTCACTTCCCAGGCAATGCTTTGACATATATAAAAAAATCTACAATAAATAAAGTGCAATGTAAGTGAAATTTATTTCAATTATAGAAGACTGTTACATTGTGCGTTTGATAACTAAATAACATTTTATATAATTGGTTGAATCATTAAACCAATGTGAGAAAACTCATGTAAATAATTGATGAATTTTAGGATTATTTTTATTTTGATTTGGTAATGCAAAGTTCTTTATAAATGGTACTAATGTTCCTTATCAGTTTTTAGATACTGGTTATGACAATTCCAAATATTGCAGAAATGTTTACAAAAATTGTACTCCTATAACAATCAATCTAAAATTTCTTAGAATTCATTTCATTGAGTTGTCTTTTGGTTTTTGGCTAATATTTTTCTTATCAATTTGGCTAATATTTTTCTTATCAATTTCTTATTGGTTTCATGTAAGATAATAGGGGATTGGTAAAATGATCATGAGGGAGAACAGAAATATGCCTCTTATTAATTTACAAAATGTATATAAATTCAGTGTAAACATTGTGTTGATTTCAAATGTCTTTATTTGAAAAGTTGCTCATTTAAATTGTGTATTATGTTTTAGTTATTTTAGAAAATGAAAGATTTTTGTAGGAGGATGGGTTGCTTGTTTGGAAACCATTTAATTCATTTTATTAGGTGTGTTTAATTGAATTTGAATTAAATTTACCAAAACCATGTTTACAAATCAATTCCTCCTACTGCTTGCTCTTCCTTCACTTTCTAAATTGTCAGTGAAAAAGAAAATATTTAAAGAAATTTAAGAGACGAAATAAAAAATTCCAATACAACGTTGTCAATTAGAAATCAAAAGAAGTTTGAATGAGAGTCGACTTGGTTACAAATTAAAAAGAAAAAAAAAAACAAATACAAATGTACATAAAATCCTGTTAATAAAAACTAATGCTTAATGGTTTTAGTGTACACAAGGACTTATAACCTATGTCATGTAACTCACCATTTCTTTAGAAAATCTGCAAATAATTGATTAGTCATTCCAGTATTTCATTATGATAATATGATAATGTTCAGGTTTTGAAGTGAATGATGGTAGGTTAACAGAAGGTTCTATGTTTTTCAGAAGAAATAAATTCTAATTAAGTGAGTTTACATCCAATTTGTCAGAAACCAAGCTTCTAAGTTAAAACACACTATATTACCTCTGTCTGAGCACTAATCCATGCAAATTATCAGACATTATGTACCCAGATCCATCAATCAAACTCTAAATTGATGATAATAGGCATACCACTGAGGAAAAGTTGAATATCCTACTGGCTTTGGAAATGAGTGAAAAGGCTTCACAATCTAAGTATTAACATAATAACAAATTACCTTATTATGGTGCAATTAGTAGAAATTTATCTTCAGTAGAAGAGCTATTTCAAAAGGATGGATGTATTAGTAAAAACAGTCACTTGGAAAGTCATTCATCTTATACTTGTACAGATGTTAAATATTAGTAAAGATAATTTACTCTTAATTTGTTGATTTGTTCAACTATGATACAATTGTATTTATTCATGAAGGCATGATTAACAAAATATGTTCATCACATACATTTAAAAATATATAATCCTTTTTAATGCATACCATAAATTAATGGCTATTTTTATGACCGAATCTTGGACCCTGTTAACATCCAATCTGATGACAAAAAATGGTACACTTTTCTTTATGTTCCTAGAGATACACATTTGTTAAATAAATATTTGTACCAACATACACCATATTGGTTTTTGTTCACCTAAATCTTTAAATAAATTATTATACAATTCAGAAGATAATATAAGGTGATAGGCTTCTCAGCCAAATTGTTTACAAAATTAATTGCAATGGATCAAATTTCTTACAAGTGTACTATGGAGAAATGAGAGCTAACTTGGCCACAAGACTTGCCCAGAATAATCTATGCATCCATGCTAAAAAAAAGCAATGAACACTTGTGTTTTTATGGAACACAAGTTGCAATCAAGCCACAGTTGTGATATCTCTAGTGCTGACATTGCTTGCTGTGAGAGGGGTGATGAAAAGAAAGATGAAGGAGGTGTGGTCGGTAGTTAATGATATGCAAACCGTAAATAATAAAAAAACACTAGAACCTCATCTTTCTATAAAATAAGATTTCTATCATTAGGATGTAAGTTTGCTCTCAAATATTCAACATTATGCTAATTTATTCTTTAATATACAAAATACCTTTAAAACAGGACTTCAACTGTTATTCAAGAAAGTATAATGCTATGATTTTGATATTTTTTTTGAAATTGAAAGACCTTAGTTTTTAAGTAATTTTTATTATAAAACAAACCTTGTCTGCTGATAAGTATTTTAATTATGTTCTATGATACATGGATGTACCTGGATAACATTTCATTTATATCTGCATCCCAAAAAAATCTTTAAAATATACAAATTAAATATAGCAGAATCTTGATAATATTTTCTATACTCAATGACAAAACTGCTTTTTAATGAAGTGTAACTAATCATAAAATTATTTCAAAATGAAAACAAAATTTTAGAGTAGAAGTGAAACTAATTTTTTATCTAAATTGATTATTTTACTCCCAAATTTAGGACAAGCCTGTGTTCTAATTACTTCTAATTTCATCTAAAAGTTCACTATATGTATTATATTTGTAGACAAGTATAATATAATATAATGGTTGGGGAATATTAGAGTCTTACCATATCTGTTGTACAAGGGTGCCACAAGCCATTCGAAGTTGGAAAATTTATATAGTAGGAATATATGCACTGTTAAGATATAATTTTTACATGTATATTTTATTATGACCATCAGCCCATGCCATTAGCTCGAGGAGATGCAGAGATTTGTAATAAATTTTGCTTAAAAAACATTTTAATAAAAAAGATTTTAATAAAATAAATAAATAAGCTACTGCCAGAAATAACACACACAAAAACATTTATTGATGCATATATTAATATTTAAAAATCGAGGAATAAAGATGATCTTAAATTTGTTATTATTTTTATATTTAAAATTTAAATTTTAAAAATTCACACAGATGGATTTTAATAAGAGTTTGTTTTATAATGTTGAGTACAGATATGCTACACAGATTCGTTCAAAAAATAAAATATTCTATAACTCTTATTTAACCCAAGGCCAAAAGTTCACAGTCAAACTAACACCAATCTATCTGATATATTGATGGATTCAATGCAGCATGAATATGACAGCACAGTACCATACTGTCAGGAATGCACATCTGAACAGCATGGTTATATAGAAGAAATTGTCTCTCATCCAGTACAGGAATGTTACATCTGTCTGGCAAGAAGAACAATAAAATAAATAAATAGAAAACTCCATAGGAAGGAATTATGTTCCTTTTTGCAGACTTGCCTTTACATTCCATAGGCTAAAGTTGAGATCCAAGGAGCAATGAATACACCTGCTTCTGATGATCAATAAGAATGGAATTACTTTTCCCAAGTGTGGCATAAAAGTAGTCCTGTATGTAGCAGATCTTCATACTACATTTATTAATTACACCAATATATCCAATCCACTAACCCAATCTAACTGCGAACTAACTAACCCAAGATTAACCCTCCCTTAAACTAACATAATCTTAATGAATCTATATAGCCATCCACACCCAACTTAAATTGAAATACATTCAAATAATTTAATTAATACAAAATTATTAAAGAAAGAACAATGGAAATGATTATTAACTTAGCCAATTTATACATAAAATTAATTTAGAAATTTTCTTTAAGTCAGATAAATTCCTTTAAAGTTAAGTTTAACTTATTTTGCTTATAGAAGATATACTGAATCAGTCTATAATAACAAAAGTTCATACTTTCCATGGTCGATTGCCTGGAGTCTGTCCATTTTTGTGATCACTCTTGTAGACTGTTTGTCCTTTGGAATAGAGTCACTACTTGCCATTCAGTTGGTCAAGAACCATCACCTGGAGACCTTAGCAGGTTGTCCAGAAATTAAATCTACTACAGACTCCTACATCATGGAACTTACAATATAGGTACTCTTTATAGATGGATTAATAGTCTACTTGTAGATTAATAGTCCATTTGTAGGTTAATAGTCAACCTCACAACAACAATTATTTTGCCCTTTATATTTTTGTAGCTTCTTATCAGCATTTTCAGAGATTGATTAAACATGATGTTACTGCTTCTAATGTTCTATTTTCAGTCTGTGCTGTGGCTTCATGCTTACATTCATTAAGCTAATTTTTTTATTCTCTTATCTGATGTTTTAATTATATATGACTGCAAGGGCTAGTTTGCTTTTCGTTTAATTAAAAGAACAATCATTTCCATTTTGAGATTACATAGGAATTAATTAATACTTGTTTCCATTCTCATTTATGTTACTTTTAAAAAAATATTAATCTTTAAATCTTTACTTTTTTTTCATAAAAAAGTAAGTCCAAATACTTTTTTTTTAATTTTAAAAAACAAAAAAAAAAAAATACTTTTAAAGTATTCCATCTGTGCAATATATATATACATTATAAAACTTTTTTTAATTTTAGCTTTTACTTTTTAATAAATTTATTTTTATTTACGAACTTGTTTTTATTTTAATTTTGAAATAATGTAATGGCATATGCATACCGTTACAATAGATTTTTATGAAAATAGATACAAAAAATTATTACTTATTTTAAAACATTGTGCAAATTAAGCATTTTAAATCATTAATATATTGAGAATTTCAAAAAACAAATTTTATCAAATGCACATTAATTATTTTAAATCTTTAATATATTTTCAATTTGAAAAAACAAAATTTATCAGAAATTAAAAAAAGTTTCCTTTTTTAAAAATTAGAATTTATTGGTCAATTAGAATTACAAGAAGAATACAATATGTTTTTCTGGTTGTTAAGCATTGCTATCTATGGGTTAACTTGTGTTTAAACCTGCAGAAATGTGTGGTTGAATTTGAGGCTGCAAGGGATTGTTCAGAATTGAGAGTTATTGGGATATTTGGGGGTGGAATATTCAGGTTTTAGGCAAGTGATAGATTATTTTTTGTAGTTCAAAATAAGAATTTTCAAATAAAGTTAATTATTTTAAAAATATCAAGTTGCCATGAAAATTTAGAGAGTTACCAGTCAATAAAGAAAAAAAATATCATCTACTGACAATAATTGGAAGGATTTTACTTTTTTTTTCTCTTTCCATCTTCAGATTTTCATTTGGATGTATGATTGAAGAATTGGAGTGTGGAGTGGATTGAAGCCTCTCCATTAAAGTATGAAGAGTGGCCATCTTAATATATATCTGAGCACTTATTGCATATATGTGTAGAGATGATACTCTGGACCAACTGATGATTGGTGGTTTAGCATAAAATACTAATATTGGTTATTATTTATCTTTCAACATATATGTGTTCAGGTATATCAGTGTTATGGGATAGAGTGGAGAATGGTGGTTTGTGTGAAAGATTGTGTTCATATACCCTATATATTATATATATATTGATGCAGATATATAATAAGCCTCCATTTCAATTATTATATAAACATGGAAAATTATTTTAATTCCCATTTATATATGTATAATGGCAATAAAAAGTAGAATGTTTATTATAACAACCTCATGTTTCCAGAAGTGTAGATTTGTCATGAAGTTATAATAATGTCTTTACATATAATAATGTCCCTGTTATATAATGAGCTTACAAATAAACTCTTAACAAGATTGTTGAATTAGGACATGTGACATTTGTCTTGATTTCTTTGTAATAATACCTCTGTATATCTGCCAACACTGAAACATTGTGGATACTATAAAACGATAAAAGGAGTATAACAGATGAATGTTATATAAAAAATTAACCAAAATGAGAAGGATTTGTATATCACTTGCTACTATGTCTTAATTGGGTAGAGCCATGTCAATAATATTGCTTTTATTTTCAATTGAGTTGTGTAGAGTATTTTTGAGATATGGTTTATATACTAACAGAAATATGTTGCAGATTTATTTTTTTACTTTGACAATGTAGTACTATTTCTCCAGCAGTTTAAGTGTAATTCTTAATGTGAGTTTCTATTTTTTCTTTAAATATGACATGGGTGAAATGCTTAGTTTGAATGTATCTGCCTCTAGATAATTTTATGGATGATATATCATTGGTAATAGAAAATAATATGGTATAGAATTTCAGCCACAATGACTTCTTGAGTTCAGTTTTTTCAGCAATCTTGCTGGATTTTGTGTTACAAAACAAAGCAGGAATGCCCTTCAATCTATACATATTTAAAAACACAATCAAATTCTGTAGAAATAATCTTAGTAATATCATCTGGCACAAAGATTTTCATTGACCCATGATATTAAAAAGTTTAATATTGAAATGACTCCCGGTAATCTCATGTTCCTAACTAGTTTATAATCCACTACATAGAGCAAGTATCCATGAGTATCAGAAATAGGAGTTTTGAATGGGCAAGCATAATCTAAAGTTACATAGCTCCTTGATCTGCTAGTTTTTGTCATTCCTTTATGGATTTAGATGGATATTTGCCTCCATTTTACATGATTTGCACATTATAATATATATTTTGATATTGTATCATGATCTATCTTGCAATATTAACTGTATGCCAGAGGAATATCTCTAACTGCAACCAGAAGATTCATGCTTAACTATATGCGTATTATCTCTAACTAAAACAGGAAAATTCAAGCTTAACTGTATGCCAAGAAATTATCTCTCACTACAACAGAAAGATTCAATCTTAACTCCATGTCAGAGTATTATCTTTAACTACAAATGGTAGCTCCAAACATAACTGCACACTAGAAATTGTAGAAATAATAAACACATCCTTACTTCCCCATTCCTTTTAAATTCATATAAATAAAGATACAATAAAAGACAATTGACCCCCAAGATGCATTTCATGCTGAACCAGCACTCATCGGTTGGCCCAGGTCACTATCTCTCATATATATCATTATTATATGTAAAGTATTTATCTCGAGTAAATTGTTACTTTTTCATTTACCATTGTCAAACTTCCTCCACTCACAGCTTTGACGCCATCCATTTCTGATAAATATACTAATGATTATTACTAATCATTTTCGAAACTAGAGATTATCTCTAGCACAGATATAAACTTTAAACCTTAGTTAAAGATTAATATATCTGATTTTTTTTAATTTTACACACACGGAGTTATTCACATTTCTCTGTCCCGTATGTAATATCTTTATAGAAGTAATAAACACCTCCGTACTTCCCCGTTCTTTTTAAATTCATATAAATAAAGATACAATAAAAGACAATTGCCCCCCCAGATGCATTTCTAGAGAAATTGTCTCTAATTACAACCTGAATATCCTAGATAGTAATTTCTAATATCTTAGAGAATATGCTACCAAAAATTACTTTTATACTTAATAATATATAACTCTTAATATATGTTAATTGTTGATGCATAATATATAATGGGCTATAAATGAGTAAAAGATTTCTTCCTATGACAACATACTTCAGTGTCTTCTGTTAGTTTTATATTTGTAATAAAATTTCTCATATTCCATATGGCCACTTTTCGGAAATTGTACAGATGAATGCTGATAATAATTTGGACTATTGCACTGTTTATGAATGAAAATGAGTCTATTTTTTCTTTGTCAATATTCTCAATTATGAGCATTAGTCTTTTGTTATTGTAATCTATTGTCATAATTTGTTGGTATTATTTCTCAATAACTGGGATTGTTGCAAATAATTTTTGTTCAGTTAATCATCATTTGTTTTATTTTTGTGAAGACCCTCATATGTGTGACTGTTGAATAATCATTGCTAAAATGTTACAGTTTAATAGATCTGTGATTAATGTAATATCCAGATCATTAATAATATATGTCAATGACACCCTAATATTAACAGGGGTGTGTTTTTTGAAAAACAAAATTTTGCATCTTTTTTCATCTGACTCACAAAGATTCTTTGAAGCAAACATATAAGGAATTGTTTACATGAAACTTATCCTTTAGATCAGGGATTCCCAATCCTGTGCCTGCAGGCACCATGGCACCTGCAGACCATTTTACGTGTACCTGCCGCCGCTATCCGAACATGATACAAAATTATTTGTCTGATACAAATAAACTTAACTTTTGAAATTTCTTATAAGTTATTGCATTATATTGTAATCAAATTGTAGGGCATACTTTACTTTTACAGCATAAAAATATAAACATTAATTATATGTTAAAATTTTATTTCTGAAGGTACTTTAGTATTATTCAACCGATGATGTTTTATACGTACCGATTTTCCTTCAGGCAAACATCTTCGATGATAACATGACAACATTGTCATGCCAACCAAGGCACTGACATGATTAATCCAATTTTTGGATTTTTTTTTGATCCACAAGATTTAAAAATCGGAGAGAGCTTTGGTAAATTTTGTCATTGGTCTGTCTTTGCTACTAGTCCACTGCAGTGGATGCTATGTGTAATTAATTTTCATTTTCATTTCTAATAAATAATGTCATTTTGATGTATATTATTTTGTAAATTCTTTTGCAATTATAAAAAGTACAATTAATTTATTTTATTTTTAATTTTTGAATTATATTATACATTTTTTTTATTATTTTTAAATTCATCCACAATTATAAAAATTACAGCTATGAGGGTAATACAATGTCTGGTGTTGTCGGTGGTTTTGTATTTTATAATTGAGCATAATATTGGCCATGCCTTTACAGCACTACGTGCTGACTTTTCTAATTTTCAGTCAAAAAAATAAGACATTTTCAAATTGTTTGTTTTATATATTTTAACATGAATAATTGAGTTAAATACTATTTGAAATGTAAAGATAAGATAATTTTTAACGCAAGAACATTTTTTTGATTTTTTTTTTTTTGTAATAAAAATTCATACTATAGAGTACGTTGTCCAGGTCGCCATTAATAATGCCAGATAATCGGGAAAAGTGTTCTTTATTTGTCTATTTATTTTAAATTTACAAAAATAAAATTGTACAATTATAAAAATTATACTTAGTTTCTTTAAATTTCTAAATTATCAAACTTACACTTAATTACTTTTAATTTCGAAATTATTTTGACACACGCATGTACTTTTTTTTATTATAGAATGTGCTTTTAGGTGCAAAAAGGTTGGGGACACCTGCGTTAAATAATTTCCAAAAATTTTCTTCAAGCCTGTAAATTTATAACATTTTTGTGTTGTTTTGTCTTCATGATTGTTTCAACCTCTCAGGATTATTCTAGAAATGTGAATTCCATCTAACGTCAAACCCAAATGTATTTTGCAGATTTAAAAAAAAAAATATCAAGTTTTTGAAATTGTTTTCTGTGTAACACTTTTTCTGTATTCACCATTACAAGTACATTATTGAAATATGAAATTCTATTATTTAATATCTCCACTAATCTATCAGTCATGTTTTAAAAAAAATAAGACATAAAAATGATATTAATGTAGCAATTACTTAAAAATAAAAATAGGCTATAAAGAAATGTATTTTTTTAAAAATTAAATGGAAAACCCTTGTGATAATTTTCATAAAAAATAACGCTGTTAATTTTCTATTGCTAAATAGTGATAATTTCAAGAATATGATTTATATTTAAATATTGGAAAATGCATAGCATTTTGCAGAGTTAACTAAGACATAAAATTTTTGAAGTTGTTGTCTGCGTACCACTTTTTCTGTATTTGCCATTACAAATATTCATTGAAATACGGCACTCAATTATTTAATCTCTCTAATGAACCATCAGTAATATAGAACATCAAAAATGATATTAATATAGCAATTACCTAAAAATTAAAAAAAATGTTCAAACAAAGTATGTTTTTTAAAAATAGAAAAACATTGCTATAACTTTCATTAAATAACGTACTACTGTTAATTTTCTATTGTTAAATAGTCAATTTCAAGAATACTACTTATATTTAAATAATGTAAAATACATAATTTAAAATTATAATAATATTAAATACTGCTATCACACTTATAACGTAAAGCTATAAGTCAATTATTTTATATAGCGAGAAGTTTTTTTTTTTTTTTTTTTTTACAAACTGTAATATTTTAAACAGCATTAAACTGTTGCACATGCGCATGTGCAACAGTTTAATGCTCTTTAAAATATTACAACGTAAAGCTATATAAATTAGTAGCAATCAATCAATTAAAACTATTTAGCGTTTAAGGGAAAATGTAATTCTCATAACAGGCTATGATTATGAGAAATACATTTTCTCGAAAGCGTTAAACCGTTTTAATTGATTGGTTGCTATTAATTTATACAGCTTTAGGTTATACGTGTGATAGCAGTATTTAATATTATTATAATTTGGACAAGCATAAAACATAAATCTATAATTTATTACTTAATAAAAAAAAATATAATTTAAAAACAAACAAAAATATTAAAGTAAATTTTTATTGCCAAAATTTATGGGGAAAATATTAGTTAGCTATGTTAAAACTTTGTTTTTTTCCATGTGTCAAAGCATCGGCCGAGAAGCGAACCCGCCAAACCAGGACAACTGCTTGTAATGTGGCTGTGCTGACCACTCGACCACCAACGCTTGACAGAAAACTTTGTTATGTTACTATGCTATTTATATTTTACATTTTGAAGAGCTTGATAGTGATTTTATTGACTATTTTTTTGAAATTAAATGTTAATATTATAACAGATTAATATTGTAGTGTAGATACACACATTCAAAAAAAAAATAATATTAATAACATTTCAACTAGGGGTTGGTTAATAAAATCACAAATTTACAATTAATATGGAAACTATTCTGAAATGGATGTTCAAACAATCTAGCACTACTGTTATGAATAATAATAATTATTTTTATTTTATTTTTTTCTGAATTCTATTTAAAATGTTTCTTTTACCGATATTTTTAAATAGAAAGCCCACTTTTAGAAATTAAATTCCATCATCATCATCATTTAACTATCATTATGCCTGCTTTTGCTACCCTGAATTGAATGATTTCTGAACAATAGTGGAATTACTAGCATACATTTGGAATTTTTTTTCGAAACAATCAGAGACTCAAAATTACATACATTTGGAATGAGTTTGAAAAAGTAAATTATTTTCCATCAATAAATAATGTATGAAATTGTTGCTTCTTCTATTACCATTGATGGTACATAATCACAAAAAAATATGATACAAAATATTGAAAATAAAAAAAAAATGATTATAAATGTTACAATTTAAAGTGTTATTATTAAATATAACAATAAGATGATGACTTAAAAACAAATGATTTCAAACTATAGTTTTTGCAGTTATAATGTATGTAGTATATAACCAAATGTCTTTTTAGCAATACAGGCATTATAATAATTATATTCTTCATATAATAGTGTTGATAGATTGTCTTGGTTAATAGATTTTGCAACAGTGTCCACTTTTTTTTACAAATGATTTTATTCTTTAAAAAAATACAATGATGCTTTAATTGCCTGTTTATGTCAGGATAGAATTGTGTAGTGAGAATCTTTGACTAGTGTGTTAATAGGTTGCTAGCCACTCAAAGTAAATCTGTATTTGTTAGACATTGTCATCATAAATACTGAGGTATTTTAAAATACTCAACAAAATATACAAATATATTATGGCATGATTAATCCATGAGAGAGTCAACTTTTGGATTTTTTTGACCCACAAGATTTAAAAATCAGAGAGAGCTTCAGGAAATTTTGTCATTTATTTGTCTTTTGTGATTTTGCTACCCATGACATCATACTGATTTTTTTGTTGAGATCTTACATTATATTGAGAATATTACCGTGATTTTGGAACACATATCCCAATTCAGTCCACTGCAGTGAATACTATTTGTAAGCAATTTTCATGTTTGTTTCTAATAAATAATGTCATTTCAATGTACACCTGGGTCTCTTTTTATGCGGACTTATTTAACACAATTTTGAAGTTATGCAATTCATGTTTCACTGGAAGTCGAACTCTGATATTGCGCTATTACTTTAAATAATAAATTTTGCACACTTACGTTATATTGAAAGTAATAGCACATTATTGGAATTCGACTTTCATCTTAGTAATTTCAATATTTTCAGTGCTTTATAATAGTAAGATTTTATGCAATAATGAAATTAAAATCATAATTTCCACATTTTATGTATACACACATTAAATTTTACAAGATTATAGTGTAAATTTGTTCAAACATTGTGCGTGTTAATTTTGCATTTTAAATCACATTCTGTTTTTGCTTTTTAAAAAAGAACGTAATCAATTATTAATCATTTAGTGTCTGCAAGTTTATTTTTAAAAGGTGAGTAATAGCAGTGGGCACAATTAAATTTGACAATTAAAAAATAAAATCTGATTTTAATTGTAATTAACAATTTAAAAATTACAGCGACTTGAAATTAATGTGATATAAAACAAAATTTGATTTTTAAATGGAATTGAAAATTAAAAAATTAAAGACAAAAATAAAAATTTAATTTTTAGTTGTTAGTTTTAATTAAATTTTTCCCAGCAGTGGTGAATAAACGACTTTTTATTATCATAAGTCTAAGTTCATAAACAATTAATAAAATCATTGTCTCAAAGATTAATTACTAATTATGTTGTCAACAGAAAACCATTAACACAATATGAGAGTGAACTTGGTGCTAGTTGCATTTCCTCTTGTGAGAATCTGATATTTTACCAGTTTGCAAACCAACATGTTTTTTGGAAAATAGCGATAATAATTAAAACGTGTATAAAAAATGTAAATTATTGTACTATAAATTATGCATAAAAATATATTATTTTGAATAAAATTAAATATTATATTTAAAAAAAGTTTGTCTTGTATCAATTTTTTTCAAATTTGAAATTTTTTATTAGTCATATTTTATTTACTTTTTTTTTTGACTGAATTTTAAAGTAATTTTACATTGGTGCTTTGCTTTTATGTGAATTTTGAAAAATCCCAGACCACATCCCCCCTTTTTCAATGTAAGTTACATCTATTTTTGCTTGATTTCGTTTGTGCGTGTTTTCTGAGTAACCTATCTATCACGTAAAATGAGACCCAGGTGTATCTTATTTTGTAAATTCTTCTGCAATTCTAAAAAGTACAATTAATTAATTTTATTTTTAATTTCTGAATTATATTATTGAGACATTTTTTATAATTAATTATATTATAATTAAATATAGACATTAAGTAATCCAAATGATGTAAAAGTACGACATTTTATAAATCATTGTTATTTTGACTAAATATAGACTACCTTTTAAGTTATTCTCCAGGTTGCCATTAATAATGCCAGATTTGCATTAAATCAGGAAAAGTGTTCTTTATTTTTCTATTTATTTTAAATGCATGTACATTTTTTTTTCCATTTCTTTCTTTTTTATTGCAAAATTTCAGTCAACATTGTTTCTATCTGCTGAATTTTATAATTGAGCAGTATTGGCCTATCCTCCAGACAGGCAAAACCATTAGAGCCCCCCCCCCATGCCCATTCCAGTGTTAGCACTGACTTTTCCAATTTTCAGTCAAAAAATGAGACACATTGTAAATATAGAATTTGGCCCATAGAAACAAACTTGCACTAAATTATGTTGACATAGATTATGTACTATTAAGTGGTATATACTATTTTCATGCATGTACATTTTTATTTTTTTTATTTTTTTCAGGACCAACAAACATGGTGGTGTTCGTTTTCTACATGACAGTCATCTTTAACTGATCATCTTTAGTATTTTCCAACCAATGACAGATTATCCTGAACGTGTATCAATCTAATCTTGCAATCTTTAACGTGCCAGTTCCACATGATCTGTGGACAAATTTTAGCGATTGCATTTGTCTGCAAATCACTTGGAGATGTTATCTTAAAGGTCGGAAGATCAGACTGATGTAGCTTCAGGGTAATACATCACTGGTTGGAAAATACTAAAAAAAAAACAATTTTTTAAACCCTCATCCAGCAGGGAAATATTAAAAAAACATGAAATGTAATATATGTATTTTTGATTACACATATTAAATTCTATCATTCATATTATAAGTAAAATAAACTATCTAATTGATTTTTCAATAAATTATGTACTAACTTTTTTCTATCAATATATATCATTTTATTAAATAGCATTCAAACTCAGACTTTCACACAACCCACTACTCTGTGCCATCTCATATTAGTGATCCATCTGATCACACACATGTTGAAAAGTTGTGAGTTGGAATTGTTTGAAGCCTGTCCATTAAAGTATGAAGATTGGCTATCTTAATATAAAGCTGAGCACTGATTATATATATATATATATGTGTGTGTGTGTGTGTGTGTGTGTGTGTGTGTGTGTGTGTAAGGATAGTAATCTGGACCAACTGATGATTTCTGTTTTAGCATGAAATACGTATATTAGTGATTATTTATCTTTTCAACATGTGTGTGATCAGGTGGATCAGCAATATGAGATGGCACAGAGTAGTGGGTTGTGTGAAAGTCTGAGTTTGAATCCCACATATATTACATATATAAATGCAGGTTTAAGCCTGTGTAATGTATTAAATAGCATTTATAAATCACATTTCTATTACAAAACATTTAATCTTTTATTTTTTTTAAACTGAATGCTTATTTTGTGAATATATTATATTGAATATGGACACACATACACTTGCAATAGTCATAAATGCATTAATCATTCTATTGTAAAATTAAATTAAATTTTTTTAGGCTATGCAGCTTTGTATTACTCCTAATTTGGCCAATTATCAAATTTATACTGTTCCAATTTTCTTCCCATTAAATGTGAATCAATGCAAATAAAACCTTATTTTTTTTTCATTTCTAAATCTATTACCAAATCTATGTTTAATTTTAGTTTGTAAAGATTAATACAATCAAAAAATTTTAAACATTTTTAACAATACAAAAGTAAATAGTCTTCATATATTCATGATTGTACTATTTAGAAATCTGAATGACTTTCAGTTATAAAATAAATGTAAAAAAAAATGTCATTCTAATCAGAATAAATTCTGATGTGCAAGAAAGGAACAATTACAAGATTTATATCAGTTTTAATATTGTTCAAATATCTACAGTGCACATGGTCAATTATAATATTAAGTGAAGCCTTGTTTCGTTTTTGAGCCTTATAGAGAAATCAATACAACATTTGAAAGATAAACTTATTCTTTTTTTAGTCACAGTAGCTAATAAATTTAATAAATATTCAACCAGTAACTTGCTTCCTCTGTGGCAGCTCTTATGTTATCTACCCTAAAAATTTACATGACAGAATAGTGTCTCTTGTAAATGACCAAATCCTCATTCTTTTTTATAAAATTGAATATATAAATAAACAAATTCCGTCTTTTAAAAACTTGCTTTTTATATTATTATAATCATCACCAACAAAAAAAAACCAATATTATGACTATTTTATGTCTTTTTAAGGCACACTCATATATATATATATTCCAAAAAAAAAAAAAATTACAAATTACAAAATATATTCACAATCAAAAATTCACCTTATCTCATTCTCCTTTCCTATTTCAAACAATCACAACATAATCACACAAACTTCCTTTTTTTTTAAAAAAAAAAAACAACAACTATAATATAATCTTTAAAACATTCAATTAATAACCGATTTTTTTTTCTTTTTTCATTAATATTTTATTTAACTCTGATTTTATTTCATTAATTGTACATATTTTCCTTTATCATTGTTTCATTGTATGACTTAACACATTCCAAAGACATTATTTTAAAATCACCTCAATCTTGTTTTAATCTAGTTTTTAATTTATTCTTATTAGTCCCAACATATGTTATTTCTACATTCTTTCTAAAACAATACAAACATTTTATCAAATAAACTGAATTCATAATCTCTAATCTATTACACCCCCCATTACTATTAATTAGAAAAATTAAACTTGCTTTCTTTTTATAAACTGGACAAATTAAAACATTATATTTCCTATTAATCATTTTAACTACTTTTTTAACTTTAATAAATAAATCTGTGGATATATTGAAACCAACATAAATAACTTTTTTTTTCTATTTCTATCCCTATATAATCCCATTCTATTTTTTTATTTTATTTAGTTTTTTTTTTTTCATATGTCATAGCATCGTCGGGAGGCGAACTTACAACCGTCTGCAACCAACTACTTGCTTGCAAGGCTGCTGCGATGACATCTCAACTAACAACGCGTGACGTTTGATTTATAGTTTTGTTAAAAAATAAATGTTTAACTACACCCCTAGGATAATTCTTAAAAAACATTCATTCCTAATAATATCAACCTTATTCTTAAACAAATTACTATTAGAACATAATTTAATTGCTCTAACAATTTTATTATTAACAATATTAATTTCACTATGATTATCAATATCTGAAAAACAATTATTTAACAATCCAATTTTTTTTCTTAACACAGATGTTTCTATAATTACATTACCATTCCTACCATTTTTTTAAAAAAAAGTCTAACATCCATATATTCAATAACATTAATATATTATTTTTCTATAGTAAATTTTATTTTTTTAACTCTACCATTAATATAATTCAAAAAATTATCTTCAAGCCTATACAATGTTTTAAGTATAATAGGAATAAACCAGTTTTTATGTTAGATATGTTGATGATGATTTTATGTTTTTCAATGGTAATTAAATAAATGCAGACAATTTTTTGAATTATATTAATGATTAGAAAAAATGTAGAAATAATATTTGTTGGAAATAGTAATAATAAATTAAAAACTAGATTATAACAGCATTTGGGTGATATAAATTATGCTGTTTATTTACATGAATATGTTTAAGCATGGTGATTTTGAAGTAAAGCTTTTTGAAAGCATTAAGTCATACAATGACAGAATGATAAAGGAAGTTATGTACATTAATGAAATAAAACCAGAGTTAAATACAATGATAATGGAAAATGTGAAAAGAAAATAATAGGTTATTAATTGAATGTTTTACATGATATATATATTTTCTCTTTAAAAGAAGGAGGTTTTGTGATTATGTTGTGATTGTTTGCAATAAAAAAAGGGAATGAGATAGAGTGAATTTTTGAGTATGAATATATGAAGTAGTTTTTTTTTTTGGAATATGTGATATTTATAATATATATATATATATATATATATATATATATATATATATATATATATATATATATATATATATATATATATATATATATATATATATATATATATATATATATATTAGTGTGCCTTGAAAAAGTCTATATAAAATAGTCAAAATGTTGGATTTTTTATTGATGATTAGAGTCAATATAAAAAGCAAGTTTTTAAAAGAAGGAGTTTTTTTGTATCATATATTTTGATATTTATAAACTATTTTGGAAAAAAGAAGTGTGAAGTTGATATATTAAATTCTGTAAATAAACAATAATTTTTACCACTTCTTTCCTAAAATAATACAATTATTGTTGACACATGTTTCTTATTTATTCATTTTTTCCCCAAATATTTTGTATTTTTAAGTGAATATTGCTTGTAGAAAACTTATATTTTCCCCCCATTTTACGATGAATTTATCTGAATTTTCTATGATAAGTCACTTTTAGTGTTTTTTATTTATTTTACATTTTAGCATTTTACAATTTATTTTCTTCTAAAATCATTTGTCCTATTAACAGATTCAGGTCAATAGATGATAGGAATTTTGCATTTCCTTAAAAGCAAACTTCTGCCTCAAGGTATTAAGAATTGAGAAGGTATCATTTGAGGAGATCAAAAAAATTACCTTTTTTTTCAGTGTGAAACGGATCTACCATTATCTTTTCATTTACTCTTCCATTTTTTGTCACTCCAAAACCAACATTGGAATATAATAATTCAATGGAAGAATTGCACTTTTAATTAGTTGATTTAACCTTAGTCACTATGAAATTAGTTATCATTTCCAAGCACTTTATATTATCAATGATTTTTTGAAGCTTTACAATATATAACACTTCTCTCTTTAATATATTGCACATTTTGTTTTCCATCTTTTTTTAATGTGCAGATTTAATTCATTTTTGAACTTAGTAAACAAAATTCCATGTCTCTACAAAAATAAATGCAAACAGTGATAATAGCTTTTTCATTTTCATTACCACTATAATCATCTTATACCTCAGTCTTTTTATGAAGGTTTGTGAAGATGGTGTTTTAGATGTACTTCTATATTGGACTATTTCCTTAATCTAATATGAGAGTTGAATGTCTTTAGAAAAATTTAACTTTATTTAAATTTTCCAGAAAAATCAATTGTTTCTAAGAACACCACTAACACATTAGTTTAAAAAATTGTTTTGATAAGTGTTATTGGCCCCTCTTCAAGTGTTTCTATCCTGGCCAGTGGAAGTACTAGCATGGAAATCTAACATGAATACTTACATTCATAAATATTGCATTTTTAAGGTAACATTGTTACCACCTGAGTCATCATGCTAAAGGCAACCTCAGTAGAAATTTCATAAACTTATCTCTAAGGTTTCCATGATATCGTCCCATTTTCTTCTGGAAAGCACAGTTGATTAGTGGTTTACATACATTATGTACAGTCACAATAAACTGATTTATGGGATTGTTTGCCAGGTTCATGTGAGTACATTCATCATGTTCCTTCTTTGTATCTTCTTCCCTATCAAATATTTTTATGTATTCCCAATTGAACATAAGTTCCATGATACATACATTGTCTGGTACCTTAGACACATCTGTTTTTTTATTCTAATCATCAGTTTGAGTTCTAGTAAGCACTTTTTAATTTGATGACTAGTCTCACAAATATAGTTTCACATTTATATGGTATTTTATAGATGCAGTTTTTCCTTTTCAGCATTTAAAATTTGTAGATGTTAGAATTCTTCATCATATAGTATGGCTCTGGAAAGCTGTTATGATCTTACACTCCTTACAGATTTGTCTTAAGTTGACTTTTATTAATGGTGTATATGGGTACACTACAGTATCAATAAATGTTTTTTTTTTTCTTTTCGTGTTTCTTTTTGCAAATATTCCTAATCACGGATGTCAATGGTGATCCCATAGTCATTCTACAAAGTATATAGAATCGCAGAAAAATACCAATGCCAAAGCCATTATTTGTCTAAAATTTAACTATTAAGTAAAAAATCTGAAATTCTAAACATCTATATATCTTCAAAGCCAGATATCTAAATTAAATAGCTATATGGAGCTGAGAGATCTTCAGACAAACTATATATTAATAGATATAGTATTATAATATTGCTTAAGACTGCAAAACAAAGATTATAGTCAATAATAATTAATCATATATCACATGAACCAATTTTTAAGCTTGTAAATAAAAAATAAATTGATCTAATAAGCTTTATTGATAAATACCAGCAAACAAAACATTCAAAAATCTCTATCTAGAAACCATTACCCAAACTTAGACAAATGGTTTCATGCTTTGGTACACCTCAGTGACATGCAAGTGTAGTATCAGACACTATATTTATAAATAACAAGCCAAAGCCAAAAATTTATCTTAAAAATGAGGAATTATGTTGAAATATGTTGTTTTTACCTTTTGTGACTCAATGAAGTACCTTCAATGCTTTACATGTAATTCTTGTAACTTTGTATCCATACTTGGTATTAAATTTTTGCCACTTTTCTGTTTTTACCTGCTATAAGGAGTTCATGTAATTTGTTGTAATAATCAGTTGTATCAATTACAACTGTTGCATTGCATTTGTCAGCAGGTATAACTTCTCTCATTCAGAAAAAAATAATATATTTCAGAAAAAAATTATCATCTTTATGGTCTACCTAAAATCTATAAGGATCATGTCCAATAAGATCTATCATTAGTTCTAGAAATTCACCTTGCCAAAATTTGTCAAGATTTTTTATTATATACTTTTGTCTTTTGGTGTACAATTTTACACCCTTTGAATAATTAATCAAGTACATAAAAATTGAAAGTACCATCTCACTGGTAAACTTTGATGTGGAAAGTTTATTCACAAATGTACTATTTCAAGAAACATTGCCTGTTGCAAGGAAAAGATTAAATGGTGATAATATCTTAACCAGAACAACTTTTTTATATTGATAGTATAATGGAAAATCTAAACATTCTGCATAAAACAACCTACATTGTATATAACACAGAGTTCTTCCAACAAAATCAAGGAATAGCCATGGGCTCACAATTGTTACCCCTGATTAGCAATATTTATATGAAAGAACTTGATACTACACCCACAAAATTACTTCATATATATCTACAGTTTTGCTGCACTATGTATTGTCAAATGGTGAAGCATTATTACAAGCTTTCTGGGAAAACATCAACAAGATATCCCTATGATTAAATTCTCTATAGAATCAGTAAAAGAACAAAACTTAAAATTCTTAGGTGCTCTTGTGAAAAGGCTCCTTCATGGCAAAATCAAAAGTATAATATAACAAAAACTACACATCATCATCATCATCAACCATTATCAATCCACTGCAGGATGAAGGTCTCTCCAAGTTTAATCCATCTTATCCGATCTTTAGCTTCTCTTTTCCACAACACCCCTGCACATTTTCTTATTTCATCCATCCATCTCACATGTGGTCTCTTTCTGGGTCTTTTACAATCTCTTGGAATCCAGTTTAAAATTTCAATTGTCCATCTATTATCATTTCTTCTAGCAATATGTCCAACCCAACTCCATTTCAATCTTTTAATTTTTTTTCAATAAGGTCAGTAACACCTGTTTGTTGTCTTACCCATACATTGCATTTTCGATCTCTTCTTGTTACTCCCAACATACATCTCTCCATACTCCTTTGAGTGGTCTGAAGTCTCTGTATTGTTCTTCTATTAAGTCTCCAAGTCTCAGATCCATAAGTAAGAACTGGTAAAACATATTTGTTAAAAAACATTCTTTTCAAACACATAGGCATATTTCCTTTTAGTATCAAGTTATTTGTACCAAAAGCACTCCAACCAAGTTTAATTTTATGATTAATTTCATCCATTATGTTTCCATCTGTATTAATAATCTGACCTAGGTATTTGTAACTGTTAACTTCTTCTAATTCTTTATAATCAATCTTTATGTTCATATTTTGAGCAAATCGATTAAACATTACTTTAGTCTTTTTAACATTTATCTTTAGTCCTACTTTTCTACTTTCATCTGCTAACTCCTGCAACATTTCCTGCAGCTCTGAAGCATTATTTGCAAAAACAACTACATCATCTGCAAAATCTAAATGACTTAAGTACTCTCCATTTACTTTCATTCCTTTAGTTTCCCATTTTAATCCACAAAATACTTCTTGCAGCACTGCTGTAAAAAGTTTTGGAGATATGGAGTCACCTTGTCTTACACCTTTCTCAATGTTGATTTTTCCAGTATCATTATGTAATCTAATTGTTGCTGTTGCATTTTTATAAATATTCTTTAAAATATGACAATATCCTGGATCTATACCTTGATGATCCAATGCTTTAATCACTGAAGAAATGTGTATAGAATCGAATGCCTTTTCATAATCTACAAATCCAAAACATAATGACAACTCATATTCATTTATCCTTTCTATGACTTCTCTCAATACATGGATATGATCTATTGTACTAAAACCACTTTTAAATCCAGCTTGTTCTCTTGGTTGGTGGAAATCCAATGTTCTCTGTAGACAATTTGTAATTATCTTGGTAAAAATTTTATATAAAACTGATAAAAGGCTGATAGGTCTGTAATTTCTAATATCTTCTTTATCACCTTTTTAAAATATTAATATTATTACTGCATTCTTCCAATCTTCCGGTACATCTTTATCATTTAGACATTTGGTATATAACTTTGCTAAAATTGTTTCTATTTCTTCACCTCCTTCTTTTAATATATCAATTATAATTCCATCATTTCCTGGAGCCTTTCCTTTCTTCATACATTTAATTGCATGTCTCACTTCTTTATTTAAAATTCTGGGCAATTCGAAAGATGTAATAGATATAGGAGGTACTTGTAAAAAAACTACACATATAGCAAAATATTTATCCTATATATCCAATCACACATGCAACACAAAGAATGGAGTTATATTATCCTATGGTACAAAGCAAAATAATTGTTCAGAAACCAATGATTTGAAAGATGAAAAGATCTATATACAACATATTCTTATGAAAATGTTTATTCTTCAGTTGTTATTAAAAAAATCTTAAATAGGTCACAAAAACCATCAGAGTGTACCCATATATACCAAAAATAGCAGACAAATTAAAGAAAAAACTGGAATCAGTTAAACATCAGGAACAGTTTTCCAGAGCCATGCCACACTATGAATAATTTTGACACCTACAGAGGCTAAACTTGAAATATTAAAAATAAAAGGCTGCATTTATGAAATGTCATGCCAATGTGGAAGATATTTGGTGAGACGAGTTATCCCATTGAAATGCACTTGCATAAACACAAATTGCTGATTAGAATAGTGATAAACAGATGTATCTAAGATATCAAACTGTGTATATACTACAATATATATGTTCAATTAAGAAAACATGAAAGTATTGAATAGAGAAAAGCTACAAATATCCTTTTAAAGAAGCTACTCACATGGCATTGGCTTAACAAGAAAATGTGAAGAAGTCAGATGGAACCTCATAAATAATTATATAAAATTTCTACTGACTGGTGCCCTTGCAGGATAACTATGTTGGTTAGGGCATTATCTTAAAAATTCAATACTTAAGAATTTTAGCATTCAGGTTCAATCCCCATGATAGTAATGTCACTGGTCATGATAAAAATATTTGAAGAGTGAAGAACAATACCTCTCAAAATATTGTGTATATACTATTTTTATTTGATGTACTATTGCTAATAATAGATTGTATTTGGAATATTTAAACAAAGTTACATTTTCTAAAGACATTCAATACTCACATTAGATGATGTAATTAGTTCAATATATAAATACATTTAAACACCATCATCACAAACCTTCAGAAAAACACTGACTTATACAGCCAATTATAATGATAATGAAAGTATAAAAAAATATAATCACTAATTGAGTTCATTATTATAGGGGACTTATGAAAATTTGACTCTTAAAGAAGAAAATGAATTAAGTCTGCCCATTAAAAAGTATAAAGATGTAGAGAAAAATGTGCAATACATTAAAGAGTGAAGTGCTATATATTGTAAAACTTAAAAAAAAATGATTGATAATATAAAGAACTTGAAAATGATAACTAATTTAATAGTGACCTAAATTTAAATCAACTAATTAAAAGTGCAAATCCTCTTTTGAATTATTATATTCCAATGTTCATTTTGAAATGACAAAAAAATTGAAGTGTAAATGAAAAAATAATGGAAAATCAATTATACAGTTACAAGAAGCTAATTTTTCTGATCCCCTAAATGATATCCTCTCAATTCTTAATATCTTGAGACAGGAGAAGTTTGATTTTAACGCACTACAAATTTCATATCATCTATAGACCTGAATCTGTTAATAGGACAAATGAGTTTAGAAGAAAACAAATTGTAAAATGCTATAATTTAAAATAAAAAAAACACTAAAAGTGACTTATTATATAAAATTAGATAAATTCATTGTAAAATGAAAAAAAAAATAGTTGTTTGTTAAAAGCAATATTTGCTTTTACATGCTTGTTCACAATAATTTTGTTAATATCTGAAGAAATTGTAAACGAATCTGTTTGTTTATTTAAAAGATAAACGAGAATATGGTCACGGAGGGATTTATTTATAATACTAATATTACATTATAAGTGGATTCATTTTATTCTTTCCTAAATACTATATCTTGTGTTGGGAATCAAAGTATTCATTTATTATTAACACTCTTAAAAAAGCGCATGCACAATAGCTTGACAGGCTGATTTTTAATGTATTATAATGATCTTATAATGTGTATTATAATGATCTTATAATGTGAATCATTTTTGATATACATAATTTTGAACTAATATTTAATTAGTTAATTATACTATAATTTTGTAGTTATACATTTTTAGTTATTGTTTTAATTATAAATTTATTTAACGCACAAGTAATTATTTACTAAAAAAAATAAACCTAAAGCATTTGTGGTTGAAAATGCGAAGGTAGGGATCTCTACAGATCTTAACCACAAGCTTACTTTCTATATAAATAGGTGAAGCTGAAGCGGTTAGATTGTGAAGCTTTTATAAACTATTGAAATGTATTTGTGCTATGGTGTATATAACTATTATGGGAATATACGCAGGTAACAATTAACTTAATGCTATGGGAATATACGCAGGTAACAATTAACTTAATGCTATGGGAATATATGCAGGTAACAATGCTATATATGTGTATAATAATGTTTTGTTAAAAGAAAATTATACGTATATAACAATTAATGTTTTATTAAAATAAGTTTTATTAAAAGAAATAGACAGGAATTTTGTAATTAAATTTGGTACGCTATTAAAGATAAGCGCTTCAGATCAGAAACTAATTAAGCAGCTAGATTAAAAGTGCTGATTACTAAAAGTAGACAATAGCTAAAAATTAATTGGTTTCTGAAACATTCCTTAACAAGAAAAAAGAAGGAACAAAAAATAACTAAGCAGCACTTGTAGCGGAGAACTCATTGAATGCACATGAAGGTCAAGAGTTTTAACTTAGCAATGGAACAAACCCAGTGAATTCCACCATTGAAGGTTAAAAAGTGGACCTAGGAACTTTGCAGGCCTCACCGGTCTATATTATGTTTTTTTGTATGCCTTCATGGCCAGCGTTCGTAAGTTAAACTTAATTGTCTTATAACTATATATATATGTACTATTATTTATCCGACTCTTAATTCTATTAAACTATTTGTATAATCATTTGGTTTCTGCTGTCTATTTACCTGATGGTTAAGCCGAGTGAGTGGCTGTACACAGCAGAAAATTGGCGCAGTTAATCGACAGGATACGTTCCAGTAGAAAAATCTGGTGCAATTTAGAAACAGTAGTGGATTCAAATTGAATTGTATAATGTAGAGAAAGCTACAAGGAAATTGAGAATCGAAGTCTGGGTGAATATAGAATTGGTAGTCGGAAAAATTGTTTTAGTAAGCATATTAATAGAAATTTGTCTCAGTAAGCATGTTTAATAGTTATCTCATAGCGAAATAGAAATTTTTTTATCAAAAAAAAAAGCAAAATAGAAAATGATGACATCAGTGCCTCAGGTAACAATTAACGAGTTCAACGTTAATAACCCTTTTGTTGGCCAATTTATCTTAAGAGAATCGAGAAACTATTTTTGATTAATGGTACGACAAGCAACCCCATTAAAGTTGCCACGTTATTGTGTTATGCCGGGCAACAAGTAATCGAAATAGCAAATAGACTCTGTGATCACGAAGAGCCAGAGAATTTGCCATATAATGTAGTTACGAGGAAATTAAATAATTTTTTCAGTCCCCAGCCTTCGAAGCATGTCGCAAGACTACACTTCAGAAACTGAAGGCAAAACAAGGGAGAGCGTATACGAGATTATGATCAAGCTCTAAGAGAACTTGCTAAAAGTTGCAGTTATGGTGATGCCTTAGAGCAGTGGTGCCCAACCTTTAACTTGACATGAGCCAGTTGAGAATTTAAAAAAATTTGGGGAGCCACAATTATATATTACATTTTTCATATTACATTTATAAACATGGTACTTGGGTACTAAACCTGCAATGTAGGGAGATAGGTGGGGGGATGGCCTATTCACATTGGTATCAATCCGCCATTTCTAATGTGGCCAAAATAACGTGTACATGGATCTTTCTCGATGAAAACATCAATATATACAGCAAAATATATATGTGTACATGAATCTATCTCGATAAAAACAACTATTTACAGCACTAAACATCAATATATATATACAGCAAAATATATACGTGTACACGGATAAAAACAACTGTTTACAGCACTAAACATCAATATATACAGCAAAATATATATGTGTACATGGATCTATCTTGATAAAAACTATTTCCAGCACTAAACACAATATATATACAGCACCAAACCAAACGTCTACAAGGATCTTTCTCAATAAAAACAACAATATATACAAGAGCACTAAACACAATATATATATATATATATATATATATATAGCACCAATATATATATGTATGGTGCTATATATATATATATAGCACCAAACCAAACATGTACAGCAAAAAAAAAATGGTGTAATATGTTAAAAAGAAAAAAAATGTAAATACATTTTATTTATTAAAAATTTGGTAACATACATATAAATTACAGGAAAAATATATTTTATTTAATGTGAAACCTGACACTGGATATCGTTATTGTTTGTATTGTAAAAATGTTTATTTTTTAGTGTGTGCATGTTCCATCAAGGAACATAAAATATTTTATCAATTTTTTTGAAGAGTGCAATTCGAGCCACATTAAACAGTTACGCGAGCCACATGTGACTCGCGAGCTATGGGTTGGGCATCTCTGCCTTAGAGGATAATCTGCTTGAGCAATTACTTTGGGGCATGTCAGATGATAGGCTTAGGCAGCAGTTACTGGCCTCAAGAGAGTTAACGTATGACAAAGCAACCAAAATGGGAGTAGCCCACGAAATAGTACTCGACCAATCGGAAGAATTTAGAAATTTTACCCACAAAAATGACGGTAATGCGTATATTCGGAAAACTGAAAATAAGTCCCAACCTATTAAGAGCAAAACATATGAGATAGTGTGTTATTGCTGTGGAAAAAAAGGTCACATGGCTCATAAGTGTAAATATAATAAAGAGCATTGTAGGACTTGTGGTAAAGTTGGGCATTTGCAGAAAGTAAAAGGATTGTGGCAGCTCACCAACTTGTAAAGTCGAAAATAAAAAAAATGTGATATTTACAATACACAGATTGGATACGGAAGTCAGTTTATGCTGACAGTTAATTTATTAAAGACACCAGTAAAATGGAAATTGACAGCGGAGCAGGCGTGTCAATGATGACACTTGAAGACTGGGAGAAAGTAGCGAAAAATCGAAAAAATCCTCCTTTATTAATGAAGACAAGTTTAAGGGCAAAAGACGCTAGCGGAAATAGTATGAAAATATTAGGGAAAGTGATGGCTCAGATTGAATTGAATAGTAAGGTTCGAACACTACCGTTATATATAGTACAAGGCAGTCTAAATCCTATTATAGGTAGGGAATGGTTTGATGCTTTGGGAATAGAGATATGTGTAATAAATAAAGTTGCTATTGAGCAAGAAATGAGAAATAAATATTGTGAATTATTTAAAAGTGATGAGGAAAAAATTATTACGACGCCTATAAACATAGAGCTACAAGGTGGCGCGACCCCCATTATCTGCAGACCCAGAAAAGTTCCTTTTGCGCTGCAAACTAAAGTAGAACAAGAGTTGATAAATCTGGTTAGTAAGGGTGTATTAAGACCAGTCGAGAAAACGGAATGGGTGACTCCAATCATGGTTATAACTAAACCAAATGGGCAGATTCACATTTGCGGAGATTATAGGACCACAATAAATAAAAACATCACTAAAAGTCAGTATCCTGTACCTAATGTCAGAGAAATACTGGCAAATATGCAAAAGGCAACTCACTATGCTAAAATTGATTTGAAGGCCGCATTTCACCAGATACCAGTTTCTGAATGCACATCAGAATTGCTAACTATTACAACACATAAGGGATTGTTTAAGTATAATAGATTGCCTTATGGAATTACGGTTGCACCAAATATTTTCCAGACCAAAATGGACATGCTGTTCCAGCAATTGGATGGTGTAACACCGTATTTTGATGACATTTTGGTCATGGCCAATTCAGAAGAGGAATTACGTGAACGAGTTTTAAAAGTTTGCGACAAGTTATGTAGTTTCGAAGCTAGAATAAACACAGACAAATGTATCTGAATGGCAACTGAATTAAAATTCCTGGGACACATAATCTCAAAAAAGGGAAAAAGACCTGACCCTCAAAAAATTGCAGCCGTAAAAGAAGCACGAAGACCCAGAAATGTTAAAGAACTTCAAGCTTTCTTAGGACTTCTTAATTATTTTGAAGTTTTTCTTAAGGGGAAAGCTCACATAGCAAAACCGCTATACAATTTATTAAAAAAGAACCAAAAATGGATTTGCGATCAAACCCAAGAAAAAGCTTTTTGTGACACTAAAGAATTATTAACGTCAAACAGCTTATTAGTACATTACGACAGTAGCCTCGAATTGATATTGACAACAGATGCATCCGAAGTTGGAGTAGGGGCACTCTTAAGCCATACAGTAGCTGACGATGAGCCACCAATCGTCTACGCTTCAAGAACATTAACAAAAGCTGAGCAAAATTATAGTCAACTAGATAAAGAGGTGTTGGCTATCATATTTGCAATAAAAAAGTTTCACCAATATTTATATGGTCGACAGTTTAAAATCTTTACCGATCATAAACCGCTGTTGGGATTATTAGCAAAAAATAAAACTGCACCTGATCATCTAAGCCCTAGAATGTTACGTTGGGTTAATCTGTTGTCAGGCTATGATTTTGATCTAAATTTCAAAAAAGGAAAGATCATTAAACACGCAGACACACTGTCAAGAATGCCCATTAAAGCTGAACTACAAAAAGACAATCAAACTATTAACTATATCGATAATTGGAACAACGAATTAATAACCAGTGAAAAGGTAGCTAATTGGACTAAAGCTGACAATGGATATAAACACTTAAGTAAATGGATCAGCAAAGGCGGGCCACAAAGTCGGCCCGAGAGACTACATAAAACTTTATGGGACGTAAGACAAAGATTGTCCATAAACAAGGGATATATTTTAATGGATGATAGAGTGTTGATACCGAGCAGTGGGCAGAATAAGATTCTTCACTTAATTCATCAAGGTCATCCTGGGATAGTGCGGGCCAAAGCTCTGGCTCGTAGTTACATATGGTGGCCCACAATAAATATTGATATAGAGAAATATGTGAAATCATGTGAAAGTTGCCAAGTAAATGCAAATATGCATGAGAAAAAATATGCTGCTTGGCCGGCATCTGAAAGAGCGTGGAGCCGTATTCACGTTGACCATGCTGGACCATTTCACGGCTTTATATTTTTGGTAGTGATCGACACTTATTCAAAGTGGATGGAATATAGAGTAGTGAAAAACACCAGTACCGAAAAAACAATCGCAAAACTGAAGGAGATTTTTGCTTTTCATGGGATTCCTGAAACAATTGTGTCTGACAATGGTACCAGTTTCACATCCACTAAATTTGAAGAATTTCTCACAGAATGGGGAATTAAACACTTAGCCACGCCCATATCACCCGGAGTCCAATGGTATTGCAGAAAAGGCAGTACAAACTTTGAAGCAAACATTACGGAAGGAAGGCACTGCAAATGTACAAGACACCTTACATTCTGCCTTATTATATCAACATAGTACTCCGTGTGCTACAGGCAAATATCCTGCAGAATTAATTTTCGGACGGAAACTATGCACAAAACTATCGTTAATCCACCCACAACAAAACTTTACACATTACGAAAGCAACACTGAAGATACTATTTACTCCAAAGGAAAAAAAGTCTGGGTTAGAGACATTATCAGGAAACACTGGGTGAAGGCCTTTGTAAAAGAAATACTGTCAAAACAAATAATACTTGTAGAGACAGAAACTGAAAAAACAACGCGCAAGCATATAAATCATGTGAGACGTCGAGAAGAATTAGTGCAAACCGGAAGTACTGCAGCACCACACATTCCCAAATGCAAAGAGAATTCTGATGATCAAGAAACTGAAGGAGCCAACAAAACACCAGTAGAAGAGAAATACGACGATCAAGAGACTAACAAAACGCCATTAGAAGAGAAAACATCTCCACGCAGATCTTCGAGAACAAGAAAAGAACCCGCTTACTTAAAAGACTATGTAAGACTTCAGAAACCATAATTTCTGAAGTGGTGGAGGTGCTATATACGTGTATAATAATGTTTTGTTAAAAGAAAATTATACGTATATAATAATTAATGTTTTATTAAAATAAGTTTTATTAAAAGAAATAGACAGGAATTTTGTAATTAAATTTGGTACGCTATTAAAGATAAGCGCTTCAGATCAGAAACTAATTAAGCAGCTAGATTAAAAGTGCTGATTACTAAAAGTAGACAATAGCTGAAAATTAATTGGTTTCTGAAACATTCCTTAACAAGAAAAAAGAAGAAACAAAAAATAACTAAGCAGCACTTGTAGCAGAGAACTCATTGAATGCACACGAAGGTCAAGAGTTTTAACTTAGCAATGGAACAAACCCAGTGAATTCCACCACTGAAGGTTAAAAAGTGGACCTAGGAACTTTGCAGGCCTCACCGGTCTATATTATGTTTTTTGTATGCCTTCATGGCCAGCCTTTGTAAGTTAAACTTAATTGTCTTATAACTATATATATGTACTATTATTTATCCGACTGTCAATTCTATTAAACTATTTGTATAATCATTTGGTTTCTGCTGTCTATTTACCTGATGGTTAAGCCGAGTGAGTGGCTGTACACAGCAAACAATTAACTTAATGCTATAAATAATAGAAATATACGCAAGCACATGTTATAAAAAATATTTTATTTTTGTTACATAACAATATTTTCATATTGTTATTCGTTAATAAACATGTTAAAGTTGATTTTTAAATTCAGGGCGGTCTTTTATTTATTTTCATTATTTATTTTATTTTACAAAACAAAATATCGATGAAGCACATACTTACTTATTTACATATATCATATCAAATTAATATATTAGCATATTAAATAACTTAGTTTCATAATAATTTATTGAAATATTACTATGGGATATTGATGGTAATGCCTGAAGAGAATTAAATGCAATTTCTGCCCTGAATTCGAATTCTGAGCATAACGGAACCGTCAACAGTGGTGCAGATTGGCATGGTATTGAATAATTTAATTTTAAAATTTATCTTCATTAATGCAGATTCAATTTTAAATTACAATTACATGTTTCATCCATGGCATCTTATATGAAGACCCTTAGTTTGAAAATAGTTAGATGTGACAACTTCAATTCCTGAAAAAGAACCATACCACTATACGAATGATGTGAATCAAAATGTAAACATTATTATTCAAATGTATACTTTATTAATTAACTTGGTGTCCCTTTTTATAAACCACATACTTGTTTCACACAATCTCCACATATGTGAGAGCCCTGAGTATGGATAAATATTACTAATAAAAATGTTATCAAATTTAAAATAATTCTGAAAAAGTGCATTGTTATCATTAAAATATTAAAAAGTCTAAAATGGAGCTGGAATGAATATATTGTCAAAAGTGATGATAAATAATTGATACTAAAAATGTTAAACTGATTGTAGAAGATCTGGTTTAAATCTTATGTGAGGCTGTATATTGAAGTTAAACTTTAATGGAACAATGGCTGCAGAAAAAAGATTATTGTTGGTTTATGTGTAAATATAACAAACTCAGATTCATAAAAATAAAATGAAATATTTATTAATTAAAACAAATATCCAAATATGTATTTGCAATATATACAATTGTTATACCTTCCTCTGTAGCTGCCATGAAACTATTATTGTAAAATACTTTAGGCACCATTGTACATTTGTACTGTGGAATATTTTCTCATGATCAAGTGTGGTAACATTTCTGGCTATTCTTTGACAACTGGCATCATGTTTGATTCATATTCTAGTACCATCCTGTTCTGATGTGAGTTTGCTTCACTGTTTTAACTATATAGTAGACCATTGTTGTATTATTATTCAGGTTTGACAGTATATTGTTTTTGCATCTTGTATTTCAAACTGGACTACTATTTATAACTAGAATAACATTATAATAAAAACAATTAGACTGACATAGCATCTCCACTCATTGAACTGAATAGGCCATTGGATATGTGTTAACTATTTATAAATCTATTGGATCACAGTGACAAATGCTCAGCCCAATCAAACTAAAATAAAACTAGTCCAGTAGTTGAAGAATAAAATCTCTCACTTTAGCTAAATTGAGCCTTGGATAAAATAGACAGTCAAATATTTTTGGATCCATTTACCACAATTGGGAATCACCAGGTTCAATTACTTTTTCAGCAGCCGATCCAGCATTTTTGTGTTTATATATGGTGAATGAAAATTGTACAATACTAACTGCTGGATAGTAACTAATTTACTGTTGGCTGGTGACTATTCACTGCTACTTGATGGCTTTTCACCAATGTCATATGACATGTCACTGTTGATGATGAATCTCAAGTGTTGACTGGTGGTATATATTTTAATTTAAGCTTTTTCCTTTGTCTGTAATCTTACTGGACATATCTTGTTGCATAAGCTATGCTTGTATTTGGATCAATACAGCTGAAAGCAATTTACTGATTCCTTTAAATATATAGATTAGAAATTGAACAGCCATTATTCAAATTCAGCACTTTTTTCATGGATTTTCCAAGGAATCAAATCCAGTTTATGATCAATTATATTCGGAGTGACCCTATTTTATTTTTGAGATGGTTTGTATTAGTCACTATAAACCTCAAGCAATTGCACTATAAAATGTTTAATTATGCATAATAACATTTTCTTTTTTGAGTCAAAAGTGATATGTGTTACATTCAGTCATTACTCTCCTGTTAAGATGCATTCCATAGTTATTTCTTTATTAATTATAGCCCATATCTTTCAGAACATAATGCACACCACATATCTGGTTTCCAGTTTCATTGTTATTAGTGTATTATTAATACTATTTGCAAAATCTAAATCAGTAAGTCTAACTTCATTTATACCAAATTAATAATTGTATTTTGTATTACACTTCTATCAGTTTGGAATAATAACTTTTATTATTTCCTGAACTATATACACTGATTAAAAAAACAAAGAGCATTTTTGTGATCGGCATGCTTATGATATATATACACTGTATCCAAGTGTGGACATTCAATGTGTGATTGTTTTGATTTATCACATCTCTAATAAATTATAACAATTTTATTATAAATATTACATTCTATAAGATCATTGTTATGAAGAAAAGATTCAAATGATCTAACTTTCTGATCCATAGCATTAATCTTTGGATGATTTCTGTTTACGGTTCTCTCAGCAAGAGTCACATAGAAAACGTTGAATCATACATAAAACAACAGTATTTTAACAGCTTGATTCTAACATAGTGGTATTTTATTATAGAAATGAAGGGATTTCTTTAAAATTGCAGTTCAAAATTCGATTTTCTGAAATTAGCACCAAAATGTCTAAGATTCTTCTCTTCCCTTTGGGTACAGTGATTTAGTAATACATCTGTATTAATGTTAAGAGTATTGGCAGAAAATGTTTCACAGTAACAATTATAATTTATCAATATCAAGCTTAGCTGTCAGCATGAGTTCTGTCAGTACTTGTATAACCTCCTATGGATCCACGTATTTGTTGGTAATCTTAATTCAGGCTTTTAAATTTGATTAGCATGTATATAGAAAAGTAACTTGATACATGCACGACTGGGAAATATTAGGATAAATTGAATGAAAGTCTTCTAATTAGACAATTAAAGCCAAATTGATTATTTTTCTAACTGGAAAACAATTTTTTTAACTATTCTTAATAGTTAAAAAGTTACTATTAGTCATTGACTTTATTAGCTTTCTATTGGTATAATAATTAATGAAGGTGTAAATTCACATTTTCATTTTAAACATATTTACAAAGTTGCCAGCCAAGGAAGCAATTGGTGGCCAAAGTCAGTCACTTTTATAGATTCCACGATTGTCAACCAGGCTGACAATAGAAGACAATATTTTATTTAGATCATTGTTAATATTGACCACTTTTACGTGGAAAAATTGGACTAATTGGAAGCCAATTGGTTCATATAAATGGATTATTGTTGGACTTTGTAATGTTAGATAAAATTGTGAAGAGAAAATTGATTTAAAAGTAGGCATGTAATGCAATGATTTATATATTAAAAACAAATGCAGAATAATTCTATTCCACATACATTTATAATAGAAGGGCATTATTCTGAAAAATGAATGTGAACATCAGACAGAGTAGCAAGATTATTTATTTAATAAAACATATTAAATGAAGATATTTTAAATTTATGAACCAACAAGTTCTCCATGTTCTAGAGGAGATGATTTTTATATGAAGATATATAAATCTTTCAATAAGGCTGAATAACATTTTAAAATTGTCATAGGAATCTGTAATGCAAGAAATGGTAAACTATTGAAAAATCAAAATAATATGGGTACATTTGATTATAGTCATATAAATGAGACTTAAAACTGATTATATGGACTTCTAGCGAAAAGGTACATGTGAGTTTTATATTAAATGAACAGAGCAGACTTATTTTAAATAAATCTAAAGTTTCAGGCCTTCCCTTCAAAAAAACATGTTTACAAAATAATGGCGATTAGGAAATGTCATATTAATATTTACAGTTACAGTTTATTTATTTTTATTACTGTTATTTTAATAAAAAAAATCATTATGAAAAATTTAATTATAATGTTTACAGTTTATTAACAATTAATATTTATTTTGTATTAACCTATGAATAGAAAAATGAAAAATTATGTGTAGATTTCTCTTAAGTAGTTTTTCTAATCGATGATAGTATTATTGGACAAGTCCAATTTATCTTGTCCACCATTCAATGCACTCTAAATCTCTATTCCAGCGATAAATAAATACCCAACTTTGATCAATATAAAAAGTTTGCCAAAATACTATTGACAAAAAGAAACACATTTAATTAAAAGATAGTATGCAATGTTCACGGCATCATGTGACTTCCATATTATAACATAAGTAAAAAATGAAAGAAAGACTTCTTAATGTCATTTGTTAGATTTTATTTATTTTTTTATAATTCTACCATTAATTTATTAATTTTATTTGCTAATTTAAGAAATAACATATATGGGGTAAAAGTATATGAATAAATAAATTGTATAGATCCCTGAAGCTATATAATTATCAATAATATCGGTGCCATATTGGTTTATTGGAAAACTAGCATGTATAAAAAAAAAAAAATATTATATAAAATTTTTCTTTGAAAATTTGCTAAAGATTAATTAAAGGGCATAAGAATACTCCAAAAAAAAAGGTACATACGAATTGGACTATATTTTGAGTTACGAAAATATATACCTCATTATATATAACATTTAAATTCCAAAAAAGAAGACCAAAAATCAATATAAATATGTATACCTTTTAAAAAAATTCTATTTGATAAACTCGATTTTATTATAACTGAATGCAAGATACACGCGCATTAACTATAGTTATCTGTTAAAAATTACCGGTTGTATCATATTAATTTACTCATAATTTAATTTTTTTTATCGCAGAATGTAACAAATAACGAAAAAAAAAAAAAGAAATTACATTAACAATCCCATAGATTACGCATAAGATAATTATTGTCGAGATTAATTAGCTTTTAATATTTTATCTGTTTTCACTTTTAGTTACATTATTTTAATCCTTTAAATAAAATCCCACATAATACTAGTCATTTACAAATTATTTGAAAGTTTTTCATCGATTAATTTAATGCTTAAAGATTTTCAAAATAAATTTACATTTTATTTATACTTTCAAAATAAACTTAAAAAGTTCATGGTTTAAAAGCTATTATTGCTCGTTTATATTTAATTCACTTTACCGATTGTTTTCCCCCCGGTTATAAGCACGTTGTTTAAAAATGATTTTTTTAGTGTTTAAAAATGTGTTTTTTAGTGTTACTTACTTTGAATTAAAAATAACCTTTTTTTTCTATAACTGAGGCCATATTTTTAATACTTGATAACAAATTTACTATTGTGTTTTTTGAAAAAAAAAAAAAATCGAAGAAAATGTATTGTAAGCTAAATTATTCTTCACGTATCAAGTGTAATAAACGGAGTAGAAAATATTGAAAGGAGATCACAGTTTATACTTTTTTTTAATATGTCGAAATGTAACCGAGAGCGAACCCGGGCCAGCTGCTTGGAAGGAAGCTATGCTAACCGCTAGGCCACCAACGCTTGACATCACAGTTTATACTTGAGGAATAATTTAATTTGACAAATTTTCTGTGTTATTTATTTATGAGAGCTAAACATATTTTACGTTTTTTTTTTACTCTTCGTCAATTCTTAAATAATATGAAACACTATTTTGTAACGCATTAACACTTAGTTTTCCTTTTAATTAGGTCTATAGTAAAATTTACATGTTGTTTCTTATAAGAAATTGCAAGATTTTCTAGGAATATTTAAATAATAAATATCAAGTGTTTTTTTTCTTCACAGACGACTTTAATGTATTGAAATTAAAAATTTGAAATAAAGTGTATTTTTTCATTTATTTGATTATAATTCTTTTGCCTTTACTGTATAGTTTTAAAGTATATGAAAATAAATATTGAATATATGTTTAACAGTATTAAGTTTACTATGCTTTTTCCTGCTATAATTTTATTTAAACTGTGATTTGAATAGAGAAATATGTAACCGATCGAATAAACCTGATTGAAATAAAAATCTGTAAACCGTTTGTTTTGAATTACATAATAAATCGTTTGTTTATAATAATTATTGTATTAATTTCAAGTTTATAAACCAACATCATTCATTTATTGTTCAGATTGTTTTCATGACCTCTGACCACTAGATCTAGCTTTGTCTCAAGGCCCATAAACCCCTGCTCCATTTGAAAGCCGTTGGCATATGGGGTTTTGAAACCTTGCCATTTGGAAGTCTTAGTATCCTTCTTTAACTTTTATGCAAAGGTTGGAAGTGTTCTGCATTATTGCTCTCACCAGCAGGTTCAACTGGATACTGCTGGGTTTCTGTAACTTTTTCACTATTTTTTTTCAAGCTTTGGCTTTTAATTGTCATGGTTTTGTCTAGATAATTACTTTGTGTACTTTTCCTGAGCTTTTTAGTTTGTCCTTCGCAAAGTATGGAAAAACTAGTCATGCTGGCATCTCCCTGAGAATAAATTTGAGAATGACTTAATATATCATAATGTTTGAGTCAAGTATGAACAACTCTAATCAGGATAGAAATAATTTAATTCCAGAAGACTTTCAATCAGTCAATGATGAATTTAATAATAGAATTCCTCAGAAATTATTTAATTCCTTTCTTAGCTTCCAGAATTAGTATACTTTAACATTGAGCACAACAAATAAAAAATGTGAACTTTTCATATTTCCAATAAATGAGCTATTTGTCTTAATCAAGGACTTAAATATCATTGATTCAATAAGAAGGGTGTACTATCACCCTAACAAAAATATGTCACACTAGAATTTGAGAACACTTTAGCCAAAGAAAGATTCAAAAGATCTCAAATGTTTCTAGATGGAAAATATTTAGTGAAAATTGACCTGGAAAGACCAAGATTGATAACAGGTATGGTGCGGAATTGTCATCTGGCATTTGGAAAAAATGAATTGCAGGGACTATTAGTACAGTTTGGTTCTATTGAATGGTTCACTTTCCTAATGGAAAGAAGAGCAGGGATTCAGCTGCCATCCAATAACACAATATTTACAATGAGGCTGACTAAAGGTATCAGTCCACTGGATATACCATCTATTCTTGAGCAGAATAAAAACCCAATATCCATAGCAATTTGAGGAATTCAACCACAGTGTTATGGATGTGGAGACACTGGTCATTTAATTAGGGCCTGTCCAAAAAGAGTATGCACAGAATGTGGGGAAAGCTATAATGGATTCCACAAATGTACAATAACATCAAGCAATCCACTTATAAATCAAAAATTTAGAACTAAAATCACAAGAATCTCATTTAAAAGATAAAGTGAAAACAAATAAGCTACATTATAAAGAAAATCAAGAAACCTTGCACAGTAGATTTGAAGATGGGACAAATGCAGGTGAAGCTAGAGATACATCCAAAGAGATAAAGAAACAATCAGCACAGGCAGAACTGACCAACTCCGAATCAATACAATCTGAAGAATCTGAAGGCACATTAGAAGAAATAGGTCAATTAAAAGAAGCTAACATGTTCAGTGATACAGAATTCAGTGAGAATGGTTCAACTCAAATGGGTAAAATGACACAAGGTGCAAGTTTCAAGAAGAAAAATAAGAATGGCTCTGGCTCGCAAACCGATGAGTGTAGTGTTGTGGGCTCAAACATTGAGCTGTGTGGTGAGAAAGAAAAGAAAACTGAGGATCTCTCAAGGAGAAAGAGAAAAAGGAAAAGAAGACAGAATAATTTCTCTCATCAGGAGTCAGGGGATGTGTTGGAATCTGAATCAGAAGGTCATATAGTTAATAACCCAGAGGTAATGGAACATGATATTGTAGCTCATCCCATGATCTTCAAATGTATTGTTGAATCTAAAGGGGCATGTCTTTTTTGGAAAGGGGATGTATGTAGCAAGAGTGAATTAGGGCAGATAATTTCAGAAGAGGCAGATAATCCAGAGGGGAAAAAATCAATAACATAGAAGAGCAATGGAATAATGAGGCTCATAGTGACAGGTTCAGAAGCAGGCAATGTGAAGTAGTGCAAGGTATCTCAGAAAAGTCTGATAATCCAGTGGAAGAACTTGATAATGTAGAAAAGCAATGGAGCAATGAGGCTCATAGTGACAGTTCCAGAAGCGAGGAAGTAGATGGCTATCCAAAAAAAATGCAGCAACAAATTAGTACTAGTCCTGTGTGTACTGATGAAACAGAAGAAATCACAGATGATGAAGAAATAAGCTCACAAGAGGAAAATTTTGAAGAAAATTCAGAACAGGAAAGCGATAGAAATTCAGAAACAGATTAAAGTATGAAGTCCATAAATGCGTTTTATACAAAGATATGGCAACATAGATGAAGTTTTAAGGATCTGTGAATTAAAGAAATTGGCAATTCAAAGGCTCTTATGAATCAATGGAGAAGACTAGGGTTATTGACTGTAGTATGATCTCAAGATTTCTTTTAAACAAATGTATTTACATCATGTAGCGGGTGATCAGTCATCTGCATTTTTTCCTTAATAAAAAAAATATCATTCATTCAAAGGTACAACATATTATAGAATCTAGTATTTTATATATCTACTTATCAATGACAGAATTGTAATATTTCTACCTCTCTTGATATTTAAGTTGGAATAATTTTTGTTTTTAATTACAAAGACAATAGTCAATCAAAATTAGCTGCCAACGATTGTCTAATAGTTTGTCAAAATTCTTTTGTTTGCATTCCCAGTTTATATATATATTTATATATATATATATATATATATATATATATATATATATATATATATATATATATATATATATATATATATATATATATATATATATATATATATATTACAAAACCTGCATTAAACAGATATAAATTTAGAACTTGCAACCACATATGGATTATTCAATATCATTTACCTCTAGGATATATCAGTAGTTGTGTTGGCAGTATTTAGAATTGAAAATGGTTATGACTGCCCTCTAAATCAGTACCAGAATTTTTTAATTTTATTTCAAGATCTTCAATTTTTAAAGAAAGTTTATTTCCTTCCTTATATAGATTGTTTAAAAATGATTTTATTTTAAAAATTTTAGAGATAACAATTAATTTTTCATTTTCATGGTGCCATCTTTTTACTACTCTATATATATATATATATATATATTTTTTTTTTTTCAAATCAAAGAAAACCTAAACATATTTCCATTATTTTTTTTAACTTTTCACCTATTCATAAACATTTTGAAAGCCTTTTAAAATTGTCGTTAGAATATTATTGAAAATAAGTGATTTCTGAAATAAAAGACTTTTTATATTAGTGGAAGCTTAATTTATCTTAATTAATGTAATCATCTTAATATATATATCTTAAAGAATTGTAAGGTTTTGCTTATGAATTACTTTGTTAATGTATTAGGACTTGGCTATTCCATGAAAAGTAGGTCCATCATATAAGGAACATTTATTTATTTCATTATAACAACACGATTTTCCATGAGTGATACATTGAAAACAGTCGTCCTGTATAAAAAATAAGCAATCAGAGTTTTATTCCACATTTTATTGAAATGAGAATTTGAAATAATTAGGAACACATTTATTGCTTCTAATGGATATTTATTTGACTATATATTAGATTCATTCTGTATTCCAGTCTGAAATGATAAAATATGTAAGGACCCGTCAATATTTTTTTAAATTCATTTTACATTGGTAATCCAATTAATTAAAAATAAGGTGGATTAAATAAATTTCAGGTTAAATTTTAACACATTATCATTTGTTTCAATAAGTTTTTTTTTTTGAAACCATGATTTCTAAAAAGGAAAATATCTAATTCAGCTTTTTTCTTAATGATTGAAATAAATGTTTTATGTTATTTCTTCTCATAGTAACATAAACAACAACAAAAAAATAGTAACAAACAAAGATATAATCAATGTTAATCGTTAAGTGTTTATCATCTATCATATAAAAAATGGACTTAACATTATTTAAGAAGAGGTTGTAAATCGTCTTATAAATGGTAGAGTTTTAATTCTCATGGTCACTTTTTTTTTTTGATGTTTCATGATATTTAACAATGTAACATTCAAATTACAAAAACCAGATCAAAGTCGATATAAATATGTGTACCCTTTTTAAAAGTTCTATTTGATAACATAGACCTTTTTATAATTAAATGCATGAAAAGCGCTTATTAACTATGTTTATCTGTTAAAGATTATCGGTTTTGTCATATTAATTCACTCTTAATTTAACTTTTTTTTTATCGTAGAATGTAACAAAAGAAAAAAAAAAAGAAAATTACATAACAATTTCATAGATTACGCTTATGAGTATAGTTGAGATTAATTAGCTTTTAATATTTTATCTGCTTTTGCTTTTAGTTATATAATTTTAATCCTTTAAATAAATTCCTACCTAATATTAGTGATTTACAAATTATTTCAAGATTATTCAACGATTAATTTAATGCTTAAATATTTTCAGAATAAATGAATATTTTATTTATACTTTCAAAATAAACTTAAGAAGTATATGGTTTAAATGATATTAATAATGTTTTATATTTAAGTACTTTACCGATTATTTTTCCCTTTGTTATATGTCCGTTGTTTAAAAATATGTTTTTTAGTGTTACTTTTTTTTTTATTTAAAGATTATTTTTTTAACTGAGGCCATATTTTTACTACTCGATAAGAAATTTATTTTTGTTTTTTGAAAAAAAAAATCGAAGAGAAATTTATGTAAACTAAAAACATTTAAAGTCTTTGTACTCTTCACGATTTCTTAAATAATTTGAAACACGCTACCTTCATCACCCATTAACTCTTAGTTATTTTTTGAATAAGAGTATTGTAAAATTTACTTTTTGTATTTTATAAGAAATTGAATGATTTTTCAGGAATATTTAACTAATAAATCCAGTGTTTTTTTCTTCGCTGACGACTGTTTTTCCAATTAAAAATTTGAAATGCAGTGAAAATTCATATTTATTTGATTACATTTATTTTGCCCTTACTGTAGTGTAGTTTTAAATTATACGTAAATAAAGATTGAATGAATTTTTAATAGTATAACGTGTACTATGCTATTTCCTGTTATAATTTTTTTTAAAACTTATTTGAATAGGGAAATATGTAATCGATCGAACAAACTTATTTTAAACCTGATTGAAATAAAATTCTGAAATCGTTTGTTGTGAATTACATAATAAATCGTTTGTTTATAATAATTATTGTATTAATTTCAAGTTGCAAACCAACATCATTCCTTTTAAGGTACCACATATTATAGAATATAGTATTCTTATATATCTACTTATCAATGATAGAAATGTAATATTTCTTCCTTTTTTAATATTTAAGTTTTAATATTTTTGTTTTTAATTATCAGTTTTTAATTAAAAGAACACAACCAATCAAAATTAGCTTCCAACGATTGTGTAATAGTTTGTCAAAATTCTTTTGTTTGTATTCCCCTTATATATATATTACAAAACCGGCATTAAACAGATATACATTTAGAACTTGGTAGTACAACAACTTTTATTATTGTACGTTGTACCAAAGCAATACCTTGGTAAGGTTTTTAATTAATATATGTCTTTTTTTTTTTGTTTTTTTCGGTTTTGATATTGTAGATTCATATTTTAAAAATTATTTCAAAATTTATTAATTCCTTCTTTTTTTTATATTTTGTGTATTTTAGTTAGGAGATTTGATCAAGCATAGTTATAAATTTGTGCTTCATTTTTTTTTAATTATTGTTGTAAATTGAGATTTTGTAATGAATTGTCATATTGCAACATGTGGATTATTCAATATCATTTACCTCTAGGATATATCAGTAGTTGTGTTGGCAGTATTTAGAATTGAAAATGGTTATGAGTTTACTCTCCAATTTTTAAAAGAGTTTATTTCCTTCCTTATATAGATTGTTTAAAAATGATTTTATTTTTAAAATTACATAATTTGATTTAGAGATGACAATTAATTTTTCATTTTCATGGTGCCATCTTTTTACTACTCTATATAATTTTTTTTTTTTCAAATCAAAGAAAACCTAAACATATTTCCATTATTTTTTTTAACTTTTCACCTATTCATAAACATTTTGAAAGCCTTTTAAAATTGTCGTTAGAATATTATTGAAAATAAGTGATTTCTGAAATAAAAGACTTTTTATATTAGTGGAAGCTTAATTTATCTCAATTAATGTAATCATCTTAATATATATCTTAAAGAATTTTAAGGTTTTGCTTATGAATTACTTTGTTAATGTATTAAGACTTGTCTATTCCATGAAAAGTTGGTCCATCATATAATGAACATTTATTTATTTCATTATAGCAACACTATTTTCCATGAGTGACACATTGAAAATAGTCGTCATGTATAAAAAATAAGCAATCAGAGTTTTATTCCACATTTTATTGAAATGAAAATTTGAAATAATTAGGAACAAATTTATTGCTTCTAATGAATATTTATTTGACTTAGATTCATTCTGTATTCCAGTATGAATTGATAAAATATGTAAAGACCCGTCAATATTTTTTTTAAAATTCATTTTACATTGGTAATCCAATTAATTAAAGTAAGTTGGATTAAATAAATTTCAGGTTAAATTTTAACACTATCATTTGTTTCAATAAGTTTTTTTTAAAACCATGATTTCTAAAAAGGAAACTATCTAATTCAACTTGTTTCCTAATGATTGAAATATATGTTTTATATTATTTCTTCTCATAGTAACATAAAATCTTTGTTTAAGTGTTTATCACCTATCATATAAAAAATGGGCTTAACATTATTTAAGAAGAGGTTGTAAATCGACTTATAAATTTTAGAGTTTTAATTCTCATGGTCACTTTTTTTTTGATGTTTCATGATATTTAACAATGTAACATTCAAATTACAAAAACCATATCAAAGTCGATATAAATATGTGTACCCTTTTTAAAAGTTCTATTTGATAACCTAGACCTTTTTTATAATTGAATGTAAGATAAGCACGTATTAACTATATTTATCTGTTAAAGATTATCGGTTTTGTCATTAATTCACTCTTAATTTAAATTTTTTTATCGTAGAATGTAACAAATAAAAAAAAAATACATTACAATTTCATAGATTACGGTTATAAATATGTAGATTAATTAGCTTTTAATATTTTATCTGCTTTTACTTTTAGTTACATAATTTTAATCCTTTAAATAAATTCCTATTTAATATTACTGATTTACAAATTATTTCAAGATTATTTATCGATTAATTTAATGCTTAAATATTTTCAGAATAAAGTTACATTTATTTATACTTTCCAAATAAACTTAAGAAGTTTATGGTTTAAATAATAATACTGTTTTATATTTAAGTACTTTACCGATTATTTTTCCCGTTGTTATATGTCCATTGTTTAAAAATGTGTTTTTAGTGTTCCTTTTTTTTATTTAAAGATTATTTCTTTAACTGAGGCCATATTTTTACTACTCGATAAGAAATTTATTTTTGTTTTTTGAAAAAAAAAATCGAAGAGAAATTTATGTAAACTAAAAACATTTAAAGTCTTTGTACTCTTCACGATTTCTTAAATAATTTGAAACACGCTACCTTCATCATCCATTAACTCTTAGTTATTTTTTGAATAAGTGTATTGTAAAATTTACTTTTTGTATTTTGTAAGAAATTGAATGATTTTTCAGGAATATTTAAATAATAAATTCAGTGTTTTTTTCTTCACTGACGACTGTTTTTCCAATTAAAAATTTGAAATGGAGTGAAAATTCATATTTATTTGATTATATTTATTTTGCCCTTAATGTCGTTTAGTTTTAAAATATATGAAAATAAAGATTGAATATATGTTCAACAGTATTAAGTTTACTATGCTTTTTCCTGCTATAATTTTATTTAAACTGTGATTTGAATAGAGAAATATGTAACCGATCGAATGAACGTATTTTAAACCTGATTGAAATAAAAATCTGAAATCGTTTGTTTTGAATTACATAATAAATCGTTTGTTTATAATAATTATTGTATTAATTTCAAGTTTGCAAAGGAACATCATTCATTCAAAGATACCACATATTATAGAATCTAGTATTTTATATATATATATTTATCAATGATAGAATTGTAATATTTCTTCCTTTTTTAATTTTTAAGTTGAAATATTTTTTGATTTTAATTATCAGTTTTTAATTAAAAGACAACAACCAATAAAAATTAGCTGCCAACGATTGTCTAATAGTTTGTCAAAATTCTTTTGTTTGCATTCCCATTATATATATTACAAAACCTACATTAAACAGATAAATTTAGAAATTGGAAGTGCAACAACTGTTCTCATTTGACTTTATACTAAAGCAATACCTTGGTAAGGTTTTTAATTAATATGTGTCTTTTATTTCCTTTACTTTTTCAGTTTAGATATTGTAGATTCATATTTTAGAAATTATAAGTTTTTAGTATTTCAAAATTTATTAATTCCTTCTCTTTTTTATATTTTGTGTATTTTAGTTAGGAGATTTGATCAAGCATAGTTATAATAAATTTGTGCTTTTTTTTAAATTATTGATGTAAATTGTGATTTTATAATAGTCATATTGCAACCACATGTGGATTATTCAATATCATTTACCTCTAGGATATATCAGGAGTTGTGTTGGCAGTATTTAGAATTGAAAATGGTTATGACTGCCCTCTAAATCAGTACCAGACATTTTAAATTTTATTTCAAGATCTTATATAAAAGAAATTTTATTTCCTTCTTTATATGATTTGTTTAAAAATGATTTTATTTTAAGAATTACATAATTTGATTTAGAGATAACATTTTTTTTTCATGGTGCCGTATTTTTACTATCTTTTATTACATTATTTTTTTTTAAATCAAAGAAAAATTATTTAAATTAACATGTTTAGCTTATAGAAGTATAAATATATTTTTCACCTATTCATAAAAACTTTGAAAGCCTTTTAAAATTGTCGTTAGTGTATTGTGTGTCATAAAAGCCTCTTCTTTTTATATTAGTGGAAGCTTAATTTAGCTCACTTAATCTAATCATCTTAATAACTTGAAGAATTTTATGGTTGCCTATGAATTATTTTAATGTATTAGGACTTGGCTATTCCATGAAAAGTTGGTCTACCATATAATGTGCATTTATTTATTTTATTATAACGATTTTACATAAATAAACACTTTGAATGTAGTCCTGTATAAAAAAGCGACCAGACTTTTATTCCACATTTCATTGAAATGAAAATTTGGAATAATTATGAACAAATTTATTGCTGATACTGTATATTTATTTGACTATATTAGATTCCTTCTGTATTCCATTCTGAATGGATAAAATATGCAAGGACCCATCAATTTAATTTAAACTTCATTTTTTATTGGTAATCCAATCTAATACAAATTAAAGCGGATTAAAAAAATTCAGGTTAAATTTTAACACGTTATGTATAGTATATAATTTGTTTCAATAACTTTCTTTTTAAATCATGATTTCTAAAAAGAAAAATATTTAATACAACTTTTTTCTTAACTATTAAAATAAATGTTTTACTTTTTTTTTCATAATAATAAAGTTAATGCTAATCGTTAAGTGTTTATCATCCATTATATAAAAATGGCTTAACATTATTTAAGAAGAGGTCTAAATCGACTTATAAATGATAATTTTAATTCTCATGATCCCTATTTATTTTATGTTTCATGATATTTAACAATTGGAGTTTTCCTTTGAATTATACTTAAGGTAGCACCTATCATAATTGCTTGCCATGGAGCTATCTAAGAAACAACAAAATTATTTCCCTTGTATGGTTGTTGTATGGAGTACAAAATCTATTGGTAAGCAGGTACAGGTGTATTGCCAGGGGGTATCTAAAATACAGCAAAGTTATTTTCATTGCAAGACATATTTAATACAAAATTTATAATCAAATAGAGGTGCAAGAATTCAAAGCTCAATAAGGTATTCCATCGGGTAGGCTAAGTATCAGAATTCAATCGATGTTATAGATTGAAATATTTATATTTTTCCGTTTCTTGTTTTTTTTAATATATTAATTTGAAGTTATACTGAAGATATCCAAACTCAAAATTGTAATTGTTAGTATTTATATATACATGTACTAGGATATGTATGGCTTGGAGAAATTTTAGATCTGACGATGAGTTTTGCATTATTTTGTGTTCAGTAGATTTAAAATGTATAACTGATATGTATTTCATTAAACTAAGCAAAAAATCATATATAATGTAACATTCAAATTACAAAAAATAGATCGAAGTCAATATAAATATGTGTACGCTTTTTAAAAGTTCTATTTGATAACCTAGACTTTTCTATAATTGAATGCACGATACGCGCGTATAAAATAAACTGTTTATATGTTGATTGCCGGTTATGTCATATTAATTCACTCTTAATTTAAATTTTTTTATCACAGAATTTAACAAATAAACGAGAAAAAAAAAAAGAAAATTACATTACATTTCCGGAGATTACGCTTATGAGTATAGTTGAGATTAATTAACTTTTAATATTTTATCTATTTTCACTTTTAGTTACATTATTTTAACCCTTTAAATAAAATCCCACACAATACTAGTCATTTACAAATTATTTGAAGATTATTCATCGATTAATTTAAAGATTAAATATTTTCAGAATAAATTTACATTTTATTTATAATTTCAAAATAAACTTAAGTTCATAGTTTAAAAGCTATTATTGCTTGTTTATATTTAAATATTTTACCAATTGTTTTTCCCCTTGTTATAAGCGCGTTGTTTAATAAAAATGATTTTTTTAGAATTTAAAAATGTGTTTTTGAGTGTTACTTTGATTTAAAAATAGCCTTTTTTTGTGTTTTAACTGAGGCCATATTTTTAATACTCGATAACAAATTTACTTTTGAAAGCTAAATTATTCTCCAGTATCAAGTGTGATAAATGGAGTAGAAAATATTGAAAGGGGATCACGGTTTATATTTTTTTAAATATATCAAAGCGTTACCGAGAGCGAACCCGGGCCAGCTGCTTGGAAGGAAGCTATGCTAACCGCTAGGCCACCAAGGCTTGACATCACAGTTTATACTTGAGGAATAATTTATTTTGACCAATTTTCTTTATTTATTTATGAGAGCTAAACATATTTTAGGTTGTTTTTTTAATTCTTCCTCAAATCTTAAATAATTTGAAACACTATTTTGTAATGCATTAACACTTGGCTTTTCTTTTTATTAGGTCTATAGTAAAATTTGCATGTTGTATCTTATAAGAAATTGCACGATTTTCCAGGAACGTTTAAATAAGAAATATCCGGTGTTTTTTCTTCACAGACAACTTTAATGTATTGAAATTAAAAATTTGAAATAAAGTGTAATTTTTTTATTACATTATATTTCTTTTGCTCTTTATAGTTTTAAAGTATATGAAAATAAAGATTGAATATATGTTTAACAGTATTAAGTTTACTATACTTTTTCCTAATATAATTTTATTTAAACTGTTATTTGAATAGAGAAATATGTAACCGATCGAACAAACGTATTTTAAACCTGATTGAAATAAAAATCTGAAATCGTTTGTTTTGAATTACATAATAAATCGTTTGTTTATAATTATTGTATTAATTTCAAATTTGCAAACCAACATCATTCATTCAAAGATATCACATATTATAGAATCTAGTATTTTATATATCTACTTATCAATGATAGAATTGTAATATTTCTTCCTCTTTTGATATTTAAGTTGGAATATGTTTTGTTTTTAATTATCAGTTTTTAATTAAAAGACAACAACCAATCAATTTGCTGCCAGAGTAATCTATGGATTCCAGAAAGATTGTGCATAAAATCCCATCTAGTGCTTACTCATCCAATATCCCCAGACTAGTTTCTGGCTTGTGGCCTTCATCAGTGAGGAGCTTTGGATCTGCACTGTTTATTGGCTTAGAATAGTAATATTTATGATCACTATTCTTCTTCTTTTGTTATTTAACATTTTTTTTTTGTTTTTAATTACTAAAACACCAGCCAATCAGAATTAAATTGCATTTTTTTTTATAGAAAATATGTTATCAACAATAGTTATAACATTTATTGAGTTACATATCATGAAAAATATTAGTGTGTTATACTTGAAGCCATCTTACATATCTTGAGCATCAGTTGTATTTTTTTTATTTCTATTTTGTGTTAGTTTAACTCTGCTCTGTTTCTCTGTATCTGTCTTGGATCTGTGAAGTTTATTAGCTTAGAATTGTAATATTTATGATTACTATTCTTCATCTTTTGACATTTAACTTGGAATATTTTTGTTTTTAATTATCTGATTTTAATTACTAAAACATCAGCAAATAAGACTTAACTGTCAATGATTGTGTAATGTATTTTTTAATAAAAAATATAATTTATTTATTAACAATAGCTACAACATTTTTTGTGGAGTTGCCAATGATGAAAGAAATATTACAGTGGGTTATACTTGAAGCAATCTTACATATCTGGAGCATCAAAATTATTCTCTGCTCCAAGTTTCCCTGTATAACCAGTCAGGTGCCTGCATTTTGTCCAATATATTTTTTTTTCTTTATTATTGATTTAAGAGTCTTGCAGATTTGTTGAGTACCTGCTTACACCTGGATAACCAAAGTGTAAATAAGAGGATTTCTAGCCAGATGTCTGAATTGATTCCCTTTGTATTGCCCTTTGTACATCAACTGTGTGTGGCTTGATTTATGATTTCATTGTTGATGGGTAATTTTATTGAGTTGAGTGTTGGGCAGTTATAAAATATATTATGGATTCTGCTCCCTGGAGCATAACTTGCAGAAGGGGTTTGATTTTGTAAAGTCCTTTTTATTGACAATAAACTGAATTGTGGATAATAATAAAAATAAATAACCTGAAATTAAAATGTTTTTTTTTTATTTTTTATTTATTAATGACCTAAAACTATTTAAAAGCATTTGCAGATATAATTTGAAAGTTTTGAGATGTTTAATATTTTTCTTCAGTTAGTAATTGTTAGAAAAGGGGTGGCTTGTCACAGAAATTGTCAGTTTAGTTTGATCCAAGTTTGTTTTATTTATCTGCAGAACAGTATTGATATTTGTTTAGATAATTACTGGTTTATTTGCTTATATTGATTTATATTGTAAATAGTGCAATATATTTGGCTTATCATAGAAACTGTCATTTCAGTTAGATCAATTAATATGTGTAGTACAGTATTTATGGATGTTCATATATGCTTGTGCCATCTTTCAGATTCATTTCCCATTTATGTACTTGACTAAACCACCAAATATCATGTTTCATAGCAAAACATTTAATTTCCTAACCAATAGCTTGGATAACCAGCATGGTTACATTTTAAAGATTAATATTAATACTACATTATTCTAATCATCTGGTACATCTTTATCATTTAGACAATTTATATTTCTTCATATGCTTCCTTTAATATAACGATTATATTTTTTATCATTACCTCAGGCCTTACCTTTCTTCATACATTTAATTGCATGTTTCACTTCATTAAAAACTCTGGGCAATTCAGATGTAATAGATATAGGAGGTACTTGTTCTTTATTACTATATAATTCTTGATAAGTCTTTTACCCGTTTCTTCTTTTTTATTGCAAATATAAATATCCTACCAATAACCAAATGTTTTGAACTCTTGAGACATATTCTCTTCTACAGCTTTCCTTGCTTGTTCACATTAATATCTTTTATCATTTTCAACTCTTTTGGCACCATTTTACAAAATTCGAGATATTTAAGCTTTTTTAATGCATTATTTTTGTATATCTTTATATTTTTTCTTCATAAATTCTCTAGTCTCTGAAAAGATTTTATTGGTCTGTTTTTTTTTTCTTCCAGCTATCTATTGCAGTAATCATGTTCAAAATCTAATACTTAAAACCAATTTATAAGTTTCAATTTAAATTCTTTAGATTATTTCTGAAGATTAGGAATATCAACAGTATTATTTTTCTTAATTTTTGTCTCTAGTTTTGCATTAATGCATATCTTGTATCTTACTAATCGATCACTTTCTGTGTTAAATTTATTAGGACATTACAATTCTGCTGTGCCTTCAATTGGATGCTTGTTAAAGTTTTTCTTTTTCTGCAAACTCCAAGTCTATGTCCTATCTCATTTCTATTACCATAACCAAAATTACATAAAACACTTTCATTTTTCATTTATCAATTCTAGCATTAAAGTTTTCCATAACAATTTTTAAATGTCATTTACTCTGATCAGAAGCCTTTTGTACATCCATATAAAAATCTACATCATCACTAAGAAAACATGTTGGGGGCATAAATCTGAATTATCTGCATTTGGTATCTGCTATTAAGTTATATAACCAATCTTTTCATTCTGTTTGATACACCAACAATCTCCACAATGTTCTTCCATTTTTATTCATAATGAATCATACTCCACTTCTATTTTTCATATTTGTGTCTTTATAATATGAGTACATGTCCTTTTTAAAACGTCTCTCCACCTATTTTTCTAACCTTACAAAGTCCAATAAACATCTTTTCACTTATTTTTCTAACTTTACAAAGTCCAATAATGTCCCATTTAATATAAGACAGTTTTTCTAATTTTTGCAATCTTCCTTCACTTGAAAGTGATCTGCAGTTGTAAGTACATAAATAAAAAGACACCAAATAGCAACCTGGAACTGCAACCAGGTGACTCTTGGCACCATCCACATTTGGCCACCAACTGCTGCCTTGGATGGTGACTTAACAGTCTCCTGTAAGGGCCATAATCTATTTTTGTCTGTCATAATTGTATATATCTATTGGAAAAATATTTACACAAACATTCATTCTGCTGTATCAGGCAATTGAGAAGGCAAAACATGGTGTTTCTTGATCTTTAAACTCAGAGGTAAAAATCGAATAAACTCACCACTGACTAATGCATGTTGGTGAGTTCATATCATCATCATCATTATCAACCATTATCAATCCACTGCAGGATGAAGGTCTCTCCAAGTTTAATCCATCTTCTCCGATCTTTAGCTTCTCTTCTCCACATCACCCCTACACATTTTCTTATTTCATCCATCCATCTTACATGTGGTCTCCTTCTGGGTTTTTTACAATCTCTTGGAATCCAGTTTAAAATTTCAATTGTCCATCTATTATCATCTCTTCTAGCAATATGTCCAGCCCAACTCCACTTCAATCTTTTAATTTTTTCAATGAGGTCAGTAACACCTGTTTGTTCTCTTACCCATACATTGCGTTTTCGATTTCTTCTTGTTACTCACAACATACATCTCTCCATACATCTTTGAGTGGTCTGAAGTCTCTGTATTGATCTTCTATTAAGTGTCCAAGTCTCAGATCCATAAGTAAGAACTGGTAAAACACATTTGTTAAAAACCTTTCTTTTCAAACACATAGGCATATCTCCTTTTAATATCAAGTTAATTCTACCAAAAGCACTCCAACCAAGTTTAATTCTATGATTAATTTCCTCTATTATGTTTCCATCTATTAATAATCTGACCAAGGTATTTGTAACTCTTAACTTCTTCTAATTCATCATAATCAATCTTTATTTTCATATTTTGAGCAAATCGATTAAACATTACTTTAGTCTTTTTAACATTTATCTTTAGTCCTACTTTCCTACTTTCATCTGATAACTCCTGCAACATTTCCTGCAGCACGGAAGCATTATTTGCAAAAACAACTACATCTGCAAAATCTAAATGACTTAAATAATCTCCATTTACTTTCACTCCTTTAGTTTCCCATTTTAATCCACAAAATACTTCTTGCAGCACTGCTGTAAAAAGTTTTGGAGATATGGAGTCACCTTGTCTTACACCTTTCTCAATGTTGACTTTCCCAGTATCATTATGTAATAAAATTGTTGTTGTTGCATTTTTATAAATATTCTTTAAAATATGACAATATCCTGGATCTATACCTTGATGATCCAATGCTTTAATCACTGAAGAAATGTTTATAGAATCAAATGCCTTTTCATAATCTACAAATCCAAAACATAATGACAACTCATATTCATTTGTCCTTTCTATCAATACTTGAATATGATCTACTGTACTAAAACCACTTTTAAATCCAGCTTGTTCTCTTGGTTGGTGAAAATCCAAGGTTCTCTGTAGACGAGTTGTAATTATCTTGGTAAAATTTTTATATAAAACTGATAAAAGGCTGATAGGTCTGTAATTTCTAATATCTTCTTTATCACCTTTTTTAAATATTAATATTATTACTGCATTCTTCCAATCATCCGGTACATCTTTATCATTTAGACATTTGGTATATAACTTTGCTAATATTTTTACTGTTTCTTCACCTGTTTCTTTTAATATATCAATTATAATTCCATCATTACCTGGAGCCTTTCCTTTTTTCATACATTTAATTGCATTTCTCACTTCTTCATTTAAAATTCTGGGCAATTCGGAAGATGTAATAGATATAGGAGGTACTTGTTCTTTATTACTATATAATTCTTGATAAAAATATTCTACCAATTTCATAATGTCATCCCTCTTTTTAGTAATAATTCCATCTTTTTTCCTTATTGCAGATATAAATTTCCTACCAATACCAAAATGTTGTTTTACATTCTTAAGACTTTTATTTTCTTCTACAGCTTTTCTTGCTAGTTCACAGTTATACTTTCTTATATCATTTTCAACTCTTTTCCGCACCATTTTACAAAATTCGAGATATTCAATTCTTTTTAATGCATCATTCTTGCATATCTTCATATTCCTTCTTTTCTTCATAAGTTCTCTAGTCTCAGTAGAAATTTTATTAGTCAATTGCTGCTTTTTTCTACCAGCTATCTTTGTTGCAGTTTTTAAAAGTGTATCAGTTATTTTCATATTAATTTCATTCAAATCTGAATCATGTTCAAAATCTACTAATTCTTGAAACCGATTTGTAAGTTCTAATTTAAATTCATTAGAATGTTTCTGAAGATTAGGAATATCAACTGTAAATATAGTTTTTCTTAATAATTTTTGTCTCTCTAGTTTTACATTAACATGTATCTTACCCCTTACTAATCGATGATCACTTCCTGTGTTAAATTTATTAAGAACATTACAATCTTGAAATATGTATTTCCTGTTAGTCAAAATATAATCCAATTCTGCTGTACCTTCATTTGGATGCTTCCATGTCCATTTCCTTCTAACATTTTTCTCAAAAAAAAGAATTCATAATATAAAGTTTTTCCTTCTCTGCAAACTCCACAAGTCTATGTCCTCTCTCATTTCTATTACCATAACCAAAATTACCTACAACAATTTCATCTTTCATTTGTTTACCAATTCTAGCATTAAAATCTCCCATAACAATTTTAAAATGTTGTTTACTCTGATCAAAAGCCTTTTGTACATCCATATAAAAATCTTCTACTACTTCATCACTGTGAGAACTTGTTGGGGCATAAACCTGAATTATCTGCATTTGATATCTGCTATTAAGTTGTATAACTAATCTTGCCACTCTGTCTGATACACCATCAATCTCCACAATATTGTTCTTCCACTTTTTATTTATAATGAATCCTACTCCACTTGTATTTCCAATATTTGTGCCTTTATAATAGAGCATATGTCCACTTTTTAAATTAATTGTCTCTTCACCTTTTCTTCTAACTTCACAAAGTCCAATAATATCCCATTTAATATAAGAGAGTTCTTCTTCTAATTCTTGCAATCTTCCTTCACTTGAAAGTGATCTGCAGTTGTAAGTACCTAAATAAAAAGTCGTCATCAAATGGCAGCCTGGGTCCGCCTCCAGGATATTCTTAACACCCTCCGCCTTCGGCCACCAACCGCTGCCTTGGTTGGTGACTTTACAGCTTCCTGGGATTAAGGGCCATGCTTTATTTTTGTCTGTCATAATTGTATAATTGGGAAAAATCTTTATCATTTACACAAACATTCATTCTGCCTTATCAGGCACTGAGAAGAAAGACTATGGTGTTTCTTGATCTTAAACTCAGAGGTAAAAAGCCAATAAACTCACCATGCTGGCTAATGCGTGTTGGTGAGCAGCCCATCCATGTTCGTATACTATATGAATAAACATATAGTAATAACAGCTGCAATGACAAGAACGTATGGAGTGGACATTAGGAATTTGCCCTGCTTGGTTCCTTTAAGGCCTTCAAGAGGAATCAAAGGGTCTCCTTTCAGTTAATAGCAAACTCCTTTCTGCAGCCCATATTCATATACTATGTGAATAATCTGCAACAACAAGAAAGTATAAAGTTGACATTAGGAATTTTCCCTGCTTGGTTCTTTCAAGTCTTCCAAAATAAATCAATGGGTTTTCTTTCAATTAATAGCATACTCCTTGCTGCAGATTATGAGTAGTTTATCTAATGTAATTGATAGATATAAAATGATTAGAAGAGGGTTGGATTTTAGAAGGAATTTTAATTATTCAGTTTTGAATTATTTTAAGTGGTTTAGAAGTAAGTGTGAAATCACTTATAGTAAAAAGTATTTTAAGCAATTTAAGTGGTTGAATAATAGTTTTGTGAAAGGAAGAGTTTAAATTTGAGTGTTATAAAAATAGGCCTGATGCTTCATCTGTTTTAAATTTGTCAAATTATGTTTTGAATGATCTGATTTGGCTATTTTACCTAAGGGCTTTGTTCCTTTTGCTAATAAGAGTTTAATTTTTGATTTTCTTTCTGCTATCGAAAGTAGTAGTAATATTTCTGATGAAATAAAAGTGTCTTTAGAGGTTATTTTGAATAGTCAATTACTTAAAAGAGAATTTTGTTTTTGCCCCTAGGCCAATTAGTTTTCTTTAAAAAAAATTGAAAGCCAATGATATTGTTTTGTTAAAAGAAGATAAAAGTGGCTGGTTTGTATAGTTAAATAATATTGATTTTAAAAGTAGAAGTCTCTTTAGAATTGAATAATGGAAAATATGCTATTTTAGATTCTGATCCTGATAAAAAATAAAATCTAAATTACGATTATGAAAGTTATGGAAAATGAAAAGATATTTGATAGAGCTACTTATTTAAATTGTTACCTTAATGATTATGTGGCTCCAAAGGTTTTCTTTAATTTGAAGTCTCATAAAAATAACTTTCCTTTGAGATGTATTTTTGATTTTACAGAAGGAATTGTTGATAAAATATCAATTTATTATAAGATATTTTAAGGATTATATAAAATTGGGTCCATTTTGTGTTTCTTCTTTTGAAGCTTTTAAGAAAATAAATGTTTTTGTTTTGGATGATGAGTGTGTTTTTTGGTAGTTTAGACATTGAAAATATGTACCAATCGATTAATAGATTAAAAAGTATTGATAATTTTTCTTTCAATTTATAAAAAAAGAATGTTTTTCTGCAGATAAGTTTAAGGTTTTTCATGATATGCTTTTGCTGTTAAAAGGATTCAATGTATTTTATGTCTAATGATGTGTTTTCTAAGATTAAAGAAGGTTGGGTTATTGGTTATGTCATTTCTCCATTGATGTGTGCTGTCTATATTGATTATTTGGAGTGTAGTATTATTATGTTTTCATGTTCTATTAAATTATTTGTTAGGTATGTTAATGATTGTTTGTTATTCAGAAAGAGCTTTTATGTGGATTGAATGCTTTTGATTTTAATATTAAGTTTACAATTGATGGGGATGGTTTTGATTTTGTAAAATTAAAGATTTTAGATTTAAATGTTGACGATTAATAATGTTTTGTTTTGTATCATTCATTAATCAATAAATCTTCACCATAATCTTTTTAAAAACTTTTATTTTCATCATATATATTATGCCTGATAGTTGTCAGCCTTTTATACATAAAAAATGTATTTCTTCAATTTTTGTTGTAGGAATATAAGGCTTAATAATTTTAATAATAATGCTGATTTTCAAAGGAGTCAATTTGCTGCTGAATATGAAGAATTGGGTTATAGTCATGATTTTATTAAAAAAGTGGTATTTAATAATGTTTATAGTCGTGATTTTGATGGTAAACATTTTGTTGGTAAGGATAATGATTATACATCTTTACCATTTAAAGCTTCAATATATAATTTGCTTTAATGAAATAGTCAATTCTTAGGTAGAATGAAGGTTGCATGAAAGAAAGATTCTGATTTGAATTCATTACTTAATGGTTTAAAAGTCTATTGATAGTAGGTCTATTCCTGGCATTGTTTACATGATTCCATGTAGTTGTGGTAAATTTTATGTAGCCCAGAGTAAATTTAGCCTAATGAAAGGGTTAAGTTTCATATAAGTAGAGTTAAACATAGGTATCTTAACTCAGCTTTATATATTCATGAATTGAATACAGGTCATAGAATATTGTTTGACAATGCTTTGGTTATTTTTTATGAAAAGAATGAGTTAAAAAGAAGAATAAAGAAGACTGAGAAGATTCTGAGGCTATCAATCTTATGAAGACTTCTTTTGATATTAAGGTGGAATTTGAAATTAATTATGAAAAAAAAAAAAATATATATATATATATATATATATATATATATATATATATATATATATATAATTATATATATCATATATATATATATATATATATATATATCATAATTGCATAAATAGAAACATTTACAGATATGGCATGCCTAGGAATTAATAAATAGGTAATTCAGGAAAAATATTGTACTTAATTCTGTTGACAATTGATATTTGTATATGTAAAACATGTTATTTCTATTTATTGCTTACACATCCTCACTTATTTTTTTTATACTTATGAATAATTATCTTCATAAGATTTAAAATTAAGCTGAGTATCATTTACCGTTTTGTATTGAGAGTTTAAGCACATGGATATTTGTTTGAACAATTAAGGATTTTTCTGATATCTTTTTTCTCCAGTCAATTGTTCAAATATATATAAAGCTTGAAGTCTGTATTCTTTATTATATAGTTGATAAAGACAAGAAGTAAATTCGAAAGTACTTGTAATAAAATAACTAATTTATGTGAATTTCACTGTATTTTATATATATTTTAGCCAAAGAAAATGTTATCTTCAATCTTATATTTGTTTCCATTTTTGATAGCTCAATATGTGTCAGGTAAGTATTATTTTGATTAAGAATTATTTTTATGTGTGGATTCACAAAATATTATTTTTATGTAGTCTTATAGAAAGTTAAAATCATAAAACCTAAAGCTATGTTAAATTTATTCCTCAAATTTATTTTATACTTGTACGTAAATAGTTTGTGTGGTTATTACTGGCAGGAGTTTATTTTATTATCTTTATCAATAAATCTCAACTACTCATTGAGTTTAATGATGAGGGCATATTGGTCAAGTAAAATATGGAATCTTACAAAGAAGTATCTGCCTACTGTTATAAATTTTCCAGGTTTAAATTGCCTGATGGTGCCCTGTATGGCAGGTAGAGTAAGAGTCCACTATGCCCGACTGTTATAATACACATAGGCATATATTGATATTGTGCCTGTTTTACTTGTACATTATCAGAAAAACAAATTATAAAATTTGTTTTAGCATAATTTTAAATTTTATTAAATCAAAAAAGATATGTATTTATTAATCTAGGAAAAATAACTTCGTTTAGTTATCAGGTTTGAATTTAGATTTAGTAAATTTAAACTTATAAAGGATATGAATGCTGGGTAAAATAGTTGGTTACAAATGAACGTAAAATACAAAAATAATAAACTACAAATAAGTAAACATTTGATAGCATTTATAATTATAATAAAGTTCAAATCCAATATTCTAAAAAAATGCATTATATAGACATATAATTATTGCCTGTGTGCATCAAATAGTATAAAAGCATTTATTTATAGTTAAATCTTCAATTATATTTAAATGTATCAAAATTTATTCTACACATTTCTTGAGCAAATATAAAAGCTCATTTGTATAAAAATAAAACCAAAATGATCTAAGTCAAAGTAAATTGTATTTTATTTAAAAGAAAAAAAAATATCAACTGCCATTACCATTTGGATAATAATTTTAATGTATGATTCAGTGTTAGGGAACACAAAAGTGAAATAGGAGTAAAATTCTAAGTATAGATCCAGATGAGTTTTATTTTTATAATAGATACACTATCTATAGAGTTAAGTAAAATCCCTCTTAATATTTCATAGGTGGATTAAATAATTAAATAAAAATCAATGATTATGCTGAGATTTCTTTAGTATAAAATTATTATTATTATGATTATTGCGAATTATAATCCTATAGAATTAATATTTATCTATGCAATAACATGATAGTATAATTTCTTTAGTTAATTAAAATTCAATAATTACAAATGTTTTATTATATTCATTTAATCAATATTCTCATGCCATTGGATAAATACTTTAATATTTATTTGACTTGTTGGTAGGATAGTAGAGTCTCACATTTGTAAATATTGACTGAAGATAGAGAAAATTGTAAGAGACTCAACTGATACCTAGTTAGAGTCATAGTATAGCCTAATAAAGGGATCTGGCATATCATCTAGGGGTTGTCAGCCTATTGGTAGATTGGTATATATATATATATATTACAAAATTCAGGACAATTGTTTCATATTTTATATAAATATAATTGTAATCATTATTTTCTTACGTATATTTCACCTACTGTTCTCATTTCAAATATGAACACAATCCACAATCATTCCAGGATTTTGGCTCTATGCAGCAAGATATCTAAAATTATAACTAGTATATATGTGGGTGAATGTTATGTGGATCTTAGAAAAAAGTTGACTAATGTCAATTCTACCTAGAGAAAATTACATTACAGAAATACTATCCTTTATTAGTGTAATGGAATAAGTATATGCTGTTTCATTTCTTTCAAATAAAAGTGGAAATACATATAAATAATTGATCAATATAATGCATAAATGGCAAACTAGGATTAAAATGTAAAAACAAGACTATTTATAAAAGAATAAAAAAGCTGTTAATTAGTTACTTTAATCTGAGAATGGGAATGATTTTCTATATTGATGTAATTGCAAACAGGCCCTGGGGCATAAAGTCAGAGAGAAGTGATAAAAAAATTTTGAGTTCCCACTCTGAAGACAACTGACAAATAAGCACATGGTCAATAGAGAAAAGTAAAGCCAAGTAAGATCGATCCTGAAATTTGCTGATAAGAATTCATAAAGATATAAAATGAAAACTTTAAAGTTCAGATTAAGATTTTGGATTGCTCTTTAAATATATTTATAAGTGTATTGTGGATTATCAAAGTGTAGGGGTCAGCAATAATTCACATTTCCCATGCTTGCACCAGTGGTGGTGACCTGCAAGTTATGTTGGTCCCAGAAAACTAGCCAGCAATGGACTTGTCTCCACCTAGAAGATGAAATTGAATGAAATTTGTATTCGACCATGTATAATGGATCACCAATACATACTTCAATAAACTTATAGCCACAGAAAGTATGAACTTTAATAAAGCTAATAACTTTTATAAATAGTAAGTCTAAGGATTTTTTGAATACAGTACTTAAATCTAAAGAGTACATAACCCATAAAGTCTTATCAGATTAAGCAGAAACTTAAATTATTTATATTTTCTTTTAATATGTTTGCTAGTCTTATCATTTCCATTCTCATATTTTTTTTTAAATTAATAATTTAAAATAGGTGTAAATGGCTGCAAAGATTTGTAAGATTGTTAGTTTAAGGTGTATTAAAATTAGGATAATTGTTTCATAGTTAAATTGGTGTTAGTGAATAGATGTATGGATGTTTTATGTCAATGTAATTTGAGCAGGTGCATTGGATACTCATTCCCTTGTACCACACTAGTATATACTGCATAATACCCACCTGAATGTATGGCCAAAAGTGTAGCCATCATGTTGTCGATGATCATAGAATATTTCCTACACTATTGATTTTCTTATGCTCTGACCTGGACAGTGACCAGCAAAGACTGCTATCTCCTTTTGCAGAGCATATCTTTTATACATTTTTTTTAATAAGTTCATTTTTTTATCATCAATTGGGCAGTGGATCATTCCCGTCTGTTGGTGAGGTTTATTATTGGTTATGGGAACAATGCTCACCCCCCCATGTTTCATTATTTCTCTAATGATATCATGCTGCAGACGTAAATTCATGTTAACATGCTTGTGTTATGCTAATAATCTCATTTTGCATTGGTCACATTGGTATATCAGTATGCTAGCATTGGTTTAAATTTGATATGTTAGCCTAAGGATAAAATTGATTGAGTTGGTTACATGTGTGATCTATGTAGCATATTCTCACTTATTAAAATTGTATTAAATCGATTCAATACTTCCATCTGTGCTTATAGTTCAAAGCAAATATATTCATTAGTTAACTTAATTTTCAGAATTTTTCTTTTTAATGTGTGGGTGTGTGCATAATAAAATGTATTGTTTAATTAAATGTTGGCAGTAATTTATTTTATTTAAATTTAAGAATTAGAAATTTGAATATATAGCATGATATTTTAATCTCAACTTCTCATTGAGCTAGTGGCTGGGACTATGGTATGATAAAAGAGTAATATCTGCCTACTATATAAATATTCTAGGTTCCAATAGCCTAGTGGCACCTGGTATGGCAGATTAGATTAGAGATTCCATCGACCATTATATTAGATAAACTAATTTTCTAATTATTTGATAATGCCTAATAAAATTTAGTAATATATTGTCATAATTACTTATCTTTTTTATCCTTTTAAAATTAAGATTAAACTTAAGAGGGTTAAGAGGCGCAACAACTGATTTCTACTTATTTGACTCATTTACTGATATAAAGCGCTTGCTTTATTACTTTGTTCTATCAGTGGCAAATTACCTCTACTAAACGGCTACATACAATCAAATTTCTCATTTTTTTAAATCACTGCATCTACATGACAATAAATTCTGTGATAGCTCTTTGATGGAATTTTTGTTTTCTTATAGTTTTAAAGTAAAAATATAAATGTTACTTATCTTTATTTAAACCTATGATAAAGAATACTTTTATCTGACATATATAACTTGCCTCCAAATAATACTTCAGTTGCGAATCCTTTCTTAATGCGATCGAATTGAGTATCATTTGCCGCAAACCAACACTTATTGAGAACACAACCAATGACAAAAATAGGTCAATATATAATGTACTGAATCTGAATGTTTCCATTAAGCATGGGAAATATGAAAATGAATAGAATTTTTATAGGTGGGGTCAGATAACGTACCCCAAATAACTACCTTATTTTCTATAAATGCATGAAGGAAACTGCTAACTTGAACAGCAGTATTAGTTTTCTTTACAATAGCAGTTAAGCTAATGGTTACACACAGAAGCAAGTCTACATTAAAAACTGAACTTTTCCAGAACCAAAAGCTGACTTGACTCAATCGGTTAGGCTGCCAAGTGTAGCTGGAAGTTGATAGGAAGTCTTTTCAAAGTTCACTCCTAGAACTTGGATATATACCTAAACACCAGTAAGGTTTGCTTTCTACAAATAACAGTCTTAAATCAATATATTATTAACAAATATAATAGAAAGCATGTATACTCATTTGTTTATATGTATGTTCTTGACTAAACACAAGACTATCAATATTCGGTGATTAAGCATCAAATTCTTTTGTGTATTTTTTACAGTGTGAATGAAAAGATTTCATTTTTACATTTTTTATGCTAATTTGTTGGGGTTGTTTTTTCCCTCATTTTAGTCAAGGCAATCATTTTGATAATAGTATCCACATTAATCATAATTGGTTGTCTTGACAGCAGATTACAGAAGTAAATAAAAATATTTATTTTATATATAAATTTTACAAATTTTCTCTTAAATTCACAATATGCATTTCAGGTTCATTAAATTATACTGGTTACACAGATAGCAATGATATCTTTGCTGATATATCACCATCTGACTGTGGAGAACGAGATAATAGACTTAAACGCATGGCAGGAGGAAGATTGACTAAGAGGGGTGAAGCACCATGGATGGTATTGTTTATGTATATTATTTTATTATAAATTACAGTAAAATGGTTTATATATATAATACACACTAAAAAACAGTCGGTACTTAGGCAATCCCAATATCAATTACCTTGACAACAACTTCAAATTGTTATTGATATTGGGAATGGCTAAGGGTCAACTGGTATTTAATGATTATTTGTAAACCCATTTAGCCTTGATCATTATTACACACACACACACACACACACACACACACACATATATATATATATATATATATATATATATATATAAGTGTGTATATATATATATATATATATATACACACACTTATATTCACTATTGTAACAATCCAGATGACTCAACAACTGCAAAAAATCACCATCAGCAAGATTTGAAACACCACAACTCATTCCAACATATATTTATTTATTTTAATTAGGCTCAGTGATCAGGAAGAGGTGGAAAGTTTTAAAACACCTTATAATTATATGACTAAATATTTGAAATACAGGCTCTGATCACATGGTAATATAAGGGATTTGAACACAGATTTTCAAGCACCCTTCAACTATCCATATTATATCATACCACCAATACATATGACAACATACATGTACAAAAGGTAAATAATCTTTCCCCTCCTTTTTTGTTCTTTTACTTTTCTCAAACTTCCATAAAAATCTTTCTGAAATTTAAACTAATTTTTAAAATATTTTTAAATTTTCTTTCAATAAAATTCACTCTCATTAACTAATAGAAATATGTAATGACCTACAGCGGTACTTCTCTCCTCCCCCTACGCCCTCTGAAAGTAAAATGTCATTCTGAGCATTTTATTGGCTTAAAATATTTTCCCCCCATATTATACTTGTGATCCATTTTCCTAAGTTATGGTGTTGAATTATGATAGGGACCTTTTTGTTCCTTTATTTTTTAATATGTGTTCAATCAGGCAGCTCATTTTCTACCAAGTGGATCATCCCCTCTCCTGTTTCAATCTGGAGACTCCCTGGACAGATTGTCATAATTGACCTGTGTCAAAAATTCTGCCATCTCCTCTACTGACTGTCCATCTTTGCTCAACATTAATTGCTGTAGGTTTGGTGGAATGTTGTGATGTATTATTCTTATCTGGCCTGTCTGATATAGAAAAATGGCATCAACAGCTTAAGTATATATACCTGCCAATAAAAGAACTGTGCATGTGTTTCTCCCCGAACATTGGAATATCAGATATTTTGTACAGTATCCTATCCTGCCTAGTTTTATTCCAAAACACCCTTAAAATGTAACAACTCTAGTCTCTGAACATATGTGGTTTATTGCCATGCTGTCCCTTGTAGGTAACTATTGACCACTGCAACCATATCCTCTTCTGGCCACTTCTGAATATTGAATAAATTGTTTAAGCTTTCTAAGTGATTCAATGAGTTCTCTCCTACCTCTGCTTTAAACACTGAAATGGTTAATTATTTCTCCAGAAACTTACTTGCATGTTCCCCATGCCTATCTCCAATATTGAGGTTCTTATACTTTTGCTCCATCTGCTCTATTTTCTGTTCTAAGTTTTCCATTACACCTGTGCATAATTCTTTCACTTTAAGACATTATATCCTTGTTCTCTATTGTTGATGCTTTCTTTCATGCCTTCTTTTTTTAGATTCTCTACTACCTCTCACATTGTTTAATGACTTAATTCTTGGCATAGCTCTTCTACCTATACTACGCTTGCTTCTAAATGGTTAATCTCCACATCATTCAACTTGTCATTCACTTCCATATTTTTTTTTAATACTCCAATCTTATACTTTTCTTCATCTACATTTTCCTCACCGTTTCCATCACTTCCTGGCTTATTTCCATTCTTTCTATTATTTCTCATCTCATCTTTCTCATTTCTGTCTTAAGTTTGCTAATTTCTTCAGTCATTATTTTCTGAATTTGGTTGACATATTCACACATTTCTCTAATCATGTTTATTAGCATTTGATTTCCACTTCCCTCTACTACGTGCAGGTGTTTAAAAAAATTGGGCTTCTGGTGTTGCACTTCCCAATCTCTTCTGCTATCTTCCATTTTAAAACTGAATAATTCATCTACTCTTATTTAAACAAAAATATTTCTATGATAAAATTTTAAATGTAAGCATGACCAACCAAACTCTTAGTTTTTATGTTTGTTCCACTTGTCCTGTCATAATTCACCAGGAGTATCTTTTTTTTTAAATTATGCATCCACATTTATACTGTCCTATGAAATATCAACCATTCTGTTGGCTATGCCAATTTGGCATGTTCTGTTAAACTGAATATTAACTAGTAGGCTCTTCAAACCTAACATAGTTGCTTTCTGACATTCTTTACCCCTAACTGTCACCTGCCAGTTATGGCCCATATTGGCTATGCCATTGTATCACCTACCTGTTTTTATTTATCAACAAAGAGATGGAAACATCTATTTTTATAAAATATAAAAGCTTTATAAGTATTAATTATACACAAAAGAAATGGCTATCGCCTAATTTGGTTGCTAGATTTATAAGTTAGTGGAATTACATTAATTAAATACACATATATAAAAATATATTTACAATTATATAAGGAAATGTTTAATTTTCAGCAATAAATATTGACAAAATTATTGTTTCGTTCATATATATATATATATATATCACACAAACTACTGTGTCACTTTAATAAATATAATTAATTTTACTAATTTCTCTAATCATTATGCATACAGTGTGTGGGTGAATGGCATATATTTACGGTGTGGTCTGAATTGCAGGCCCCACTGGAGGTTAGTGTAGATAGTGAAGCATGAAGCTCGATGATGATTAGACATTGACTGCTTCAATATATATATATATATATATAAATAATCAGAAGGCACATTTAAAAATAGAATATATATATATAAATAATCAGAAGGCACATTTAAAAATAGAAAATGTTAGCATCTGATAAATTTTGAAATTAATATTTATAAGTTATATTATCTATGATTACATGCCATGAAGTGTGGTATAAATGTTTGTATACCCTTTCATACTTTTTTCTTTAGGTCTCAATTCAATATTATGGTGTACATTTCTGTGGAGGAGCTCTTGTAGCTGACCAATGGGTTTTGACATCAGCCCATTGTATTGTGTAAGTCAAAACTGCATACCATATTAAATATTTTTTTTTGAAATTATAATATAAAGAATTCTAAAACGATTTTATATTTTATTTTTAAATACAGAATGAAAAAAGATATAATTTAATAAAAAATATTTACACATTGGAAAAAATGATTGAAATTTTATGGCAATGAATTTTTTTTTTTTTATGAAAACATAAACCCTAACTACTTACACTACTTTAAATATATGAACAAACTAAAGTGTAAATAAATAATTGACAGCTATTTTACTATCATTGAGCCCATACCTTATAATATAATTTAATAAATTTTTGTTTCTGTATATTTTAATAATCCCCATAGTTCCTTTTTTATTCTTTGTATAAATATACAATAGAAGGCAAATGACCCACAAGGTGTATTTCATGCTAAACCAGTTCTCATCAGTTGTCCAAGGTCACCAACTCTCATATATATCTTTATTACATGAATAGTATTTATCTATGGCAAATTGTCACATCATTATTTACAACCGCCAAACTTTCTCCATGCACAGATATAAACTTTAATCCAAGTTAAAAATTATTATATCTGTTTTACACACATATATATATGGCTTTTCATTTTCCTTCTCCTTTGAATATTATCAATTAATATAATCATCAAAAATGTATATTTAATGATAGGCTACCTTCTGTATTATAAAGGAATTATATTATTAATGTGACTTTATTCTGCAATGTATTATTCAGTTCATATTGTTAACAAACATTTTATACCACATAGGGCTTCTAGGCACAAATAAAAATTAGTTTTTATTTTTTTTTCCTATTTATGTATTAGAGTTGTGCCTTTTCAAATCCATGGCATTCTGCCAATTAATTCCTACCTTATAATTCCATCAAATAAACCTTGCAATCTCATTAAATAAGTTATACAATATATCTTCTGACAAAGATGGTGTTAAGATAGTTGTGAGTTTTAATACAGTACAAGCACATACAAAACATGTTTTTGTATTATAGCAATTGAGAATAGAAGATAGGAGGGTAACAATTTATTGAGGTTTCTGGAAAATGTAAATACTAAAAAATTATGATCTTCCAAACACAGGTCATATTTGATGGAATTTTGGTCAAGACCACAAATTCTCGACAATATCTAAAAAATAAATTCACCATGATTTTGCTTTTAGGAAGTAAATAATTTTACTTGAATTGAATTAAATTTAAAAATAATGATTGATTCATGGACAATTTAATTTGAAAAAAGAAAATGAGAACATCAAAAATCCTTTTTTAGTTTAAATATATAATTTAATTAATTGAAAGTTACCTTTCAAACATTGACTCCTTTCTTTAAAAAAGAAAATTATTTCATTGATGAAAAAAAAGACATTAATAATATTAATTCATATCATATATATGTTTCTAAATACACATGTATAGATGAATTTTATGTATAATTTTCAAATGGAATGATGAAATATATATATTTTTTTTACAAGTGTATTGTTTTGATAAATTCAAACATGTTCATTTTATATTAAACCACATGTGTGTGTGTTTTGGTTTTAAATTAATCTTTTATGGAACATATATGTAAATAATAATGTAATAATTTGAATTTTGTGGCAAGCAATTTTATAAATCACAGATGTAGTACTTTTGTTTTATATTAATCAAAATCAGAAAACCAAATTTATATGTATAGCCAAATTTAAAGACTAATATCATTTTTAATTGTAATTAATAAACTTTTAATTAATACATTAAGAACTGTATTAAATCACCAACTTTTTAGTCACCATAAGAGTTCTAGAGCAGTGGCCTTCAACCCTTGGTCCATGGACCAGTGCCGGGCCACAAGTTTTTTGTCTGGCCGCAAGAAAGTTTGTAATAACAAATAATAAGAGTTTAAACTTTTAATTAATATAAACATTTTTTTATTTATTTTTTTTCATCTCATTTTTACCCAATTAAAAAAAAAAGCAGAATAAAAACAAAATCTAATCAATCATACATAAATTAATTTATTTTTTTAGTTATCATAGATGTTTATGGGGGAGAGGGGATAGAATTAATTTTTTTGATTACTTTTCTAAAAAAATTCAAATTTTTAAAAAAAAAAAGTTTTAAAATAAAAAAGCAATACAGAGACTTCAGACCTCTCAAAGACGTATGGAGAGATGCATGTTTGAAATAACAAGAAGGGATCGAAAATGCAATGTATGGGTAAGAGAACAAACAGGTGTTACTGACCTTATTGAAAAAATTAAAAGACTGAAGTGGAGTTGGGCTGGACATATTGTTAAAAGTATATTTTTTTCAGTTTTGTTTATTAATCTGAGGGATTTGTTTTACAGATTAGAGTTGCTCTCCTTTCACATACATATAAGTCAGTGATAATTTTCTAAACATTGCAAAAATGTTGTGAAATAAATTGTACACATACACAGAGTTCATATTTAAAATTTTATAAGCTTAATCAGATGTTCTGCTGTACATGATTTGAAAGTTACCGGGAGTCTGATGCATATGTGAAATAGCACAGCTGACTTAATATGTAAGTACTTAAACATTTCAACAAAGATATTATTCACTATGTTGTTTCTATCATTAGAATTTTATTCAAAATAATGTCTGCATCATTGTTTGTATGTGTTAAAGATAATGTAAATATACCAATACACAATAAATGGAATTGTTCTATCTATTACCTCCCTTCCCACACACACCGCTCCATAATACCTTTTTGAAATTAAACTATAGAAAATGCAATATATTTAATACATTCCACTTCAGTATAATATAATACTTAATATCTCCACCTATAATATATACTAATCATTGTTGGTATCACAATATGATTAACCTACACACATTGATAAGTAAAAAATACCATATATATATATATATATGGTATTTTATATATATATATATATAAATGGTATATATATATATATATATACCATTTACACTATTTAAAAATATGTATATATATTTTTTAGAAACTCTTCAACAAGGGGTGTTTCAGTTGTGAGTGGAAAATCAACTCTAAAAAATATTCTGACCATCAACAAGACTCTATTGGATTTTAAAGTTGATAGTTTTTATGTACATGAGCTTTATACAGACATGGGAGAAAAAAATTTACAGAATGATATTGGCTTAATAAAATTAAAACATAAAATAGCTTTCACCAGATACAGAAAACCTCTTTGTTTGTTGGCCCAAGGAATCCATTACAAAAAAGTTGATGCTCTTTTATATTCTTGGGGTTTTAGCACTCTAGGTAAACAAAATACAGAATTATATATACCTTTTAAGTTTATTATATTTAAAAAAATAAATGTTTATTCTGCAAGATATACCTTAAATGTTCACACATTTTATCTTGTTGTTATTGGTCTTCTTACTTTTTGTTCTTATTCTTTGATTTGTTCTCTTGCTCTTGTTCTTCTTGTTGTTCTTGTTATTCTTCTTGTTCTTTTTGTTTTTTTATTATTACAAATTATCATTATCACCAAAATCATCATCATTATCATCATTATCATCATCATCATCATTATGTTTCAAAAAAAAAAAAACAGTTTTACATTGAATACATTGTTTTTTTTCCATAATTTTAGTTCAATTACATTATTTATTTACATAGCTTCTGACATTTTGTTTTTAATTTTTATTTGATTGGGCTGACCTTGGGTATATTTTTTCCCCCTGCTGTTTTGTCACCCCTGTACTCAGTTGTCTGATGATTGTTTTGAACTGATAGATATATAAACATTTTTACTTCTTTGTTTAATGCTTGCTCATCAGTTTGTTTTTTTTTTGTTATTTTGTCACTTTATTTTTGTCATTGATTATTGTTTGTGTTTTTTGTGTTCCTTTATCTCTTCTATAGATATTATCATTGGTTGTGGTGCATTATTTATTGCTTGTGATTGGTTTTTATTTGTCTAATTAAAATATTTTTTGTTATTGTTGCAAGAAAACATTGTGACCTTAGTCCTCTTATGTGCAGATTTAAAATTGCTTCCTGATCAATCATAATCATTGAATTTAGATATATAGGCTTTAAGTATATTGCTTTGCCAAATAGTTATATCATGCTTTGGAAATTTTGGATAGTAATGCAAAAACATGTTTTTAATGGTCTCCATTATATAATTTTAGTTTTGATTGACAATAGTGCATAGTTTCCTAGGGTTGGAATCTGTGTTTGAAACCTATCTTTGGAATTCCTCAAAAAATTTGATCGCTAAATACTGTGCGCTGAGGAGCACCCCAATGGTTGAGATTGTTTCCCAAATCATGTTTGCTGTTAGTGCTTTGCACAATATTTTCCTTGGAAACTTGTACAATGTGAGGTGTTTGTGGTAGCAATAACTATAGACCTTCTTAAGAAGAAATTCTAAAAGTATTAGTTTCCTTGCTATGGTGTTATTAAAGTCAGTACTAATTATTTTCAATTCTTCCTCAATCCCAAATAGTTAATGGTCATTCAGAATGTTCATCATTTTCCAAATTTAAATCATTAACATCAGAATTATTTGCTTTGTTAAGTTGAAGCTGCTTTTTGCAACATTCACATATGTTCTAATGTTGTTGGTCATGATTGTATCATATGACTATCATTATTTGTTTTTGTACCATCAGTCATGTTACTTTTTTGCTGTGACGCCATGGTTTTTTTTTTTTTGTTGAGTCGACTTTATAAATTAAGCTTTTACCATGTTATCCTAACAATAAAATTATAAAGGTTAAGATTGATGTATTTTTCTTCTTTAAATGTTTTAAATATAGACTTACTTTAGCTTCTTTAATGTTTTATAAGTTTTAAGCTCAGAGCTGCTACATGTTATGGTTGTTCCATTTCACAGCAGGGCTGCATCTATTATACTATTGGTGTTGTTGTTATAATTCTTTGTTGAAATCGAATTATAGTTTGCAGAGTGAAGTAACATATACACAGATTAGCAGTAAATACACAATATGAAATAAAACAATATTTAAATGTATTAGCTGTAATTATATACAAATTAATAATTTTCATGCAATCTCAAGAAATTATATTTATTTGAAATAAAAAGACATTAATAATACAAATATGCTGAGATTGAAATCATCTCTATAATGTAAGGGTACAAATTTAGTATAGTTATTTGATTTAATCAATTTGTCACTTTATATAAAAAAAGTTTGTCTTATTGAACACTTTTGATGCAACAATGGGAAAATCTGATCTGGAAATCTTATGAAAATAGTTAGCACATGTTTCTGTGATCATTTTAAAAATATTCAGGCAAGTGTGTTCAACTGAAATAAATTCCCAGATCCTTTCTCCAAAAATAGGCATATATTAGAATGTAATTTATATTGCTTAATAGTAAAAATCATGTCAAAAGGCTGCAACTTTTTGATCATAAAAGATTTCAAATTTCTGACAATTCTGAAAAACCATTGTGATAACATTTAAATTGCTATTGCCTTTTAATATTATTTAGTTATAAAGTACAAAAGACCTAAATTTGCATATGTTTTTGAAAATCTTATTACTGGATAATCTTTCTAATATAATTTCTATTTGTATAAAATAGAAATGAATATAACTGATTACTATATCACTTTATTTTTTATAGTATTTATTAATAAATTATTGTATTCATTATTTTTTAATGATGTATGGAAGTGTTTAATATAGAATCATTTAAATATGAAGTATATGTTTTGATGTATTTCATAATTTAGGTGGACCTGTCACCAATGATCTGTATGGCCACAAAGTGCCACTTATTCCACAGGATATTTGCCTTTTGGTGGGTAAATTAACAAAGGTTGAAATTGGAGATCGGTTCTGTGCCGGATTCCTTCGTCATTATGGGAAAAGTACCTGTCCAGTAAGTAAACATCACTTTTAATGATTCTTTCTCATAATATGAATTTACTACTTGGTTTTTTTTCCTATATCAGTAATGGTCAAAATATTACATAACCAACTTATAACATATTTAAATACAAGTATATTGCTTACTGAACTTAATTATTAGAGATTTGACCTATAATGTTAAGCCTTTGGTCAAATCCCTTCTTATTTCACAGGGTTCAGTGTGAACAATATTTTTATATTTAAATATTACATAATCAGTCTGTATTCTTTGAATCTCTCTTCAATGTATTTAAGTGGACTTATTAACAACATATATGTGTGAAGAGTTAGAGTGACTTAGTCAACATGTATATGATAGTATTCACATTAACAAGAGCTTTGAGCATTCCATTGTCAACTTTCAATTATATGGATGGCTGAATAGATAGAGGGTGAGGAAGATTGAAGCTTGTTGATGAAGTTTAAAGATTTAATGTATTAATGCTCACATATACTCAATGATAAGCTCTGCTGAGAATATGTAGGTCAAATGTTCATGTTTATTTTGTTACATGTTTAATAATTTAAAAAGTTCTTGTAATTATTTTGGGTGTTATTTGTCTCTGTGTTTTCTCAATTATCTGAACAACATTCACCAGCTCTTGTTCTTCCTGATTTTAGTCCAGAACATTCATGTTCATATATCCCATACTTAAAAAACTAAATGTCTATTTCTGATTTTCAGACTAGTGGCACCTTTGTGGTCAGGATATACAAAATAATCATTTCCTCTGGAACATAGGTATTTAAATTTTGCCACAACCAACTTAGGGCTTCGATTTTAAAGCCAATGTGAGATTTTTTGGACATTTGAGAAATATTTCAGGTGTTGGAGGGAAGATTTAATAGGTAGCGATCAGTTTGTTCTAGCCAGAGTGTATATTGTAAGAAGCAGTTTCGAGTAGGGGGTTCACGTTTTCAATATGCACAAATAATATACAGTTAAAACATCATTTTCTGAACAGATGGCAATTGCACGACACTATTTACAAATGATGGCTGAGAATTGGTGGCATATTTTAAAGACTAAGCCACAAATTTTTTTGGGATTACAGATGTAAATTAGTGCACACTTTTTGGAATAAACGAAAGCAGTATCATATTTTCATCAATATATCACAAGAAACATATACTAGGGATAATGAAAAAATGTACACCCAGTTATTCTGCAGACAAGCAGCAAGGTTGAAGTCATTGATAACTTTCTCATTATCTGAGAAGCTGATATGCTGGGAAAAGTACAGCAGATCATGTTGAGTACATTCACTTTGAAGAAGTGGTCAAACTGTTAACCGAAAGACAATGCAAGGTGATCAGCAAATTTTCATAGTAATAGGTGAAAAAAGTCAATTACCAACTTCAATAAAATAAAATAAAGCAATAGGACTGTAGCAAATGTGTTGTTGGACCAAGAAGTACTAGAATGCAATGGAGTTACACAGACTTCCCCTGTTATCAGTATAAAGACTGGATGTATCATTACAAAAGCATTGATTGAATAAGCCAGGTGTTGTTCTCTAGTAAATTTTATATGAAAATAAAAGACCAGCCACATTTGTATACACAGCCAATAAAGAGAATACAGCAAATGATTGGATGGGGAGTTATTAGAAATCACACCCCTATATTAATCCATTGATATAATTTGAATACAGCAAATGATTGGATGGGGAGTTATTAGAAATCACACCCCTATATTAATCCACTGATAGTGGTAAACAAGAAAGATAGATCTGTTAGGATATGTTTGGATACCAAGAGGCCATTACCATTCTAGCAAGAGACATTTCTTCTAAAATAATGGAACTTCCTCTTGAAATTTCAAGGGAAAAACATTCTCTACATTGGACATGACCTCCAGTTACTGGCAGATCCCTCTACACCCATATGACTACAAATATACTTCCTATATGAAGAGTATATGTATGTTTAAGTGTATGTATTTTGGATTAATCAATAGTGGTTCAGGACTTCTAAAGTGTTTGCATTAAGTTTTATAACACAAAATCAAGAACCTGATTGTGAGATATATGGATGACATAGTCATGGCATTGAAAAATATGAAAGAACATATTGAAAATGTTCTTAATGGAGTGTTACTAAAAAAACAATACCATCAATTTACAAAAAAATTGCCTGATCCAGGAGGATGTTGCATTTTTAGGCTTCCTAATTGGAAAAGAGAGCCTTAAATCTCATCCTATGAAACTAATGCCAATACATTTTTCTGCACACACTAATAGATACTAGGTGTGATCTTTTCTGGAATTATGTAACTTTTATCATATATTCTCAGTTCAAAATGAGTGCAAACCCTGTAGCTTCATTGTGTCCAATTTATGTAATTAGTGATGTTTTCTTTCTGATTCAATCATTCATGATGATTTTTGTTGACATAAAGCCAAAATAAATACGTTAACTCAGTCATGACTTTTTTACAGGGGTTAGATTAAAAATTATGAATCATGAGTCATGGCTTAATAAGGTACTGTGATCACTAAATGCCTGTCTGACACAAAAGTTTTATTTTCTTCCCCTGATAGTCTGATATTGACTTGTTGTTAGGATGCAGTTTATATTTATTCCCTTCATTAATGGCCATCCAGATCTTTTCTGAAACTATAGAAACTGCTGACCCTGTGTCAAGTTTTATTTTAACTAGTGTATCATTAATTATGACATTGTGTTCTTATAAGTGCCTTCACTGTTATTAGCAATAGGAGTTTCTATTTCTGACTCAGCTGTTGATTTTTTTTCAATTTCTGGCATGCCACATTTATATATCTGACTCATTTGCAAAATGTGCATGTCACCAGTGGTATGGGCATTCTGCATATTGGAGTGACCCAGTGTTATGTGCAATTTTTGCACTCCATAATTAATAAATTTTTAATTGGGTAGCTTAACTATATTCATTCTTTCATGGATCATTTTTATTTATTTTCCATTCATTCATTGTTTTTTGCGATAGGAAAATTCTGGTAACAATGGTTTTTTTTTTATATACCAGGTATCATACTGCAGTTCTTAATACTATTTATCAGTTATTTGTTGATAAATGTTTTTTTTAAATGACCTATTACACACACATGTATATTTTATTGTAATTGTTGTGTAATATCAATTGGCATACACTAACTTCAGCATATATATATATATATATATATATATATATATATATATATATATATATATATATATATATATATATATATATGTCATCAATATTGTTTTTTAAAGAATAAACAGATAGAAATAACCTACTTTATTAAAGAAATGGGTTTTATATTCTTTCAATGCTGATGGACCATTCTTTTTGTTATACATATGGTTAGAGTACTGAAGTTTGCTGGCATGTTGATTAATATAAATTTTCAGGGATAAAAGTATATTTATATAATGTCTTATAAATAAATTTGTTTATTTTTAACGTAGGGTGATTCTGGAAGTCCATTGGTCTTTAATATTAATAATCGCTGGACTCAAATAGGCATTGTATCATCATCAGGGAATGCATGCGGTGTCTCAATTTCACTTTCAATATTCGCACAGGTGTCTGCTCACACTGACTGGATTACTAAGACAATAAACTTCTATAGTCGTATTAAGATTGAAAATTAATTATTTTAAATAAACACATTTCATTTTTCTACTTGCTTTCATTGTATATTTTTGCATATTTAAAATATAAATGTCTGTTGCTTTTATGAATTTGGAAGTTTTTTATTGTGACTATCTGATTATATAGTATTTATCCGAATAAATGTTGATCACCAATTGAATGAATGATTACATATATTGTTATTAAATGGTCCCAAGGATGGGAGTGTAAAAAATGAAACTTGTGAAATAAGCCATAATAATTTCTTAACATATATGCAGATCTTTTTATTCATGTGTCTTTAACAATAGTTTTGAAAAAATTGTGCTTAAGCTTTAAAAATGAATTATATATATATATAATAAAAACAAATTATAAATTTTGTAACCTGTATTTAAGCTTGCATTTTATGATCACTAGATGGCGTTTATCGATAGCTCTAAACAAGCTTTGTTTTTATAAATGCCAAAAGTGGTAGTATTTAAAACCTCTATTGCTATCGCCACCTCCAGATCAGCACTTCTAAAAACAAAGCTTTTTTAGAGATATCAGTAAGCTCCAGCTAGTGATCATATATATATAATAAATTTTTTTAACACAGATGAACCTGCAAAATATGTTTTATATATATATATCTACTAGAATCAAAGTACAAAATTTTAAAAAAATGCCTATATAAAATTGAAGATTAATATCCTTTGCTATAGCCAGCTATCACCATCTTAAGTAGCAAATACATTAATATTTAAATCTTATTAAACTCTCACACTAGTAACCCTCCAATGTGAATTACCTACTTTCCATAAATTGGGAATATTAAACACAATTAATACTGTTTATTCAATACACTATCTGTACTATTTATAAAATGACTTATTTTTTTTTCTTCAAATCATTTTCCATATGCAAAATGAAAACACTATCAAAGCAGAATTCTTCATTACAAATCACTGCGTGTTCTGCGAAAACAGTATACCTATCTACAGAATAACGGAACTTATATATAAATCTCAATAAATTGGCTGGTTTTAGAACACTTCTTTTTAGAAAAGGATTAATATTGAAAGATATGTGGATTTATTGGGTGTGGGATATATGAATAACATTTCACGTGCACTATATAGGTTTAGAAATAGATGGAGAAGAGATAATATGGAAAAAGAAAGTGAATAGCATTGCCTTATGTAGTCATCATTGGTATCTGCTGATTTTAATGTTGCATTTAAAGTGGGTGCAAATACTAGATGATTGGTTGTTAATGGTAAAGATTGTATTGATAAAAGCAACAAATGTGATATATATATATATAAATCAGTCATATCACGTGACCTATATAAATGCTTGGCTTGAGTTAATATTTTGAATCTTATGTCCTGGCTCCTCAATGATGAGAGCCACAGCTCAAAACCGGTCTGGGGATGGGGGCCATCATAGATAAAAAGCTTCATGTATTTTCTCTTGTAGCATTTATCATAAAAAAAGCTTGTTTAGAGCTAATAGCAGGCTCTTTATATATATATATATATATATATATATATATATATATATATATATATATATATATATATATATATATATATATATATATATATATATATATATATATATATATATATATAGCTAAATGGAGGTTGCCTTGAGAACAGTTTGAAATTCTTGATTATCTATATTTTTTGGATTTTCTATGTGTTGATTGGTTTCTAATAGTCTGCATTCAGAACAAGTTACATTTATCTGTTTAATTGAAGAGGTTTATTTAAACTTCCAATCAATAATTTCAATCTCTATAGTCAAGTTGCTATCTTTAAATGTCTTTATAAATATATGAGACCTTTAATGGACATAGCATTCCATCTCTATTGCTAAAAATGGTTGCCTTGACAACAGTTTGAAATTCTTGATTATTTATATTGAGATTAAACCACATCATATATCACTATCTCTTGTACTAGCACATAATTGTTAACATGCAAAGCATAACTCTCCATACAGTAGTGCCAACCAGAGTAATCAATGGATACAGAAGGCTTGTGCATAAAATCCCCATCTAGTGCCTACTCATCCAATATCCCAAGACTAGTTTCTGGCTTGCATCATTTGTCAGAAAGGAGCATTGGATTGATAGCACTGCACCTAGATGGTAGGTTCTAATGCAACCCTTCAGCATCAACCTTTTAAACTCTACTTAATTATGAGAATAATATTGAAAACAATAATATATTCAATCTAAGCTCAAATGGGTCTGAACTCAGTTCATCACTCATACATTTTGGTGTCTTTAGTTCTTTAACAACCATGGACACCTCTATCCTATTAGGCAGGGTTGTTGTTAAACCACTAAACATCACATAATCGCTATCTTTTATACTAGCACATAATTGTTAATAAACATGGCGAAACTCTCCATGCAGTTTTGCCAAACCAGAGTAATCAATAAATGCCAGAAAGCTTGTGCATAAAATCCCTATCTAGTGCCTACTCATTCAATATCACCAGATCAGTTTCTCGCTTGTTTCCTTCAGTGAGAAACCTTGGATCTAAAAGCAATGCACCTAGACCTCTAGCAGCAACCTTTTAACTCTGCTTATATATATATATATATATATATATATATATATATATATATATATATATATATATATATTTTTCATATATATATATATATATATGAAAAACAAAAAAAAGTTAAAACCTGCTAATGCTTGTATTTGTGACAATAGATGGCATTCTACCAAAAACACCATCAAGCGTAGTTTTTTTGTTTGCATAAACGTCAGAGCAAGCATTCACTATCTCTAACTTTAATTTCCACATTCAGATCATGATTTCAAGCTGATTTTCTATCATCAGTGAAGGACAGGAATAAGACACTAGATCTAAACACTAACTCTGAGCGTTTATGAAACAATTTCTATTCAGCTTGCAAAGCATGAATTTTTTAGATATGTAATGTCTTCAAACTCAGCATAGCAAGCCAGATAGCTATATGGGACTGATATCGGTCCAGTATTGCCACATAGTAGAAGCCTCTGCAATATATATCATTGCAAGAAAACCTCAAATGTACATTTATGATAAACAAAAAAAAAGACAAGTTAAACTTGCTAATGCTTGTATTTATGATCAATAGATTGCATTTTATCAAAAACACCATCAAAGCGTATGTTTACGTAAACGTCAGTATGCATTCACTATCTATCGTTAGTTCCACCTTCAGATCATGATTTCAAGCTGATTTGCTATCATCAGTGAAAGACATGGCTTGCTATGCTGGGTTTGAAGACATTCAAGCTTGCAAGCTGAATAGAAATTGTTTCATGAACACTCAGAGTTAGTGTTTAGATCTAGTGTTTTATTCCTGTACTTCACTGATAGCAAATCAGCTTGAAATCATGATCTGAAGGTGGAACTAATGATAGAGATAGTGAATGCTTACTCTGACATTTATGTAAGCAAACATACGCTTTGATGGTGTTTTTGGTAAAATGCCATAACCCTCTAAAGTGTGGTCAACTACATAATATCACCAAAACATCAGTGCGCTAAGAATCGTAACCTCGATAACTGATCAATTCCCACTACTCATTGTCAGCTATTAAGAGCTGTATCCAAAAGCATATTATGCTATCTATTTTATGCACCAAAGACCACACAAACATCTGGAGCAACTTACTACAGACCAAACTTATGATCTAACATAAACTTTTTATGATTTAATTTGATCGCAGCCAGGGTGTACCGCAAAGACCTATCATAGTAGTCTGATAAAATACAGTAAACAAATTATAAGTGCAATGTTATTATGTTACAAACCTTAATTTGCGATTTTTATTGTATGAGACCCGATGGCCGACCATGTACAAGATGGCATAATTCGTGGAACTACATAAGATTATGAAATTTTAAACCATCTATATGATTTTTAATACAAATGCTAGTCCAGGTAAAGCTTTGTAATAAATAAGCATAAATAATTGGGTTCTTTTTTTATAATTTACTATATCACTGAGACTCTTTTTATACTGACAAATGACAATTTAAAATGTTAGGTAAATATATTCAATCATATCATTATTTGGTAAATCTGTTTACAGGTTTACTAATCAATTTGTATTGTATACTAGAATCAACTACGCAAAGCCAAAATGATTGAAAAGGTAAATGGGATTTTATTGTACCCTACACATCATAAACTACCAAAGACGAAAAGCATCCAAATGTTTTCTCAAAATATCACTAAACTCTTATATCATGTTGACTATAGTATGTACTTCAATGTATGCTCTATCCAAGGTTTATGATTTCTGATTTTAAGAATGACACATAGCAACGGCACAGTAAGTTTAATTATAAATCAACGTTTATTTACAAATTTATGAATAATAAGTAATTAATTCTAATGTTATAATTAAAGACATAAATAAACAAATAAAATAAATAAATTATAATTCCATCGACTTTCTTCACTAACATATCATAGGTACGGTTTTAAAAACCTAATCATACCTTATTCCAATTTGATATAATGAATCTTGAGCAAATTATACTAAATTCAACATCAACTCATGAAATATTTAACGTCATTTCCAGATTCAATAAATCCATACCGTAAACTTATAATAATATAATAAATAATATTATATCTGTAGGATTTAGCTATAATGTAATCATTAAATAAAATGAAAATTTAAACTTAATTATTAAATAAAATGAAAATTTAAACTTAATTATGAAGTAACTTGAATAGAATGTCCTGCTACAATTTGATGATCTAACTTATAAATTATACTTACAAACGGAAGAAGATGATTTAGCAGATTAACTAAAATACTTTGCCCAACTTATATCTATGAAGTAAAACATATTCCTGTGGATGCGTTCATCTACACATAGGAATTAAATAGTACTAAACGCTTTGTGGATTTATACACCACCATAAAGTAATACGTATAATTACACAATTCCGCGGATTAACCACCAGCGCTGGAATTAGTGTAAAATACAAAAAATGGCAATTAAATAATCTGCGGATTAACCACCGGCACAGATTAATGCCTTTCAACATTAAAAAACAACATCACTATTTACTTCACATTAAAGTGCAAAATCATCCTCCCCAGTTATTCTGATCATTCAGAAAATACTAACACTTTAGCAAATGTGGGTTCTTGCATAATAAAATGTTACACTAATCAGGACAACTAATATACTAACTTATCTTGCTTAAAATAGAACGTGTGTAATACAATAAGTAATATTAGTATAGGAATATAAGTCTGGAAAGACTCACAAAATACCTCATGAAAAATTGATACATCTCATAAATTCATTTAGTACTTTTCAAGCCTTTTCGCAAGCGCTATTCTCTTGAATAAGTATTTCATTCAACCCCTATTAATTTAAACTTAAGAAAATATAACCACTTCACATGCAAGTTCATATAACGATAAAATTAAAGTAATGAATTATTCATCAAATACATAAAATCTAATGGGTGTGTGTGTAATATAAATTAAATGTATAGCATTTTATAGTTCACCACATGAATTTTAGCAGGTGTGTGTGTCACAAATTAGGTTGTATAGCATTTTATAACGACAAATATGATCCGTGAAATCCATGTACGATGTGTCAAACAATAAATGTACGAAGTAATAGCTATAATTATAGTTGAATTCCATACATGTAATTTTATCCATTTGTGTTAGTTATTATAATCACTATTAGATTAACGATTTTACGTGGCTCCATAAACATGAAACAATTTCAAAACATGACTCGCAGAACTTAAATGAAAATGTTTTTCATAAGTTATTAATCTCTACATTTCTCTATTAAAAATGTTCCAAGTTTATCACATCCATGCTAATATTTATTTATCCATGCTTAAATCTAGGAATAATAATTACAGCAATTAATTCAATCATTCCAAACTGACGATAAAATTAGAAAATAGCTTTGATCAATTATTTGAAGACTGTTTATTATCCAAATGGCAAACAAATTTAAATAGCAAATATATTACTGGCATTATAAAGTTAAATATCAATCAATACTATATTTTTATTAGAATTAGAAACGGAAATATTAAACTATGTTGATAACTTTAACATTTTACTTTTAATTTAAACTTCTTCTTTTTTTAAAAAGCAAATTTTCATATTTATAAAACTTCTGTAATTAAAACACCTATTTAATTTTTCCAAATTGTAGAACAATAAACATTTTAAAACATACCAAATTCTTGCAATTAATTCTTTTAAACTGGGAAGCTCCAACATCTTAACTGTAATATTGGGAAATTATTACCAGTGATTTGATCCACTTGGCCAGCTGACTTGAACAGACTTTTAAATTTAGCAATTCATCTTATAATTAAATACCACAATGTTATTTTTTACGTTTATAGAAAATTTTTGGTAATCCATTTACTTGTTAACTATTTTAAAATAAGCTTATCAAAATTACACCATTTGCCTTTTACCATTTTCTTTTCTTTCTCTCCCTCCAAAAGCAAACTAACAGACGATCTCTTAAATTCGCGCTCTTTTCTTTTTTTACATTGATATGCTTACGTAATTACTGTATTTATTTTTAATAATTTATTTTAATTGAACAAATGGTTTTTTTTTTAATAGAAATAATTTTTAAGATCATTTTAAACAAATAAAACAAAATATTATATTTTAATACTATTTTACCAAATTTAATGTGTTGTTAAAATTTTTAAAAAGTTAAACATTCTGATATGAATTAGGATATGGAACGAAGCAAATTTAAATTTATTGAAATAATATAAGAGAGTAGTCTGTTCAAAGTGCAAACCAAGCCAATCAAATCACCAAAGAAGACAGAGAAATTTTTTATACTAGTTACATCAATTATTATATTTTATGCTAAAATATATGGTTACAATATATATATATATATATATATATATATATATATATATATATATATTGTAACGTTTATTTATATATGTTACAAATATATTGGCATTTGGTAAAAGCTAAAAAAGTAAATTTAGATTTTTTTTGATTAGTATAATTTTTGTTAAAACATGCAATGAAGGTTAAAATTGTCATTCTTATTTTTTTTATCTAATTGGAAAGAATAAATGACATACAGATTACTAATCCAGATAAATTAAAAGAATTCCAAAAGTATAAGCTAAAAGAAAAATATTTTAGCTAATTAAAGATGGAAGAATAATGCTAAAAAAAAAAGAGAACTTTGTAACTTAAATTTAAGAGAGAGTGTATAAGATTATTATCTTATACGCTGATAAAAAGACAAAAGAGTGCGCAGAAGTTCCAAAAATTGAGCGCGATATAAAAAGGAGATGACAACTTCAATCTGGGTCTTCTCTTTAACTTCTAGTTACGTCTCTGAAAGTTGGAGGTTTCCACGAGCATAACCTGTGGCAAGAAATATACTTCTACACAGGTATGCCCCTTGCTGTACCAAGCTGTCACGCAAGCATGGAAACGGGACTTGTGAAGACCGCTTTTTGCAATAAAAGGGTCACTACAACCGTGCCTTTTCTCCAGCTATAGAACGGAACAATAATGGAAGATGCCGGCAGGAGAGACCAATGGAAATTCTCATGATCTGGGATCCCATAAACCTACATGAACTTACCGGTAAGTTAAGAGTAAATTTTCCTGATAGTGACTTAAAAGTTTTAAAACAATTATTTATCTAAGCTTAGACTACCATCCTGATATAGACTTTACTTTCACATTCAAGGGACTTTCTTATAAAGAATTTTATACAAGATCTTGGAACATTATTAAATTGCGCTCATTATTTAATCTAACTGTTTTGTTAATCGATTCATTATCTGGATTAGCATGTGTGTACTTTCCAGTTTAGTTAATTCGTAATTTAACTTATAAATATTTTAGTTTGTTAGAATAAAAGAGATTATACTTTTATCAACCTTTTTCATTGTGCGTTATTAATAATGGTTATTATTCTTTTTAGTATTAAAGTTATTATTAGTTTAATAAGATTTAAAAGTAATTTACCTTGCCAATATGTTTGAATAAGCCCAGCAATAATAATCTCAAAAAAAGATAATTCTAGTTTACCGTAAAATTACCGATTCTTAAAATCTAAGACCAATAATTTTAAAAATATTTTATTTTTTTTTATTTGCGAGACATGCTGGTGACAGATATCAGCGATCTTTTTAGAATAAAAAGACCTGGCGCCTATCAAATAAATTAAAAGCTGATCTCATCAATAGCATAATTCTCAACCATCAATAGGCAAAGTTTGATCTGGAAATATAGCTGTGTTTTTAGGAAAAGAAATACAACTTTCTTTTTTCTTTTGATACAGCTTGATCAACTCACGCGCAGTTTATATTTGCGTGTAGAGGCCTAGCAAAACGAAAAACATTATAATATATTGTAACAATATATAAATATGCCATTACATTAATTTAAAATAAAAATTTTAAATTCACAAATAAAAATAAGTTTGGAAATAAAAGCTAAAAAAATTTAAAGAGTTGTTAAACGCGTATACATATATATATTCACACAGATGCAAAACTTTAAAAATTATTTTCTTTTTAAAAAAACATGTTTGAATGTACTTTTTTAGAAAAAAGTACAAGATCTGAAAATAAAATATTTTTGTAAATGGAAATGATTGTTTTATAAATTAATTGAAAAGCAAACTAGCTCTTGGGGTGCTTACAATGAATTAAATGCTAAGAGAAAAAGAAATTAAATGACCAATGTAAACACTAGAAATGTAGCACAGACCATAATTGAAACACCAGAGGATTAGTGACATTTATAAAAGGAAAATGATTCAAATTAAAAGAGTTGCAGCTTGATTGTTTTTGAGAGGTGTGATAGGATGCACATATCACCCTCTCTCTCTTTATTAAAAATGAAATGACTGAAATACCAGGAATGAACCAGCTAAGGCCTCCTCCAGAATAACAGACAGACTTTTCTACTGTAAGATATAAATGGTAATTTTTTTACTAAAAGTAATTAAGAACTAGATTTGATCAGCTAATCTAAATTTTAAAAAGGAACTTTTATCTGACTTATGTTTCAAATTAATTATAAATGTTTAATTTTTACGTATTTGTTTGCTAAAAAAAAAAAAGGCCATTTTATTATTTTTTATTTGCATTAATATTTATTGTTTAAATTTTAAATGCATTAAATTTAAGTTGGGCATAGATGCTTGCATAGATTCGTTTTCATATATGATTAAAATATATAGACATTTGGTAAATATCTTACATTGAATATCTAAAATGTATTTATTCGGATGTCTTGTTAGATATTGGTGTCAATGCGGCATCTTATGGTGAATGCCATTGGGTTTCTAGTGAATTCCCTCTGCAATTACATCAATAACTTTATATTTTGATCATTTATGTTTATGTTGAAATGATTTTGAGTGTGTAATTTATGTAGTCGATCTATGCTCAACATTAAACAACAAACTTATAAAAACCATCTGTGCGAATTTATATAAATGTTAAGTATAAGTTGGGTGTGAATGGCTATATAGATTTATAAAGTTATATTAATTAATTAGGGGAGGGTAATCATTGGTTATTTGTTTTGTAGTTAGATTGGGTCGATGGGTTTGATATATTGGTGTAATTAGTAGATGTCATATGAGGTTTGCTACATGCAGAATCACTATGCCGCACACTCCCGTTCTGCCTATGGAAAGGAATAATAAGACGGAAAAGATGCAGTCCCTTCCTATGGATTTTTTTATTATTCTTGCCATACAGATGTAACATTCCTGTATTGGACAAGAGTCAATGTCTTCTCTAACTATACTGTTCAGATGAGGTTCGCTACATGCAGAATCACTGTATATGCCGCACACTCCCGTTTTGCCTATGAAAAGGAATAATAAGACAGAAAAGATGCAGTCCCTTCCTATGGAGATTTTTTTATTGTTCTTTTTGCCATTCAGATGTAACATTACTGTTTTTGACAAGAGTCAATGTCATCTCTAACAGTGCTGTTCAGATGTACATTCCTGACAGTATATATTGCTGTTGTATTTTCATGCTACATTGAATACATCAATGTATCAGATGGATTGACTATGGTTTGACTGCGAGCTTTTGGCCTAAGGTTAAATAAGGGATAAAACATTTTCTTTTCAAATACAATCTATGTAGTTTATACATACTTGACAATTTCAAAATAAATAAAATTCATCTGTGTGGATGATTTAAAATCTTAAAATAATAATTTAAATTAAAAATTAATATTAAAATCTAAATAATAAATGTTATTCCTCAAATTTAAAATGATTATATATGTGCATAAATAAATATTGTTTGTGTGTTAATTACTGACAGTGGCTTATTTTATTCTTTTTTAAGATATTCTTAGATAAGAATTTATTATAAAATATAAATCTCTGCTACTCCACTGAGCTAGTGACTTGGGCTAACAGTCTATATAGTGGGATCTTAACTTACATATCTGCCTACTGTATAAATTATCTAGGTTCAAATGCCTAGATGGCACCCTTGTAGTGAAGATACGTTAAGACTTTTCACCCCAATCATTATATATATATATATATATATATATATAATGATTGGTCTTACCCTTTATATATATATATATATATATATATATATATATATATATAAAGGGTAAGGGTAGAATGAGATCTTACTGTATCTGCTGTACAGAGTGCCATCAGGCCATTTGAACCTGGAATATTTATATAGTAGGCAGATACTTACTGCTAAGATCCAATTTTATTATTGTCCTTTATTGTATGACACTAGCTCAAGTAGCACAGATATTTATCATAAATACTTATATAAAACATTTCAATAAGGACTTCATAAGACAAATGAAATAAGTTACTGCCAATAACACAGACAAACATTTATTGATGCACATATGTGTGTATTTAAAATTGAGAAATAAATTTAACTCGTTTACATTTTAATATTAATTTTTAATTTAAATTATGTTAGTAAGTCTGCACAGATGGACATTTTAATATTTTTATTTTAGAATGTTGAGTATACATATGCTACATAGAATACTCAGTTAAAAACTTTTCAAAAACAATTCAATCTCGGATTAAATGTTTGTAGCCAACCCAATGCCTGCTTTCAGATATGTAGACACAACCAAAGCAATATGTAGAAAACCACACTGTTAGGAATATGCACCTGCAGTGTGATAATATTTGAAGGACATGATCCTCATCCAGTGTAGGAATGTGCATCTCTGGCAAAGGAGTCATGTATATAATATTTAAAAGAAATGCTACATATGGAGGTGTGCAGTCTTTTTGCAGATTTATAGTCCCTATCCATAGAGCTGAAAGAGTCAATGTAACAGGAAATATGTCTGCATCCATTGTGATGACTATGTTTGGGTTATGCATTCAATTGGGCTTTGCCATGTATAAAGCGTGCTTCGTATTACATTGATATTAACCCTCACATATCCCTCCACAAGCATCAACCTAACTATGAAACAAATAGCCAAATATGAAACCCCTTTAAAATAAACAAACAAATTTAAATATAAAGTTATTAATTGCAAATTGCTAGTGAAAATTTACTCATCATAAGGTGCCACATTGACAACAATAATTTAAAACATTGATGAATAAATATGTTTGGACACTCAGCATGAGGTGTCATATTTAGTGATATATATTATGCATATGAATATTTTAAGAAATAACTAACAAATGTTAATGAATTTATGCAGCCATCTACAACCAACTTAAATACATTTTAATAATATTATTTAATAGATAAAAATAAATCAAATGGAAATGATTAGCTAACATAATGCATATAAAAAATAATTGATTTAGAATTTTTCTTTGTAAGTCAAATAAGAGTTCTTATTTCCAATTACTAAATGCAAATTTCAAAAAGTTCATATCGGATAAACACAATTGTTCATACTTTACTAACACTGGCAGATTTAGAGGTCCATCTTCATGATCACTTTCATAGATTGTTTGTCCTCCTTTGAAACTAAGCTACTACATGTCATTCATTTATTAAATAATTATCATCTGGAGCCCTCTGCAGGTTTTCAGGAAGTTAAATCCATTGAAGACTCCTACATCATGGAGTCTGAAATATCGCTACAGTTTATATGTAAATTAATAGTCAGCTCCTCAGACAACAACACTTTTTTTTTTCTTTTTATAGGGTTAGACCTCTTATCAGTAAATTTTCAAATCCTTCAAAGAAGATGTCACTGATCCAAATGCTGTTTTTGGTCTGTGCTGTGGATTGTTGCTTCCATTGGTCAATCAGTAATTTCATTAACCTATTTGACCTTTATTATTGAAGTGCCCCAATAGCTAGTTTGATTTACATTTAATGAATAAAGCAATTACTTCCAATTTTTAAGATTAAACATGATAGAAATCAACATTTATTTCTATTTTTAAAAATACAATTTTATAACAAAAATATTTATCTTTATTTTTTTTATAAAAAAGTACTTTCGAATACTTTTTTAAAAAATAGTTTTAAAGTTTTTGATCTGTGTCATATATATGTTAACATAACTTTTAATTTTGGCTTTTAGTTTTTAATAAAATATTTTTTACTTAAGATTTATTTTCTCTTTTATTTTAATTTTAAAATAATGTAATGGCATATGTAGGCCTATGTATACTGTTACAATATATATATATATATATATATATATATATATATATATATATATATATATATATATATAATGGTTTTTGAATATATATATATATATATATATATATATATATATATATATATATATATATAATGGTTTTTGCAAAGATATAGATTGCAGAGGCTTTTACTATATGGTGAAACTGAACTGAATTCAGACCCATATAGCTATCTAGTTTGTTTGACTGAATTTGAAGATATTTACGTATCAGAAAAATTTGTGCCTACAAACTGATAGAAACGTGTTTTATAGATGTGATTTAGTAGAGTTGGAGTTTAGATCTAGTTTCTAGTCTTCCTACCCTTTACTGGCATGATCCAACTAGCTCAAAACCATGGTTTAAAGGTTGGAGACAATTTGAAAGAGATATTGAATTCTATCTCAGTGTTTATGTAAACAAAGCTTGATAGTGGGCTATTGGTAAAGTTCCATCTGGTAAACATTAAATGCAAGCTATAGCATGTTGCGAAATTTATAGCTTGTTTTATCATTTTATATATATATATTGTAACAGTCATAAAATGTGTGACTCGTAAACAGTGCAGAATTCGACCACCACACAGAACTGCATCACCATTGAGGTAGTGAAGCCACACGTGGTACTGAGTTCGAACATAGTTTATCGGTTCCACAATACAATCCATGAAACAAAGCATCTGATGCGACATTAACAAATATTTCTTTAGGCACGGTGGTCAGGGATATGCAAGAGATTCATGATTTTATTTTCGGGTTATCCAATAATCAAGCTACATAATTGAGGAAATATTATATAGAAAGGGTATTGAATAAATGAAATGTAACTGCAGATGTATAATTTAAAATTATTTATTAACACATTTTAATAAGATCATTTACTAACAATATTTTATAAATTAAAAGCTTCAGTAGCGAGATTTGCGACATGATTATATTTTAAAGAATACATTTATTTATTTGTTTACAAAAGGAATTCATTTATTTGAAGGCATAATATAGCTACCTAAAATTCTCAAGTAAGTATATCTAATGCATGCCTGGAGGGATTTATACCTTTGCAATGCAAGAGTCTAAAGTAAGATTTAAGAGTAGCGGCGGACATATTTATTTAATTAAAATATTCATTTTTATGACTTAAGGGCAAACATTTATTTGAGAATGAATTATGAAGATAATGCAGAGGCAGAGTGATATATATAATAATAAAATTAAGTAAAGGAACATGTGGTACGCTTTAGAAAGGCAATATGGAATGGCAGTATATCGAAACTGCAATGCCGTGAATGAGTTTATAAGAATGTTGGGCTGGTCTTTGCCATCGGCCCAACGAAGTAAGGTGTCACATAAGCATAACCAGGGACAAGCGGTCCATGTCGCAGTTTGCCAGCTGGCTGCATGATGTCAAGTCCTATGAGAGCACCCATTATGTCCAAACTTGTGTAGGGCGATGAGTTAATTTCAACCCTGAAGAATCCAGAAATTTCATGGTGGAATGGGTCATCGCATCTCTAAAATGTAACACAGGTGTAATGTATAAACTATTATGATAAGATTTAAATAGATTTCTAACTCAGCCTCACATTATCAACATTTACTAAAGAACATTGGCGACTCTCAAAGAAATGTAATTTGATGGAATTATTCATTAAGATTTAATAAATACAAAACATATCTAACTGGGAATGATTACAACTAATATGCCAGCCATTTGCAAAGTAGTAGGCCCTGCATTACAATAAATGATGCATTGAATGTGTGTCAATTTATATGAAAGTTAAGTTATTTATGTAAGTAAATATTAATAAAAATTTGGCATGCATTCACTATTTCAAGCGATCATAGATTTAAACTTTGAAACTAGAGACAATTATGAGCATGTAATAATTAAATAATAAATATAAATAAAATGTAGATTTTAGAAATACGCACCAAAGAAAGATAGAATGAGGTAAGCTAGATTGTTAGAGAGATTTACACATTAAGTTAATTATTCAGTTTTAGTTATACATATGATAGTTTTTACATTTTATAATTTAGATAAGTAGTATGAAGAAGAGCTATAGCAAATTATTAGAGTACTCTAGAGTTTGAACACAGACAGGTACCTGTTTTATAAGAAGTTTTCAGAGTCCAGTGATTAGCAGTTCTTTCTTGTATTTAGATGTTTCATTTACTTTAACAGCAGCAGTAGCTTTCTCAGTTATTTCAGGCAGCAGATCTTCATGGTGAATTTATGATGGGCAATGGAAAGTTTGGCATCCTATAGGCCATCTCCCGATGGAGAATAATCTAGGTACTTTTACTCGGTCATACCTTGGCACGAACAATTTATATTTTGGAGACTCTCAGTGATCGAGAGCAAAGCTAAAGTTTAAGTGAATGTCTCCAGCCGGTCTAAGATGTCCTCTTTTCTTATCTTGATCTTTCACATTTTTGTTAAGGTATTTTTAGGTTCTACTTAATCTGCCCTGAGGATAATCAATGGATTTTGTTGGTTTTAATTATAAAGAAAGCTGCCGTTCTATTGTTTACATTTTACATTTACTAATTACATTTTGGGGAATTTTTCTTTAATTAATCTATTATCTATCACTGACCCATGCTTTTAAATTTCAAAGACAAAAAGGGAACATAAGATTATTTTAACTTTTAATTAAATATTACATCAGATTTTTTTAGAATTATTATTAAACGAAATTGTTACACACACAATTCGATACCAAAAAGTTTAAATTTGGGCGGGATAGACCGGTCAGTGAGAGATGACAGAAAAAGGGGAAACTTAAGATTCAAATACAAATCTTACTGTTTCAATATATATATAGAACAAAATAAATGTCTGCTAATATCAATAATACAATAATGAAACTTAAATATATTCCAAACAATGGTAAACAATTTATAATACAATATAAATTAAAACTGAATAAAAACTCATTAAGAAATATTTTCGATTATATTCATAATCATTTTCAACTCAACTTTCAAAATGGAATAAATGGTAATAGATGATTCCATTTTGAAAGTTGAGTTGAAAATGATTATGAATATAATCGAAAATATTTCTTTGTGAGTTTTTATTGAGTTCTAATTTATATTGTATTATAAATTCTTTACCGTTGTTTGGAATATATTTAAGTTTCATTATATATATATAATAGAGAGAGAGAGAGAAACTGAGCGCAGGTATAATAAAACTTGCATTAAATAGACAAATATGTAGTTATATATTTATGCATTATAAAACATTGTTACTAAGAAAACTAAAATTTACAAGTCGATTTATAATGAACGATCATTTTATAAAGTTGTATTGTATTAGAGATTTTGTTTAATGAGGAAAGCTTATAAAAGAGAGGTATGGGGTATACATATGCTCTGATTTTTATTTCTTTTTCCCAAACCCAGCTATACACATTGCTTCGTATATGTATGACTGTGTTTAAATCAATGGAACATAAAAATTCATAGGACTAAAAAAATATTGTTTTGATAAACTTTTAAAAAAATATTAACAGTAAAAAATATATATATAAATGCCAAGATGGAATACTTGTGATAAACTTTTAAAAAAATATTAACAGTAAAAAATATATATATAAATGCCAAGATGGAATACCTATTGATTTATAGAACAATAAATGTGATTTTTGCAAAATGTTAAAATGTTTAATACTAATTAAAAAAAAGAAAGTTGAAAAATCATCACCATCATTTTAATCCTTCCATGATTACACACTTGTAATATACATGTTACAAGGTATATATGTGTGGGTTTTGGTAAAAGTAAAAGAAGTGAAAGAAAATTTTGAAGCACAAAAATAGTGTTATAAAAATTTTAAAAAGGAAACAATATGTCTCATAAATGTATTTTAAAATTAGGTTAATGATAGTGAATTATTTTTTTTTGTTTGAATTTTTTTTTGATTAGGTTAAAGTAGATTAGATCTACTCCCAGTAATTTCACCACCCACCCTGAGGAAGCTAGCCTTAGGCCAGGTAAGTTTATCATTGTATTATATACTACATATTATCCAGTATAATTCTTACCTACATGTGATATTGGTGCTTGGAGTCTTTATTTAGACACCCATAAATATAATGTTGTGTAATATTGAAGATAATTATATGTGCATAGAATATCCTAAAATCAAAGTGATAATATAAAGATCACATTTCATTAAACAGATAATACAATTCGCATTTAATTTTTTTTGTTCACACATGTATATAGATATATATGCTCACACTTGTGTAAAGATGAGTACTTCCAGCAAAATAGGAAAAAGGGCTGCACCTGTTACAATGGTGTTCCAGATAAAGACCACTGAAGAGAAGTATGTCAATGAGAGAAAGAAAAATATAAATAAATATATATATCCTTTTTTCATCAGATCACCGTTGTTTTAAGCAGAAAAAAATTAGAAAAGGAAAACTATAACAGATCTGGATGTAGTTAATATTGAATTTTTATAAGGAAGTTAAAAAAAATTTTGTTCTTTAGTATTTTTCAACCGATGATTACCTTGAAGCCATATCAGTCTGATCTTCAGATCTTTAAGATAATGTCCCTGAGTGATTTGCGGACAAATGCAATCACTAAATCTGCAAATCATGTGGACCCGGCATGTTAAAGATTGCAAGATCAGACTGATATGGCTTCAGTGTAATATGTCATTTGTTGAAAAAAATTAAAAAAGTACATGCTTGCATCAAAATAATTTAGAAATTAAAAGTAATTAAGTGTAAGTATGATAATTTAGAAATTGTAAGTAACTAACTGTAAATTTTATAATTGTACAAGATTTTTTTTGTAAATTTAAAATAAATAGACAGATAAAGAACACTTATCCTGGTTATCTGGCATTATTAATGGTGACCTGGACAATAACTTAAAACATATTCTATATTATGAATTTTTATTAAAAAATAAAATCAAAAAAATTTACTTGCATTAAAAATTATCAACATTTCCGACGGTATTTAACTCAATTATTCATGTTAAAAATATATAAACCAAATAATTTGAAAATGTGTCTTATTTTTTGACTGAAAATTAGAAAAGTCAGCGCATAGTGCTGTAATGGGTGAAGGGGCTTTTTTGTTTTTGATGGGCCATAGGCACGGCCAATATTATGCTCAATTATAGAATACAAAACCACCGACAACACCAGACGTATTACTCTCATAGCTGTAATTTTTATAATTGTGGATGAATTTAAAAAAAAAAAATCTGTATAATGTAATTCAGAAATTAAAAATAAAATTAATTAATTGTACTTTTTATAATTGCAGAAGAATTTACAAAATAATATACATCAAAATGACATTTATTGGAAACGAAAATGAAAATTACTTACAAATAGCGTCCACTGCAGTGGATCACAAAAGGCAGACAAATGACAAAATTTCCCAAAGCTCTCTCTGATTTTTAAATCTCACAGTCAAAGAAATCCAAAAATTGGATTAATCATGTCAGTGTCTTGGTTGACATGACAACGTTGTCATGTTATCATCGATGATATTTGCCAGAAGGAACTTTGGTAAGTATAAAATGTCATCGGTTCAATAATACTAAAGTACCATTTTTTTTTCTTAAACTATATGAAAAATTCAATTGAGTGCAGCATATAAAAGTGTTTTCAGAAAGTGATAAGTTAAGGTTAGACTAGTATTTTTTTTGAAGAACCTTTATTTTTCTTATGGGTTTTCTTTTTCATATATGTAATGTCCAGACATAAATGTTTTTCTTTTTCATATTTTTTTTAAAAAAAAAAAAGTAACACAAATATTTAAAAATTAAACAAGTCTTTAAATGGTTCACCTTTAAGGTCAATCCACTTTAATGAGATAAAAAATAATAATATTTGATTTTCTGACCGTTATCACTACAATATGTTGTAAGCAAATAAATATAAATAATAAAGTGTAAAAAAAGTTTTTTTTTTTATTTTTATTAAATCAATTTTGTTTTAAAGGACATTCAAGTAATGAATTATATTTAATTTATATGCACACAGTATCGATGACTTGAATATTCTTTACACTTTTTTATTTTATAATAGTTTCTGATGTTACATTCCAATATCAGCCTTGCAAGCTAATTGAGCACGTGCCTTTTGAGAGTGTTAAATAAATGAATACTTTCCTCTTCAATCCAAGATATAGTATTTATGCAGGAATAAAAAGGATCCTCTTATTGGCTGATATTTGAATGTAATATAATTGTAAACATGGCGCTAGATAAAATAATTGCTTATTTACTAATAGTTTCTGATAATTTTCTGAGTTTAAAATCAAGGTTTTGAAATAACAATAGTCTACTTGCACTAGTTTTCAAGATGAAGTTTTATAAAAATAGAAATCAAAATAAGTTGAACTAGTGAGTCGACCAGGTGAGGCTACTCAAGGATTTCTCATACATATGTGTAAACTCTCCCATATATATATATATATATATATATATATATATATATATATATATATATATATATATATATATATATATATATATATATAAGGCAGAATGTGTTAAGTAGAAATAATATAGTGAAATATCTGTTTACAGAAAAATTATAGAACATATTTAAAAATGTTGAAGGTGTAATGATGTCAGAAAAAGAGCAGCACTAGCATATAGATAAATGAAATGAAAGAAAATACATATGATATATATCACATTAAGAGAAAAAAACAACCGAAATTTCATGAAAACAATGCCTCAAAATAAAATGGAGGTACATGGGAAAAAATGGAGATGAAGGTAAGATGTTGGAAATAATTATAAAGAAGTTGGAAAATATTGAATCAAAGTTTTATGAATTGAAGAAAGATTGGAAAGTTTGAAGCAGAATGTGGGAATAGAAAAGGAAAGTAGTGCAGGGGAAGAAAGTGGTAATATAGACAAAAAAGAACCATGAGGGAAGGAAATAAATGACAATATGGGGGAAACAGAGAGAAAAATGTTCAGGGATAACCAAGAGATGCCACAGAAAAACATGACGAGATGGTAAAATGCTCACTGGCTAATATAAACCACTTCATAAAGATTTGTAAGTTCACTGAACAGATGGAAGAGGCACCCATAGAACATTTGCAAAGACTTATGTGATATTTCAGCATTAACCTCATGGCAGAAGATATAAATATTGCAATAGCATGCAGAAACCTTATGGGAAGTACTCAATCTTGGTGGGACTCAAATGAGGATTGTTTTCTGTTCTGTGGACCATCAGGAATTGATGTGGTATCAGATTATGTAAGAGAAATATGCTAAAGGCTTACAGGAAAGCTATTCACAGTCTTTTCATTGTCTGTTTGTGAGGTTATGAATGCTTGACACTTGCAATCTGACAGAGAAGAACGTAATACACATTGTGAGACAGATCATGCCAATGTAGGTAGAACAGATAATGCTGAGGGTGAAAAGGATGTCTATTGAATATGTTGAATTGTCAACTGCTATTTACATGAGTACTCATGATTATGAGGGACAGACATTTAGAATAATAGAAGGCAGGGAAATATGGTATAGTGAGACTAAACAAGAGCGAAAGTATGCATATGAAGGTCTTTGACCACTGGAGAAACCAAATCCTGAGCAGAAAAAAAAGAAGGAAAACAGGCAGAAAAATATACAATCAGATGTGATGAATGAATATTGTTTTGTGTGTACATGGTTCAGTGATATAATTTGATACATATATAAATACATATGTATTGAATATTTGTATAAATAATGACAATATTGTAATATTCACAGATTTGTGACAATTATTTAAAAGCCTAGCAAATACAACTTCCGGGAAGAGCGTATTGTAACTGGGCAGGTATAATCAAACAATGTTCCATTAAATAGACAAATATGTAGTTATATATTTATGCATTATAGAACATATTATTACTAACAAAACTGAAATTTACAGGTTGATCATTTTATATAGTTTTATTGTATTATAGATTTTTTTTGATGAGGAAAGCTCATTAAAAAGAGGTATGGGGTATACATATGCTCTGATTTTTATTTCTTTTTGCCAAACCCAGCTATACACATTGCAATGTGTGTGTATGAGTGTGTTTAAATTAATGGAACATGAAAATTCATAGGATTACATAAACATTTTTGTTTGGTAAACTTTTAAAAAAATATTAAAAGTCAAAGTAAAAATTTTAAATGCCAAGATGGAAGACCTATTTATAAAAAAATGGAAGTGATTTTTGCAAAACCTTGGAATCTTGAATACTAATTTTAAAAAAAAGAAAGGTGTAAATAGCCTTTATGGTGAATACCAACAAAAACACATGGAATGTTAATACAAGAAAAATGAATGAAAGAAAAGAAGGGGTGGAGTTGTTTCTTGGTATATATATATACACACACATACAAAAAGAGAAATTTAAAAAAAGATTATAAGTTTTTGAGTCATGAAAAAAAGAAGCTTATTAGACATATATTAAAAAAAGACAGAAAGAAAAATCCAGATCAGCATAATAAATGGGAGAAATATGGTTTTACTGGGGTAATAAGTTCAATGTGTGGGGTGTACAAAACCCTCCCCTAAATATATACTATCTGCCAGTATCTGAGAAGAAATGTCAAACCTGAAAGGTCATCTCAATAAATAATAGTGTTGGACCATCATGATATTTGTCAAAAGGAACAAATAATAAATAAAATTCAGCCCAAATGAAATCTAAACGCCAAGAATTTGATTCATCATCGAAGGACCTTAAATTCTCTTTTACCAGGTGGATTCAATCAATTCCTCGGAGAAACGACTACTTTTTTTTCTGTTTGACCACCTATATACGACTTACTTTTAAGCTTACTTAATTAAATTACACGTAATTAAAAAAAAATGTTGCTTGACATAATTATGAATTTTTTTTTTACATGCACTTAAGTTTTAAATTAAAGTATGTTCTATTATTATCATATTAATCCTTCCATGACTAAACCCTTGTAATATACATGTTATAGCATGTTTGTGTGTGGGGGTTTTGGTAAAAAAAAAAAGTAAACTAACAAAGAAGGGAAAGAAAATCTAGAAACATGGAAATAATGTTATAAAAGAGAAAAGGAGGGAAATCAATAATCTATTGGTACAATATCTCTATCATAAATGTATTTTGAAATTAGGGTAATGAATATTGTTTGTCTGTGCAAACAAAAATAAAAAGTGTTAAGAATGTTAAATGAAAGAATAGAAGTTTTATTGATTTATGTAAATATTAGTGCAAGTAAATATCTATTAAATGGTGAATTGTTTTTTTTTTTTTGTTTGAGTTTTTTTTTATTAGTTTAAAATAGGTTAGATCTACTCCCTTTATCACCTGCCCTGAGAAAGCTAGCCGTGGACCAGGTCAGTTTATCATCATAGTATATTCTTAATATTATCCAGTATAATTCTTACCTATAGGTGAGATTGGTGCTTGGAGTCTTTATTTAGATATCCATAGATATACTGTTGAATAATATTGAATGTAATTATATCGGCATGGGATATCCTAAAATCAAAGTGATAATATAAAAAAACGTATTTTATAAAATATAATATGATTTGCATTTGATTTTTTTTTGTTTACATGTGTATATACATATTGTAACAGTCATATCTGTACATTTGTACAACAAAATCCAGAGTTTTAGTAAATGATCCCAAAGCTGATCGAAATGAGGTTGTTGAGACCCTGAATCCAATCTCATCTCAGTTACTTTACAAATGCTCAGAAATTTACTACCTTACAGATGACATATATCCAGCTAAACCAGCATTTTCTTAATTTGTGTACTGGCAGTAGCACATCCGTAAACATGAGACTATGGGAAATTGACATATTTCAAAGTATAGCTATATAGATGTAGAATGAACAACATTATCATATTTGGTTTGTGATTTATAATAACTAACTAATAATTAACTAATTAACAATGACAAAATTGAGACACTAAGAAGAAGATAAAATTTAAATAAATTTAATAAAAGCCAAAATTTAAATAATGAAGTAAATAAAAGAAAATAATAAAGTTACAATCCGATTATATGGATTGGGCTCACTCACAGGTGATAATTCTAAGAGTTACAATTTATTACTATTTGATGTTTTGGTTCACATGCAGGTGATGATTCTATGGATACAAGAATTTTTGGTTTATATACATAGATATATATTATGGAATGCCCTGATTATATACTGTATTCCTGATATAGACAAGGAAGACCATTTGTGACAGAATTAGTCGAGTATACTGAAAACATTTAAGACAAAAATTAGTATAAACAATATATATATATATGTCCACAGATGGCGTTCTACCAAAAACACCGATCAAGCGTATGTTTTGTTTACATAAACGTCAGAGTAGTATTTACTATCTCTAACTATAATTCCACTTTCAGATCATGATTTCAAGCTATTTGCTATCATCAGTGAAAGACAGGAATAAAGAAACTAGATCTAAACACAAACTGTGAGCGTTTATGAAACAATTTCTATTCAGCTTGCAAGCGTGAATTTTTTAGACACGTAATGTCTTCAAACTCAGCATAGCAAACCAGATAGCTATATGGGTCTGATCTCAGTTCAGCATCACCACATAGTAGAAGCCTCTGCAATCTATATCATTACAAGAAAGACCTCAAAGGTACATTTATGATAAACAAAAATGCAAGTTAAAAAACTTGCTAATGCTTGTATTTATGTCCACAGATGGCGTTCTACCAAAAACACCGATCAAGCGTATGTTTTGTTTACATAAACGTCAAAGTAGTATTCACTATCTCTAACTATAATTCCACTTTCAGATCATGATTTCAAGCTATTTGCTATCATCAGTGAAAGACAGGAATAAAGAAACTAGATCCAAAGACTAACTCTGAGCGTTTATGAAACAATTTCTATTCAGCTTGCAAGCGTGAATTTTTTAGACACGTAATGTCTTCAAACTCAGCATAGCAAACCAGATAGCTATATGGGTCTGAATAGAAATTGTTTCATAAACGCTCAGAGTTTGTGTTTAGATCTAGTTTCTTTATTCCTGTCTTTCACTGATGATAGCAAATAGCTTGAAATTGTGATCAGAAAGTAGAATTATAGTTAGAGATAGTGAATACTACTCTGACGTTTATGTAAACAAAACATATGCTTGATCGGTGTTTTTGGTAGAACGCCATCTGTGGACATAAATACAAGTGTTAGCAAGTTTTTTAACTTGCATTTTTGTTTATCATAAATGTAGCTTTGAGGTATTTCTTGCAATGATATAGATTTCAGAGTTTTCTACTATGTGGTGATGCTGAACTGAGATCAGATCCATATAGCTATCTGGTTTGCTATGCTGAGTTTGAAGACATTACGTGTCTAAAAAATTCACGCTTGCAAGCTGAATAGAAATTGTTTCATAAACGCTCAGAGTTAGTCTTTGGATCTAGTTTCTTTATTCCTCTCTTTCACTGATGATAGCAAATAGCTTGAAATCATGATCTGAAAGTGGAATTATAGTTAGAGATAGTGAATACTACTTTGACGTTTATGTAAACAAAACATACGCTTGATCGGTGTTTTTGGTAGAACGCCATCTGTGGACATAAATACAAGCATTAGCAAGTTTTTTAACTTGCATTTTTGTTTATCATAAATGTACCTTTGAGGTCTTTCTTGCAATGATATAGATTGCAGAGGCTTCTACTATGTGGTGATGCTGAACTGAGATCAGACTCATATAGCAATCTGGTTTGCTATGCTGAGTTTGAAGACATTACGTGTCTAAAAAATTCACGCTTGCAAGCTGAATAGAAATTGTTTCATAAACGCTCAGAGTTTGTGTTTAGATCTAGTTTCTTTATTCCTGTCTTTCACTGATGATAGCAAATAGCTTGAAATCATGATCTGAAAGTGGAATTATAGTTAGAGATAGTGAATACTACTCTGACGTTTATGTAAACAAAACATACGCTTGATCGGTGTTTTTGGTAGAACGCCATCTGTGGACATAAATACAAGCGTTAGCAAGTTTTTTAACTTGCATTTTTGTTTATCATATATATATATACAGTGTAGTTTTACAAATGCTTGGACTAAATATATATTTGGTCAAATCTTACAGTTCCCCTTTGATGATGAGTGAATCTATACACTAGCAAGTACTCATAGACTATTTTACTTTACTTGCACTAAAAGCAACAATATTTCTCCAATATGTTACATACTAACATTTATATTCTCCTTTTTGTAACAATATTAAAATAATGAGAGGAACAAAAACATAAAATATACGAACAAATAAAATCAATGATGTTGAACTAAATTTATTTTTGAAGATCATAAGAAAAAATGACTTGGTGAATTATTCTGGTAATCCTCCTTAAATTTCAGCTGTAGATGATAAATTGTGAATTTTCTAGAATATCTAAGTCACATATCCTTTACATTCTTGGAATTCTACTTTGAAATGGATAATTATTGAATCCATTTAATAAGTATGGACTTGATTATTTGCAGTGCAGATATAGAATGTTACGGTAATTCCATCCCAGTTCTGACAGTTATAGCTCCATGAGTAATTACATTCTTTCCAAGATGAGGCTTTTGCACTTAGCAATGCATATTTGTATTTTTATATAATTATTGATTTACTAAATAATTTTGAATGAATTAATAACAAACTTATTGTATTATTAGATATTCTCAAATCCCGATTCTTTGATCTTTATTTAGAATGATAGACATTTTAGAAATTCGAACACAAATTTAATTTCAAAGATTTTAATTTGAATTTCTCAGTTGGTCTACTTTAAATCTATGTGCTTGTTCTTGTATTTTGGATATTGAGGTATTGGTTTTTAAGATTTCAACTCAAGTGGCTGGTGTTTCTATTCAAAATGTATATTCGAATTCTCTACTTAAACTTCATAAATTATTCAGCAAATGACAATTTTTATCTCTCTTTGGAGAAACTCGTTTGTTGAAAAACCACAAGGTGATGATTATTATTTATATCCATTGGCGACATCATGATTAATGAATGTTATTATGTGAAATGTGTTAATAAACAATACAATTTTTAATTGATATTTTTTTACTGTAATATAAATTTTCTTATCTTCATTGCGTTCATTTTATCCAATTATATTTACCATGCATTGGCATAAAGTGTTAGAGTTATATCACATTTAACAAGGTAATAATTATTAAAGGTTAGTTATTGTGTATTTGTCTTATAAATTAATTGAGATGTATTTATAGCATACTTAATTTGGAGTTTAAATGTGTTGCAATTAATAGTTTGTCAATTATAGTACTTTAATTTTTATTAATCTAGTGATTAATAAATAACGTTAATATCATGATTGTTGAATTAGAATTAGGTCCAAAAAATTGTGCAAGTGGTATTGGAATGTAAGGGGTGCATGAAACTATATATATATATGAAAAACAAAAACAAGTTTTGTATATGTAAAAACCTGCTATCACTTGTATTAATGATCAATAGATGGAGCTTTACCAAGACCTCCAAACAAGTGTATTTGTTTACATAAACATCAGAGTCAATATTCACTGTCTCTTTCATTTTGCTCCACCCTCAGATCAGCTGAGTTCTATCCCTCACTGATGAGAGCAAATCAGCTTGAAATCAGCTGATCTGAGGGTGTTCTATCCCTCACTGATGAGAGCAAATCAGCTGATCTGAGCGTGGAGCAAAATGAAAGAGACAGTGAATATTGATACTGATGTTTATGTAAACAGATACGCTTGTTTGGAGGTCTTGGTAAAGCTCCATCTATTGATCATATATATATATATATTGCGGGTTCATCCGTGTTAAAAACTTTTAATATTAATATACTGACGTTTCGATATATGAATAGAAAAAACAAATATCACATTAATATCCCCATTCGTGACAAATAAGAAATGTTTAAATAATAAAATAAACTAGTACGAGAAACCACAATTTAAATACAAGTATTATGAGAGTTACAATTACTATTAAAATTATAAGCTACAATAATGGTATAATTATAAATTATCCAGCATTACAAATATACACAATATATCGTTTGTGAGTAACGGATATAAAATATCTAATTATAAGGCTAAATATATACACTATTGACAAACATAACCACAAAATATAACAATCATCTGGTTGCAAATTTTTAAGTGCCAAATTATTATTTTGAAGTGCAGTGAGTGGATGTTTAGAGGGATCTTGAAGTTTTCATCTTCCAGAGAATTTTTCGATTGTCATATAAATAACTTAGTTATAATTTTTCTAGATCTTAATACCCTATGAACTGTGACTGAACAAGAGAAAGTATAAACATACAAACTTTACTTGAATTAGAATAGTTTTACTTGGACAGTTTATCAATCCATAAAACACTGCTATAATGAAATTCAGTCATATAATGTTAATACATAGAAAAGATATGTGTATGAATACAGACATGAAACTATTTCAAACAACTAATTAATAAATGAAAATTATAGAACTTGAAAAAAAAATATGACAAATTATGCTTAATACATTTTCATCAAAATATAAACTTTATACTAATATAAACTTGTTGACTGTTACTAACCAATATTAAACAGAAAATCATTTTAAAATCTTTTTATACAAAAAGAGAATTATACAAAAAGACTTAATTTTATACAAATGTAGATATAAATATGCAAATACAATAACTACTTTTACCATAAATTTCTGTATTCAATCGCTCCTTGTTAGTTGTAATTTTCAGTTTCTTTCCATGTTCATTTTTTGTAATCTACTCTATTAATACTTTTATTAACTGAAACACAGGCTTATTACATACCTGTGTCTATATATGTAATGTAAGGTATAAGAGCACAGACTTTAACATGACCCACCACTCTATCTACTAACACTGATACAATCAATCACATATATGCTGAAAAGATAAATAATTACCAATATACGTATTTTATGCTAAACCAGCAATCATCAGTTGGTCCAGATTATCATCTCCCACACATATATACTATAAATGCTCAGATATATATTAAGATAGACAATCTTTATACTTTAATGGACAGGCTTTAATATACTACACACTCCAACTCTTCAACCATCCATCCAATTGAAAATCTGATGATGAAATGCTTGAGGGCCACCCTGAGGCCGAGATTCTTGTCAAACCCATGTTGACCTAAGGTCAATCTGAGCCCCACATGTTCAGGACATAATCCATTAAATACATATGCAAGGATGGGCAGACATAACTGAAACACAGGCTTATTACTTATCTTTTCAGCATATATGTGTTTGAGTGCATCAGTGTTAGTATAATACTTTTATTGTGTATTGTACACAATTAAATTTGTTCATCTTTTATGATAGAAAATTTTCCAGTTTTCCACAGGCTCAACTAACTAACTCATGAATTTAGCAATTTTTGGCAATCTAATAATTTTCTAGGTCAGTGAAAACTAATTACATTTGTTTTAATGAATAGGTGACATTGTGAAGGTTTTGATGCTTAGATTCCAGATAAAAATTCAATCATGGCTTTTATCAATCTTATTTTTAATCTATAATGAGGTGTTACTATTATTCTACATTGGTATTCTTCAGCAGTTGAATCAAACCTGATTGTGCCCCCCAACATACAGGCAGACAGTTTTGCCAAATTCTATATGTTTTTTTGACATTCCATGAATTAATTAACAAAAACAATCATTTAATAACACTGATTTTTAAACATTGCCTTATGTCTTGGAGAGATAAAAAGAATTTAAACAAAATAATTGTTTTCTTTTGCTTTTAAAATTACTAATTTACCTCTCTTATCTTTAAAAAGTCAAAATTGAAACTTAATGAAAATACAATAAAATGTTATAATTTTCTCTCTTTTACAATTATATTAATTAAATTATATTCATTAAAAAATTATATTAATAAATATTTAATTAAATCAATACTTATTAAATATGAGAATTATTTTTTTTTCTATATGTCATAGCATCGGCCGGGACGCGAACCCACACCCGTCTACAACCAACTACTTGCTTGCAAGGCGGGTGCGATGACCTCTCGGCTAACAACGCTTGACGTTATGAGAATTATTTTATCATTATAAACTTGTAAGATTTATAGATATTATGCAAGATTTTGCTTTTATGGCATATTTAACATGTTAGATGATGTCATCACAACATTTCATCAGTGCAAGAAAATTTATGTGTGTGTTAGACTGAGTAAGAGCATTTGGTTAACAATTATTTTTTAAACTCAAATACTTTTAATGATAGATAACTTCAGTATATTGTAAGATCAATTAGCTGCTCCCAGCATGCAATTAATAGTATAATAGATACATTGATTATTTAAGTGAATAGGTATAAATACATAAAATTATTTTTAAAGATAGACCCATAACTTATTAAAACTAAAGTGTGGATCCTGTTCCTTGTAGATGGTTTAGTAACTATGCGATGCAAAGTTTTTTTTCTTCTTCATATGTCATAGCATCAGCCAGGATGCGAACCAACTACTTGCTTGCAAGGCGATTATGATGACCTCTTGGCTAACAACAGTTGACTATGCAATGCAAAGTTGATAACCAAAATTGGTGTTGTTATATATTTTCTCATTCTGGGCACAGAAATTCAATTGACAGTTGATTTTGATTCATGTAATATAAAATAAAAGTAAAATTAGGGAAGTTTTATTGATTAATAAATATAAACATTTGATTAATAGACAAGCAGTGAACGTTGTGATTAATGAATTGTGGGGATTATAAAATTGATAAATAGTTGGAAAAATGTTTATATGATGTCTAATTGTAATGTTATTTTTGAATTGTGAATAGTTGACAACGACTACTGAGCTAGTTGAAAGTACTTCTGTAATAAGTATATTTAAAGTATTTATTTCTTTTTTTTGGATTAATATTGCATGAAGTAATTATATTTTTATAATAACTTTTTATACAGATATTGCTTAATATTTTTACACACACAGTATATATATATATATATATATTGTAACAGGATGAGGGTATCGAAAGAAAGAAGTGAACCTGGGGTGATGGAAAAATCATCATCACTCCCAATTCATCAATATTTCAAATAATTTACAAAGTATATATGAGATATATTTAAAGAGAATATGAGATCAAGAGATCTCTGAGAGCATTGAGAGATCAGCCAGCTACTTAAAAAAGCAACCAAAATCATAATTAACCACCAGCATTATCATTTTAAAAAAATAAGTACAAGTAAATACTTGAGCGAAATAACCATTCATCATCATCATTGATGGGAATAAAATAAATCAGTACAATAAATCATATAAATCACCAGTCAACCTTGTGACTGGATTGGAAATGGGTCTTCTGTAGACCAGGCCAACTATTGAGCCTTTGCCACCTTGGGCAATTATTTAAACATAACTTGCATGCACCAGCTTAGTGCCCATCCATTAAAATACACAGTAATCAGAAATCATGCAAGGACATTAAAATATGCTGATCATCATCAATGCTCAGGCCACTTGTACTGGCCAACTATAAACTTAAATTTTTGATAAGACTAAAGTAAAATAAAAAATAATAGTGTATGGGATTTAAAGAGTATCCTCTTTTGCACCAGACAGGATGATGATTGATCATCACTGGATGCCCAAAACACTAAGCACACACCCCCAGTCATATATTCATCCTATGCACCAATCTAGCTCAGAGAACATAAAGCTCTATTACTGTATGTGAACAAGAGATGATGGAAACCATTTTAACAATTAAATATAAGTTTATTAATAACAATAAATACGAATTTAGGTCTTATAAGGGTTCTGGTTTTGAAAAGTATACATTGAGTTACATTATTAATAAATTAGGTTTATTCAAACCCATTCAGCACACAGGCATGTGGCTTGATACAAAATAAACATGTTTGAATTAACATTTAATTTAGAAAAAATGATCAAAATTTTACCCATAAATGTCTATCTGACACGCATTGTTATCTACAATACAATTGACATATATATGCACAGATATGTGCGTGGATTTTCTGATTTTGATTATAATACAAAATTTCAAATGATCACATTGAGATTTAAATAATTACTATTCAACATTTAAATTTTTACCTTGATTTACATATATGTGCACACAAATGCACTTTTTATAATATGTAATTAATATTTTAAAAAAAATGAATTGACATTGAATCAAAAAAAATATTAAAATTTTACATATATGAGTGTGCGTGTATATACGCACACTGACTTTTATCTATTTCAACTCGTTACAATAATATTATATTTTTTCATAATTAATTTATTTGGAAAACACATAAATTTCACACTTATACATGTGTATCAATATTAAAAAAAAATCAGTTTAGCAAATTCTATTATAGCTTTCTTTTATTCTTTTACAAAAAAATATATAGTCAATTTTCCAGAGGTTAGAAAGTTTTTATTAGATTACCTCTTAACAAATTATCAATGTCTTTAAATTTAAAAATATAGATTTAAAAATGTCCATCAAATAAATTATTGAAAAACAACTCACTTTTGTATGCAAGTTTATCTGTGCTTCTCTTCGCATATATAGACACAGCAGCATATGTATAACTACTTCTTTATTCAGCTGTTCTCTTGGGCAAGCTGTTTTGGGTCATTCCAGGAAATTATCATCATCAGGTAAAAGTACATAATTCAGGTATGGTTGACATTTTCCTTTCTATAGTCAGTCCCACTTATACTTGGATTTTGTAAGCTTCAGGTCAGCAAGCTCTTTTCCAGAACCCTTTTAAGGCTATGAATTACAAAGAATCTTGACCCATTTCCTCCATGTAAATTCAAATTCCAGCTAAGAAAAACAGACTACTATCTTGCCTTCTTACATCCTCATGGCAGTTCTCTTGATAATTATTTTAGCCATCTTTGCAGCTAGCTTTGCTATGGCTATTTTCTGTCACAGTTACCCACTCCTCACAAAATATTTCGGCCAACTTTACAGCTAGCCCTTCTGCTAACTTTTACAAAACTGCAATCCAAACTGTTCTCTTCAAAATCACTATCCAGACATTGCAGTTGGCCTAGTGGCCACTGCTTAAAATATTAAACACTCTTCTGACCAACTATTACAAAACTGCAAGCAGAACCGTTCTCTTTAAAATCATTCTCCAGACGAGCTATTTTGTTATCATCCCTTTTATAGACTCATCTAAGGCGATAACAGCAGCTTGATTAAAAACAGAGTTTTTATTTTTATCTCACTAATCCCTTTGAAAACATATACATGTTTTTACTTAGGGGATTTCTAATAGATAAAAATTTTATTTAATTAAATAAAATTTCAAAAATACAATAGGGTGTTTTTAAATTTCAAAATCAGAGTAATAATTAATAATAATGCAATATTTATATTTATTCAGACCTTTTTAAAATATTAATTTTATAATGAAATTTTACATTTTTACCCTGAATTATTTAACCCTTATTATTATTATTTTATTTTAGGAAATATACAAAAAAATCTACAAAAATTTATTCTATGTTTATTTCTACTTTTCCTTTATTTTACACACACACACACACATATATATATATATATGCACATACACTATATTAGTGTGTGTGCTGTAATACAACTGGTTACATTATATATATATGTGCAATACAGTATTTGCGGTACAATTGGTATTGGAGTTTTAGAGTTAAATTATTTTATTTCTGGAAAAAATTAATTAGGTAGTTTTATAAATTATGTTTGATTTATTTTATATAATGTAAATTGTCTTTTCTATAGTTACATTTCAAAAAAATAGAGAAGGCTTGATTGGATCTATTGGTAAACTTCTTCTAGTGAAAAAAATGAGAAAGAATACTTTTTTTTACCTTTTTTTACTGAGATAAAATCTAAATTCTTATCATACATTCTTTTTTTCATTAATTAAAGATGACCACTGAAAGAGTTAAAAAATAACTTTGAAAGCAAAGATAAAATAGAAATGTGAAAATTGGGTAAAACTTAAAATGATGATAGGTGTAAACAGGATGTACGAAATGGACTCAAATTTGGAGAAATATTAATGATGGAGCATTATTTAGCTTTTTGCAATAATTTTTTTCCCATGTGCTTGTAAAGCAGCCATCACTGACCTCTTGACCACCAATGCTTGAAAGCTACTACAAGCAGTCTGATTATATTCTCACCAGTGGATTCCACTGCTATCAAATGTGTGAGTAGAGAATAGTTTGTTCTCTGAGACTTTCCTTCCTGGAGTCACAATAAGGCCATGATTGAATCCCATCACCTACCTGAAAATTAGAAATTTAGTCTGCATATCAGGGTATTCTAAGAAGGCTTTATGATGAAACCCACTAAAGACAAACCCTGCCATATAATTTGCATTGTGGTAGAAGTAAGCACTTGAAACTTACCAGTTAAAAAGTTTCTTCTGTGTGTTATATGTGATCACATTTAGAAAATTATAATTACTGTTGAAATGCTGTAGTAAATGTAATTGAAAATTGAATCAAGATAACTTCTGAGAATAGCAAGAAATGACTTCCAACAAAATAGTTTTATATTACATTTTATTTTTATTATTACTAATAAATGTGTTAGAATTATAAAATTAATAAACCATAAAAATATAATTTACTCATTGATTTAAATTTATTATTATATTAGCATTATGAGAATCTGCATAATTTTACTACTTATGAATGTCAATGCCTTGTCATAAATTAGAATCATTTAGAGGGCAGCAATTTACATGTGATAGTAATTATTATAGATAGGGGGAGCCTGTGGATTCACATCCTGGCACCTATTAAATAAAAAAAATTTGCTCTTCTCTGACTATTATTGAACCTAAATACAATAAACTTCATTTTTTGACCAGAAAAAAATGTTATGTTCATGAGAATACATGGCCTATTTAAATAAATTAATTTTCAGATGCTGATATAACTTGATCAATGAATCTGTGTAAATTAAAGAATATAAACCTTAATCTACAGATAAATGGTTCAATATATACCAACAATAAAGACATGTGTGTGACAATATTCAAACCACCAAATAATATGTAGGTAAAATAATTTGGACTATTCAATATAAGAGAAATCAATTTTAAATTTGCAACACACATGGAAACAATACAAGCAATTTCATCATTCAAGAATTGATAACTCTGGTTTAAAAGAATATGAGCTTGAGCAAAATGATGCAGTCAGAAGCTCTAAAGAATTCAACCATATGTGGTGATAATAACAAACAATGCAGGTCTTATAGTTATGCCAAAGCTATGCTACAACCCAAAGAAATACAATAATATGTACCAGTTAGTTACATTGCTAAAACAGTATTGGTACTTTAGTATTATTTAACCGATGATGTTTTACACTTACCATTTTTTTTTCCAGTAGATGTCATCGATGACAACATGGCAACCAAGACACTGGAATGATTAATCCATGGGAGAATCAATTTTTGAATTTTTTTTACCCACAAGATTTAAAAAACTGGAGAGAGCTTTGGGAAATTTTGTCATTTGTCTGCCTTTTATGATTTTACTACCAGTCCACTGCAGTGAATGCTATTTGTAAGTAATTTTAATTTTTGATTCTAATAAATAATGTCATTTCAATGTATATTATTTTGTAAATTCTTCTGCAATTATAAAACGTACAATTAATTAATTTTATTTTTAATTTCTGAATTACATTATACAGAATTTTTTTTTTTATAAGTAAATAAGCACTTATTTTTATATGACGCTATGCATACAATTGTATTCCATTCAAAGATCAGCCTTTCAAGCTAATTGTGCATGCATCTTCTGCGAGGTTAAATAATAAATGAATACTTCACTCTACAATACAAGATATAGTATTTATGCAGGAATAAAAGGAATCTCTTATTCCTACAACTCAAATTCTTTTATATGAGCAAATCTGAAGTACTGTTGAGTAAAGTGTGAGAGTAGCATAAATACTATATCTTGTATTGCAGAGTGAAGTATTCATTTATTATTTAACACTCACAAAAGACGCATGCACAAATAGGTTGAAAGGCTGATCTTTGAATGTAATACTATTGTACGCATAGCATCATATAAAAATAAATGCTTATTTACTTATAATTAAGTTTCAGTTAGAGTGACGTTTAGTAAATTCTAGACAACTTCACCGATGTCATTCATTCAAACATTGTAGATAGTAATTTAAAGTGTGAATTCTACTCTCATGATTTACTCAACAGTACTTCAGATTTGCTCATATAAAAGAATTTGAGTCATAGGAATAAGAGATTCCTTTTATTCCTGCATAAATACTATATCTTGTATTGTAGACTGAAATATTCATTTATTATTTAACACTCGCAGAAGACGCATGCACAATTAGCTTGAAAGGCTGATCTTTGAATGTAAGAAATTTTTTTTGTAAATTCATCCACAATTATAAAAAATTACAGCTATGCGAGTAATACAATGTCTGGAATTATCAGTGGTTTTGGGAATCATAATATAGCTTTTTGAGACTAGAGCATGTATTGGCCATGCTTTCAGCCCATCAAAGACATCGGAGATCCCTCACCAATTCCAGGGCTATGCACTGACTTTCTAATTTTCAGTCAAAAATGAGACATATTTTCAAACTGCTTGTTTTATATATTTTAACATGAAAATTGAGTTAAATACCATCGGAAATGTAAGGATAAGATAATTTTTCATTTCAAGTGCATTTCTTTGATTTTTTTTTTCTTTTTGGTTATAAAAATTTGGAATATAGAGTATGTTTTAAGTTATTGTCCAGGTCACCATTAATAATGCCAGATTTGCATTAAATTGGGAAAAGTGTTCTTTATTTGTCTATTTATTTAAAATTTACAAAAAAAAAATTGTACATATTTCTGCAATCATAAAATTTACACTTAATTACTTTCAATTTTTAAATTATAAAACTTACATGCAATTACTTTTAATTTCTAAATTATTTTGACGCATGCACGCACATTTTTTTTTTCAGGACCAACAAACATGGTGATGCTCATTATCTACCCGATGGTTATCTTTAGTATTTTCCATCCAATGACATATTACCCTGAAGCCATATCAGTCTGATTTTGCAATCTTTAATGTGCCATGTCCACATGATCTGCAGACAAATTTTAGTGATTGCATTTGTTCGCAAATCACTTGGTCACATTATCTTAAAGATCAGAAGATCAGACTGATATGGCTTCAGGGTAATACGTCATTGGTTGTAAAATACTAAAGAAACTAGTGACGGAAAGTTGAACCTTTTTAAAATACCAGAGCTATCTGTATTGATGTTTTAAGTCTGCACACACCAGTAGATGAATATTTTTATATAAGACATATTATGTACAAATGTAAAATATTTTAACAAATTCAAATCACACATATATAAAATAAATTTGATCAATTCTAATTAAAAGAACAGTTGAATTTCACATATTGTTACAATTTTCTTTAAAAGATGTTGACTAATGCTCCTTCAGAGCTTGTTTTCTTAAAAAAAGGATTTAAACCATCTAAGTGAGAAGGAGAGAGAGAACAAATTATTTTACAATAGCTGTACTTATTTTAAAATTAAGACAGCATTTAATACTGTAAAAATTTGAACAAAAAAGGAATTTCTTTCAGAGTTATTCATCAGAGTTATAAATATAGGGTATTTGAATTCAGACTTTCATGTCCCTTCACTAGCCACACCTATCTCATACTACTAATACACATGACTACACAAATGCAGAAAAGATAAATATTCACCAATAGACATTTCATGCCAAACCAGCACTCATCAGTTGGTCCAGATTTCCATCTCCCATACTTATATATAATCAGTGCTCAGTTTATATTAGGATACCCCAAATCCAAAATTAAACCAGACCAACATAAAAATAATATAAAAACACAACCTAAGGTTTCACTGCTACAAGCAGACTTCTCAAGTGTAAAGAACTACAAAAACTACACAATATATATAATATTAAAAACTACCCACAGATCCATTCACTTCCCATCCACCCTTAATATTAAAAGAACTCTTAAATAAGTTAATTGTTTCAGAATAATAAATTTTCAATAATAAAGACTCTTTAATTCTTCTTTTGATTTCATTTCTCTCAAAGAAGACAACCTTAGCTTCATCAAAATCAATAGTGTGGCCTGTATCTTTTTCATGGACATACAAAGCAGAACTAAGATATCTATTTTTAACTCTACTTTTATGAACCTTTACTCTTTCATTTAAACTCAAACTACTCTGACCTATGTAAACCTTCTTACAAAATAAACAAGGAATAAAATATACTACACCAGGAATAGTCTTTCTATCAAAAACTTCTTTTGTATTATTTAATAAATTATTCAATGTAACACCCCTTTTCCAAGCAATTTTCTTATTTCCAAATAATATACTATTTCTACACACAATTTTATAAGAAGACAATTTAAATGGCAAAGAAATAAAATCATATATTTCTTTAACCTTTACATCCTTACAAATATTACTATTAAATAAAATACTTTTAACAAATTTATCAGAGTATCCAACACTCAAGTAATCTTTATAAAACTGATATTTCTGAAACAAAGCAACCCCAGTAGAATTATTTAATTTAATATTTTTGTGACAATAATTCCTTAAAGCAGCTACTTTATGAGATACAGACTGATAGCTATCAGATTTAATTATAGATCTTAATTCTTTACTTTTAAGTAAATGACTGCACAATAAACAATTAGTTTCTACATTTCTAATCACCAAGAGATCTAAAAATTTTAACTTACCAAAATCTAACCCCCCCCCCTCATTCTAACACAAATTTTATAGAAGGATCAAAACAATAAGACTCATTTACAAATTCCTCCAATTTATCATTCTCAACTACAAATAAACAATCATCAACATATCTGACAAATAATTTTACATATAAACAATTCTTTTTAATAATAATTTCCTCTTTCATAAAACTAATATAAACTGAACACACTAAAGGAGAAATAATATAACCTATTATCCAACCTTCCTTAATCTTATAAAAATTACCTTTATAAGTAAAATACAAAGAATCTTCCAATAACAAAAGCAAATCTTTAATTACCTTAATTTTATTTTTTGATAAAGAACTCTTCTTAATCAATACAGACAAAAAAACATCAATACTGCTTAACCTATTAACAGACTGATACATATTTTCAATATCTAACCGTCCAAATACCCAATTACTTTCCATTTTAAAATTATTAATCTTATCAAAAGCCTCAAAAGAAGAAGAAACTGTGTACTGACCAAAATCAACAAATTGTTTTAAAAAATTATTCAAGAATCTAGAAATACTCTCTACAACACTACCTGTAAAATCAAAAATAAATCTTAAAGGAAAACCATCTTTATGAGTTTTAATATTCACAAACATCTTAGCTGATGTAAAATCATTAGGATAACATTTTAAATAATCTACTCTATTAAAAATTTTTAAATTAACCATTTTCTTCATAATATCTATCAATTTTCTTTTAATCAGATTACCTGGATCTTTATCTAACAAAATATATTTATCATTATTTAATTCTGTATCCATTTTCTTTTTGAATTCATCTCCTTTCATAATAACAAACCTACCAGCTTTATGTTCATGAGAAATGATTACATCAATAGCAATTAACCTATTCTTAAGATGTTTAATCTCAGCAGGATTAATAACAAAATTTTCTTTCCTTTTTAAACTTTTATTCAAAATGGATTGAATACCAACTTTCTGCTCATCACTCAAATTACTAGATTCAATAGACGAAATTGTATCAAAAACTATATTTTTTGAATGAAATGGAACAAAATTAGGGCCTTTACCAAGAATATCTAATTTTCTATCATTTAATTTCAAATCAGAAAGATTAACAACTCTATCCTCAGAAACATTATTCTCATACCCTTTATCACTATAATAAATTTTATTAACTTCCCCAAACAACCACTTTAATTTTCTTTCATATTTTTTACAATAGAAATTTGACCTATTCTGTCTAAATTGTGTCATAAAAAAATTCAAATTTTAATAATTAAAATCTTGCCTCCTTTCTAAATAATATCTATTCCTTTTATATAGATAAATAAATTTATAAAACTTTACAAAAGTATCTTTTAAAAAACTATTCAGTATATATGCTTGTAACTTAAAAGCTAAATTCCTATTTTGAAGCAACTTTTTATTTTTACTAAAATTAATAACACAGCACCTAGGAAAAACACTAAATTCCCTACATTTTTTTAAGAAAATAAATCAGCCATCATAAAGACTCTATCCTATCATTCAATCTAGACAAATTTTTAATTCTTCTAATATCATTAAATGGAAAATTATCAAAAATTAAACTCCACAAACCCATACTAAACAACCCAATTACCAATACCCTTATAAACTAAAACCCAATAAAAACACACCCACACTTCTATATATATAACTAAATAACCACAAATATACTCTTTCAACTAAACTCAAACAACAAACATAATATACATAAATAACACTCAAATATATCAATAATTAAAAACATAAATTCTATCAATAATAAAATGTCAATAATTAATATCAATAATAAAATATTAATAATAAAAAAATTATATCAATAATAAAAGAAAAAGAAAAAAATATCTTTACACTATATCAACAAAACTACTCTTAAACGCAAAAAACTCATTAAAATGTAAACATTACAAGCAAAGCTAAACTAGTCAATATAAAATCAAAACTACCCCAAATCCAAAATTAAACCAGACCAGCATAAAAATAATATAAAAACACAACCTAAGGTTTCACTGCTACAAGAAGACTTCTCAAGTGTAAAGAACTACAAAAACTATACAATCTATATAATATTAAAAACTACCCACAAAACCATTCACTTCCCATCCACCCTTAATATTGTGTAGTTTTTGTAGTTCTTTATACTTGAGAAGTCTTCTTGTAGCAATGAAACCTTAGGTTGTGTTTTTATATTATTTTTATGCTGGTCTGGTTTAATTTTGGATTTGGGGTAGTTTTGATTTTATATTGAGTAGTTTAGCTTTATGCTTGTAATGTTTACATTTTAATGAGTTTTTTGCGTTTAAGAGTAGTTTTGTTGATATAGTGTAAAGATTTTTTTTTCTTTTTCTTTTATTATTGATATATTTTATTATTGATAGAATTTTTGTTTTTAATTATTGATATATTTGAGTATCATTTATGTATATTATGTTTGTTGTTTCAGTTTGGTTGAAAGAGTATATTTGTGGATATATATATATATATATATATATATATATATATATGTGTGTGTGTGTGTGTGTGTATGTTTTTATTGGGTTTTAGTTTATAAGGGTATTGGTAATTGGGTTGTTTAGTATGGGTTTGTGGAGTTTAATTTTTGATAATTTTCCATTTAATGATATTAGAAGGATTAAAAATTTGTCTAGATTGAGTGATAGGATAGAATCTTTATGATGGCTGATTTATTTTCTTAAAAAATGTAGGGAATTTAGTGTTTTTCCTAGGTGCTGTGTTATTAATTTTAGTAAAAATAAAAAGTTGCTTCAAAATAGGAATTTAGCTTTTAAGTTACAAACATATGTACTGAATAGTTTTTTTAAAAGATACTTTTGTAAAGTTTTATAAATGTATTTATCTATACAAAAGGAATAGATATTATTTAGAAAGGAGGCAAGGTTTTAATTATTAACTTTTGAATTTTTTTATGACACAATTTAGATAGAATAGGTCAAATTTCTATTGTAAAAAATATGAAAGAAAATTAAAGTGGTTGTTTGGGAAAGTTAATAAAATTTATTGTAGTGATAAAGGGTATGATAATAATGTTTCTGAGGATAGAGTTGTTAATCTTTCTGATTTGAAGTTAAATGATAGAGAATTAGATATTCTTGGTAAAGGCACTAATTTTGTTCCATTTCATTCAAAAAATATAGTTTTTGATACAATTTCGTCTATTGAATCTAGTAATTTGAGTGATGAGCAGAAAGTTGGTATTCAATCGATTTTGAATAAAAGTTTAAAAAGGAAAGAAAAATTTGTTATTAATCCTGCTGAGATTAAACATCTTAAGAATAGGTTAATTGCTAATTATGTAATCATTTCTCATGAAGATAAAGCTGGTAGGTTTGTTATTATGATAGGAGATGAATTCAAAAAGAAAATGGATACAGAATTAAATAATGGTAAGTATATTTTGTTAGATAAAGATCCAGGTAATCTGATTAAAAGAAAATTGATAGATATTATGAAGAAAATGGTTAATTTAAAAATTTTTAATAGAGTAGATTATTTAAAATGCTATCCTAATGATTTTACATCAGCTAAGATGTTTGTGAATATTAAAACTCATAAAGATGGTTTTCCTTTAAGATTTATTTTTGAATTTTACAGGTAGTGTTGTAGAGAGTATTTCTAGATTCTTGAATAATTTTTTAAAACAATTTGTTGATTTTGGTCAGTACACAGTTTCTTCTTCTTTTGAGGCTTTTGATAAGATTAATAATTTTAAAATGGAAAGTAATTGGGTATTTGGACGGTTAGATATTGAAAATATGTATCAGTCTGTTAATAGGTTAACCCTTTCAACGATTATTATTTAATTGGCCAAATGAGTTAAAAATCAAAACTTGTAATTGGCCAACTCACAACTTTAACAAAATCTATTATTAAAATAGATCAGTTTTAATAATATAAATACGTTAGTTTCGTTTGTAAAAAGGATATTACTGAATTCTCAGATTACGAAAGCAAACGAAAGTCTTTTCAAAAATAAAATTTGATTTATAATTTAAAAAATATTCAATTGCGGTGAAATAAAAGTAACCGCTATTCAACCAACCAAAAAAGATTGGTGACACAATCTTTTTTTTTTCACTTTAACGTTACGATCAATATGTAGCAATAAATAAATAATTCTTGGTAATATCTTAACTATTTTTCTAAAATAATTTGATTTTTAGTATTATTTTATCAATAATAATTTGTAATTCAATTCAAATATTGTTTAAAATGTTGTAAACATTCGTTTATCATTTTTGTAATAAAAATCAAAACGAACGTAACTTTTTACTTTTTGGCAGCCATTTCCCTTTCTGACAGAAGTGGGACAGCCAATAAGATTCAAGAAAAGTTGGTGAGGAGGCGGTGCTTTGGTTTTGTTTTACATATATGGTCATTTTTATTGATTTTTTACTTGTAAAATAACTCTGAAGAGGGCACCATCTTACAGAACTTTTGATTTTCTTTCGAATGACATATAATATGTATATGTGCGATAAAAAGTAGCCGATTTAGAGTGACGTCAATCTTCTCATTTTTAGATGAGTCATGCATTTTAAGCGTTAACACATATGTATTTTAATTTAAAAATATTTTATTTAATAATAATATTCTCATGTGTATGCGAGCATAAATAATAAATATCTATATATTCCAGTGTAGTAGATTGCGAATAAATTAATAGTTATATTATATATATAAGGTATTACATATGAAACTTATTATTTTTTCATATATAATTTTGTAGCCAGAAATGATGCAATCTTGTTAAGGATTCTCTCGAAAAACAATGACCCGGAAGACCCCTTAGATTAAAGTAAAAGATTACGAATTGGTAATAGTAAAATAAACCCATTAGTGAAAATTGTCCATGCTAGCTTGTTTTAAATTCATAAGATATATTTTAAAACAATCGTTCGAGAAACTGATAACAAACTTGCATTGTTTCAATCATCTTACTAGATAAGAAAATCCAGTCAAACTATTCCAAATGAAACTTAAATGCTTAAACCACCTCAGTTCCAGCAGTAGTTGCTAAGTTACAGCTTCAAAATAAAAGTATATATACTGCTAAATTTGGATCCACAAGAGGAGACCATTAAATAACTATATTGCTATACATATTCCACTCCAGTTTTGATTCTCACTCAATGTGTCATGAGTAGGAGAAATTTCACCTTTTCCCTCCATTCTAATATGCTGTTCCCATGAATAAAGCTCTGCATCCCATACCAATGAACTTTATGTATTTTTCCAGTGAAAATGAAATGCTAATTTTCAAATAATAATGCTACCCTAGATCTAGTGAAACAATACCGATGGACTGACTCCTAGTGAAATTGCTCTTTTAAATAAGCAAGGTAAAAGAACTTTGACCACTTGCAATTCTTAAATCCTGACTTCTCTGTAATATTTATATTTTAATCACCTATTTTAAATGTCTTTAAAATATGTATTCATATAACTCTATATAACTAATCTATATTAAGCCTCCTATATAATGTTTTTCTTTTCTTTTATTTCAAAGCAGCAAATAATTTTCAATTTGATCTATGTATTTATATTTTAAAAGAAATGCAAATGATATTCTAAAATCGCAAGCATATAACTCATTTTGTTTTCCCCACCCATCATTTACCGGTTAAATAATTTATAATTTGATCAAAACAAGTCTTATACGGCTTGCCCAGGTGCTCGCGATTTTAGATAAATAAACTAATTATATTTTTTATGTCTACTGTAGAAAAACAGATTTGACATCTGTTTTTCACATTCTCCTTCCTAAATATTGCGCTATCTTTTATTCTTAAATTATATTATATATGTCAAACCCATCTTAGCTATTACCACCACCCACTTATTTTGTAATCATTTATATATTTTCACAAGGGCATCGATTAACCAAAATTGAGATTTATTAAATGTGTAAGAAGTAATGAATAATATTAAGTAACATAATTGAAGGGGGAGGGGGATCTTAACATCTTAGTTTTATATTTATGTATAATTATTATCTATGTTTGCTTAGTGAAGCCATGTCATTACGCCGAATATTTCATAATTTATGGGCAATAAATACGTTTCAATAATCTTTACTTTTTAGAATTATATTTATATTATATCATTAAGCATTACATGCATAAAGGCCACTTCATTTTTATATATGTTCGTGCTTCTTTCTCACATGGAGGTCATCCCACAGTCAAGCCCCATCGTCATTCTCACTGTCCTTAAACCAGGCTGTAAAAACCACCTGGGGGACATCCATGGTCTTACGAGCATGCTTTATACAGAGATCACTCTGGAAAAACCAGCCCGATAATGACATAGCTGGCTGCCCTTCATCTCAATACTGACCCTGCCTATGTTGCAGAGAAAATTGGTCAACTTCATTCTTAGACTTCGTGAAACACACTCCAGGATCCATAATTGGACCAACCCAATCAGCTGCCATGCATGCACCACCTTTCAGTGTCTTATTAGTCACCCAGAAATAGCCGTAAGCTGTAATGAGATGATTTCTTTAAACAGACATATTTCCATTAGTTTTATATACATATTAATGCGATAGATTTAGTATCGTTTATATAATTATTCATTACCCACCCCGTGCATTAATTATCTATCACTCCCATTTAATAATAATATTGAATGTAACCAAATGTAATATCTGCTCATAAAATTATTGTCCTTTTAAATTAAGTAAAATGCTCTTTTCGTCTCTGGGAGTGTAATAGTATTCCAGTAATGAATTCCAATAACGCTAATTCATTAAATCACACATATATATTAGTGGCATAGCCGCAAATCTTACGTTATCATTAAATATGAATCAAACATATATATATATATATAATACTCATGAGGCTAATGTCGGCTGAGTAACCCGACATAATTTTGTTATTAATAAATATTAAATATATATATCAAACTCGAACCATCGCTTTCTTTTAGTTAAGTTAATATATTAAGTTATTACTTATGCTAAATATGACTAGATGATCTCCGCTCAATACATAATTAATATGCTAGGTCACGAGCCTTCATTGCTCATAAAATATAGCTAGTTATTAAGTTATCCTATCATATAAATTTAGCCTATAGTCTTTTTGTGTCTCCGATGACTGATGCCGGTGGGTGAGAAATAAATTAATCGATGTCATCGGAATTGTTGTTCATAATGTTGTAGATCTGGGAAATAGGCAAATAGGGCAGAGTTCATGAGTGTTCCTGACCTGTGTATCTTGCACATGATTGGATTCGACGTACTTTTGCCTAGATGCTAGATCTTGTTACTTGAACATACAAATCTGACCGGCATAATATATATATATATATATATATATATATATATGTATATATATATATATATATTATATATATATATATATATATATATATAAACAAAATAAATTTTAGATTAGAGCTTAGTCTTAAAAGAAACATTACGACTTTCATAAATGACTTATATAGATATCACTTAATAGATGCATAAAATAAAATAATTTAAATCTACTATTAAGGCTAACAGAACAAAAAAAATATTGTGCATTTACTAAAGGAAAAAAATATATTACACGTTTGACTTTGTATGGTATATAAAATAGTATATTATCACTAAGTCCATCAAGGTTATTGTTTTATCTACTGGCACTTGAAGAAAGAAGTAGCTACTTTTGTTCATTTGTTATTTGTAATTTTTCAGGCAGTCAGTGGGGAATTTTCTTTGTCAATTGATTTTAAAAAGTCAGTGTTCTAATGATTTATGATTTTACAACATGTTTGATGATGATAATATAACTCATGACATTGTGTTTGTTTTAGTGTGGTGCCTAAATCAGCATATTTTATATGTAACACTAAGAAAAAAAATATCATACATTCTACCACTGAGGTCTACTTGTCAAAGACTGTTGGTAGAGAATCATTATTTTTGATGTATGAGCTTTCATAAAGTGTGACTTGTCACACAGAATAAAATTTTCCACTGTCTGGAATACAATCTGGACCGTTAGTGTAGAAAAATTCATATAAATAATCAAGGAATGCTTCTAATGAATGAATTACTTGAATAAAGTGAATAGACTTTGTTAATAAATGAATCAAACAAGATTATTGGGAGCTTTTATACCCATTCATTTGACTGTTCTCCCAGACAATATTTTTAAAATGTTGTAGACTGATGTCTTAAAATAACCAAGTTTTGAGTTAATTATTTTTAATTTTATATTCATTGTCTTCTCTGAACAATGCTCAACTTTTTATAACAACATATTACAATTTTATTTGTACTTTAAGCATGGTTAAAGGATTTTAAAAAATAAACTTATACAAATGTTAATAGATTTATTTACAAGATACTTTTGTGAGGAAAAAAATCCTTTACTTTTATTAAACAAAATTATTCTGATTTGTGTGTGCATGTATATACATGTGACTACACTTTTATAACAAACGTTTATTATTTAAAAAATTAACAAAATTTTAAAATTAATTTGAAGTAGAATTTGTATAACTAAAACGTTTTCTTGGTCTAATATATAAATAGTTTCAGATATATCAAAGCATCTCTGTCTTAACTGTCTCTCATAAATGATTTTTTCATTTTTTTATTACTATTTTAATTTTTGTTTTACATTTTAGACATTTGGAAATATAAAGCAGTTAAATTTTTCTCACTATTTTCTTTGTCATCTGTGTATTGGTTTCTATTACTCTCAGCTAACTTTTTATTTCTACTTTTTACATATTCAGAATCTAATTATGTTTTATTTGACTTGACCATATGGAGACTCTGGGTGGTATATGATCTGTAGATGCCACATTTGTTCTTCAAAAAGTCATTATATTCACCATTCTCCTGTGTAGTAAATGGACCATGATATATCAAGGAAAAAATCTACTGATGTTTCACATGGTTTCTAAGTTGGGTTTTTTGCACAAAAAACTAAGCACTTGTTTTAATCTGACATGACTGCTTTCTCTCTCTTTTTCTTCTGATTAAAGTAATATGCTTTATAATAGCTTGAGCCTTTTCTTTATTATGTCCCTACTAATCTTATCCAAACTCGCAGGTAATGAGGTTTTTATAAGCAGTGAGTTATCTTTGGCAAAGTAAAACCTTAGTGGTCTGAAATTTGTGGATTCAATTTGGGTCCAATTAATATAATTAGTGATATTTTTTATTTTGTTAGCCCACTAACTGCAATTGTTATTCACAAACACCCAAAACAGACAATTCAGCTCTTTCATAACCTTCAAATGAGTTTGATTGGAAATTTTATATATAGGTTAGTAAATGTTAATTCCCTTTGCTGTTCAAGCCACTGTTTCCATTGATGGCATTTAAATAAAATCTGTAAGTACAAACAGTGGTTTTTCAACATCTGACAGCTGCTACTCTTGCAATATCCTGACAGTATTTTGAGTATCAACTTTTCTTAAGGGATAAGGCACCTTATATTTAGAGAATACATCATGCATACAATAGGGATATATATATATATATATATATATATATATATATATATATATATATATATATATATATATATATATATATATATATATATATATATATATATATATATATATATATATATATATATATATATATATTGTCTATATGGCAACAAGGGTCAATAGACATCTATAACTACAGTTTCATTTTGATTCTGTGATAACATATATTAATCAGTGTAGAAACAAGATGTTCTACATAAACCATATCAGGACATTGGATAATAGCATATTTACTTATTAGAAAAGCTAAAAACGGCACCACTTCCATGGCCAATTGCATGATAATTATATTATTTTTCAGGGAATTTTCTTCAAAAATAGTTCTAAATGTTGAAGATATTCTTTTATAATTTTCAAGGCAATGACTACACCATCCATATATCAAATAATTATATTCTTTATTCTGATGATACCTTACCCAGACATCTTGACAGTCCTGATCCACCATTGATCAGCCCAAAAAACATACATTTGAAGATACAAGTAATTGAAGTCAGTGTTCTGGTGGTCTGAGTCCTGTAGAGGTTTATGCCAGTAGCTTATGGTTAAGTCCATGATAGTGAATAGTTTTTACTTTGAATCTGATCAGAAGTTCAAATATTGTAAAACATTTTTTCTGGAATAGCAATGATATTCATCCTATGTCTGTATAAACATATGCTTACTGAACCATTTTTTTTGCTTTACTACTACTAATGGATTAAGTAGCCATGTGATTTCACACCTGCTCCCATTGTTTATCTTATCTTAACAATTTTACAAATTTAATTGATTTTAAAAAAATAGTTAATTAATGAATGAAATAACTAATAATTTTGTTATATATAACAGTTTATTATTGCTTATGTGCAAAGTAGACATGTCTTTGTAATTATTATAGGTATAATAATTTATATGTCTTGGAAGGGATGTTGGTTATTATTAAAATAATTGAATCATGTTATTACTTGTGCCAAGAGATAATATTTTTAATAGTATTACAATTAAGCTTATATGACAAAATAGATTAGGGAGAGTTAAATTAATTTAACTTTAGCTTTTGTAAATTTGTAGAATAGTAGAATAAAAGTTAAAATATTAGTTTATTATAAGTCGGCTTTAAGGTCTGTAAAGTAATTTTAATATTAAATATCTTTAAAGTTTAGAATGTCATTTTCTTTTAGTCATGTATGTTTGTGCTTGAATGGGTGAGTGGAAAGTGTTTTAGGTAATCATCTGAAATCTGGGCACGCCTGCTTGATGGCATTGATGCTATACAAAATCAATCAAATTAAAAGTTACCGGGCCGCAACTTTTTTTTATATAACATGATTTTCTTTTGATTAAACAATTTTTTTATTTCATTTATAACATGATTTCTTTTTTATTAAACAAATTTTTATATTCATTTTTATTGTTTTTTTAACCTGATGTTTTTCTTTATTCAACAAATTTTGATAATTTAACTTTGTGTTTATTTTTCTGATTTTAGAACTTTTGATTGTTTCACAATGAAAAAACTTGTTTTAACCCTGCCGAAAAAATCATATTACAATTATTTGGGAATTGTTTCAAATTTTTTCTACCTTTTTTTTTTGACTAAATTGTTTTTCTTCTTATTAAATCAAAAGTAACTTTTATGTTTTTGGGGGGCGGAGTATAAAATTGTTTTAAAACTCCCAACCCCACCTACCCTTGGATAAATAACTGTAACAAAAAGTCAATAATTTTTTTTCAACAATTTTTCTCACTTTTTACTTTTATTTATATTTCATTTGAATTACATTATTTGTCTGGCTTCTACAATAAACTGCTTTGAGAGGGGGGTTTCATACTTTGTTACTATGAACAAAAAGTAAACAAAAATAGTAATTTATTTTAACCTGGCTGAAAAAAGATAATCCAAATAGTTGTCAATTTCTAATGAAATAAAAAAAAATACAGAAACTTTGTACTTTTTGAACTTATTTTTATTTATTATTTTAATGCTGTAATAAAAACATTCTGGTATTTGGGAGGGCATTATGTGTTTGAAAAAAGGACACAGGCTCACTTTCTGTACTCCACAATTCTGAAAAGTTTAAAAATTGTATGTTTATTCTCAGACATTTTATTGGTCTCATGAATTTTTATGCTGAAATGCAAGTTAGCGTGTGAGCTTTGTCGAAGTATGTTCAAACATACCTTTTGCCAATTTTTTTACATATTAACATTTTAGGGAAGAGTGGGGACCATATGACAATTATTAGTAATTAACATTTTTTAAATATAAATGACAGTACTCTATTATGGACATTTGAAAAGTTGTACCAACTTGTAATTAAAACACCCTCAAGTGATATGGTAATCAGCTATGAATAGAACAAATACACATAAAAAGTTTTGAAGCACAAAACAGGCTGTAATATTTTTGTGCAATGTCATGTAAAGTGGCCTGCCAATGGGTAATACAATATAAATGTTGTATTAGCCATAAGACTGGCTGCAGAAACCACATTTTAGGTGTTTTGACACATAAACAACGCCATCAGGCAACCATGCCCGGATTTCAGATGATTACCATGTTTTATAATAAATTAAGTAGTTTTAAAAGTTGAGTTATACAAACTCACAAAAATGAAGAATGAAAAAATAATTATATCAGTTATAGTAGTTTAATCAATAAAATAGTGATTAATTTAAATTTTTGTGAATAAATATCTTAAGATGGTTCAATCACGTGATGAATAAGTAATGTGATTATTTTTTGTAATATTTTTTGTATAGAAAAAAAGTTATTAACTTTCTTTTAAATTACATTCATTCAATCATGTGTCATTTTGAAATATCTAAACTAAAATGATGTCATCAATTGATTGACATGTCTTACGATTAGGTAATTTAAAAAAAAATACTATTAAAAGAGAAGTTTGTTCATTCCTTCTCTTCTGATTCTTATGGTTGAATCATTGGCACAAATCATCTGTAATTTTTTTTTAATTCTTGTATTTTTGTAAAAGTATTTAACTTAAATTTTGTTATTTTTTAATCTACAATGAACTCCAAGTAGATTTAGGTATTCCCACTTTTTGATAACTGAATTACAAGTAAGATTTCTTTATTATTATTAAAATGCTTCAAGGGAATTGTATCATTATACAGAATAAATTTTAACACTAAGCAGTTGTATATTTGTTTATGAATTTTATAACCAAAATTATGCAGAAAAGTTTTCCAGCTTTATTTTTACTTAGTTTATAAACAGAAGAAGTTATAAAAGTTTTAAAGAAGAAAATTTAAAATTCATAAACTGTTAAGTTGTATATTTAAGTCTTAAAAAACAAAAATTCATTATATTAACTTGACTGTTTTATTACTGACATATGAATTGCCACTGGAATTGTTTAAATAATATGTTTTACAATGCTTGAATATTTACCTGCTTTATCAATATTCTTCATATATAAAACATATGCTTGAGGAATGATAATAATTTTAAAAATGTTATATTATGCTAAAAATCTTCAATTAATACTTTTGGAGAAATGTAGTTTGCTAGTTAAAGAATATATTAAAATATTAATGTTAAATATATGCTATAAAGTTAGTAGGGGTTATTGCATATCTCATATCCAATTTTGTTCTATCAGTTTCCAATTATAATGAGAACTTCTCTCACTATTTTAACAATACCATCAACAATTTGCAAACTGCCATTTACACTTCATAGTATGTTGTTATTATCTCATTTATCTTCAACTAGACTGAATATTTATAGCCAAAATCTCTTTCATAATAAAAGATATCACATTTTCACTGACTATCATCTCCTATTAATCTACACTGACATTGGATATATGTAATGTATTTGTACATTTATAACCCCATGTTAATGAATGCTTATTCCAATCAAGATAAGATGGACCTGGATTAGTACAATAATTGATAATAAGTTGAGATATAAAAGTGGGCTCAAGAAATAAGATAATTTGTCTTACTCTTTGAGGCTCTAAAACTGAGCTTTGTAACTTCCTAATGTTCATTTGTTATGTGCAAGTCAGTGTAGCAATATAGAATATAAATACATGTATGAGCTACTCATCAACATGCATTAATTAAACAGTGGAGAGAATTATTTGGCTCTTTAACTTTGAGTTGAAAATCAAAAAAAATATTCTATTTACACTCAAATTGCATGAAAGTTTTTAACTGAACATAATTATAATTAATGAATGTGTGAATTCACATTCTCAATTGGAATATATTTACAAAATTGCCAGCCAAGGAAGCAATTGGTGGCCAAAGTCAGTCACTTTTATGAATTCCATGATTGTCAACCAGGATGACAATAGGTGACAATCTTTTATTTAGATAATTACTAATGCAGATCACTTTCAAGTGTAACAAATGGACTAATTGGAAGACAATTGCCTCATAAAAAATGGGATATTGTTGGACTTTATAATGTTAGATAAAATTGTGAAGAGAAAATTGATTTAAATTGTAGGGATGTAACACAATTAATGGTTCATATATTAAAAACACATGCATATTAATTCTATTCCACATATATTTATAATAGAAGGACATTATTCATGAAAATGAATGTGTACATGAGAAAGAGGAGCAAGATTGTTTATTTAATAAAACATATTAAATGAAGATAATTTAAGTTTATGAACCAACAAGTTCTTTATGTGATAGAGAAGATTATTTTAATGGAGTTATATAAATCTTTCAATCAGGCTGAATAACATTTTAAAATTGTGATGGGAGTTTGTAATGCAAGAATTGGTAAAGTACTGAAAGATCAAAATGATGTCGGTAAATTTGATTATGGTGATATAAACGAGACCTAAAACTGATTATATGGACTTCTTGCAAAAAGGTACATGTGAGTTTTATAGTAAATGAATACCCAACTTTGATCAATACAAAATTTTTGCTAAAATACTATTGACAAAAATAAACACATTTAATTAAAACATAGTATGCATACTTCACAGCATCATATGCTTCCCTTTTATAATATAAGTAAAAAAAAAATGAAAGGAAGGCTTCTTCATGGCATTTAGTAGATTTTACTTTTTTTTTTATAATACCACCATTAACTTATTAATTTTATTTGCTAATCTAATTAATAACATATAAGTGGTGAAAGAATATCTATAAATAAATTGTGTAGACCCCTGAAACTTTATAATTATCAATAATATTGTTTGCCATATTAGTTTATTAGAAAACTCACATGTATCAAAAAAAATCTTTATCTTATAAAATCTTTCTTTGAAAAATTTGCTCAAGATTAATTTATGGCTATAGGAATACTCAAGAAGAGGTACATATGAATTGGACTATATTTTGAGTTATGAAAATATATATCTCAAATTGTTCTTAAATCACTCTAAGGCAGAAATCGATCTTTGCCAATTTTTTTACTATGTATTAATGGAAACTAGAGAAAGAAATTAATATTAAAAATAGCATCTCCAATTAATATTTATAAGGTTGAGAACCGTTCCAATAAATTTAAATTAAAACCTGCAATTTGTTTTGTAATATTAACATATAATGAATATGGTTTATATTGATAGAAAACAGATAGGAAGATAAGTGAACACATGAATAAAAAAATCTATATAGAGAACTTGTGTGAATAAGCAGCAATAAACTCATAATGTTTTTACTGAGACAAAACAATAAAGCATACATATATATTGAAATTTGTAAAACAGTAAATAATAATAATAATAATGAAATAAAATGTTACTCAGAATTAGCTTAAGCCATAGACATAAAAAAGCAACAATTTAAAATTACAGTTCTGTTTTACATATTTCTGCAATAAGAAGAAAAGTGGGAAATATTAGTAATAAGAGAAGTGGCATCATGAACTGCATGGAAGATTTTCCTATAGCTGTAAAAAAATAATAATGTTAATACCACTTCTGAATTGATCCACATTTTCAAGGTATAATTGAAATAAGTAAATAGTTTAAGAAAAAAAAAAGATCTAAATAAGATTGGAATTACAATCAATATCATAACAAAGAATAATGACAAACATATACATCAAATATATAAATTAGAAAGAATTTTAAAATTATCACAAAATTGCAGCACTATTACAGATATTTAAAACAGTTTATACTTAAAATATCAGAAATAACATCAGGATTTTATCAGTTCTTTATAAAGGTATTCCGAGGTAATTTAAACTCATCTAAAACAATGTAATCATCTTAAATAATAAGCTGGATTTAAGTGATTTTTATTAAAGTGGAAATCAGAAAGCATTGAGAGAAGTTATGGAAAAGATAAGAGAATAGGAATTTCCATTGACTTTTTTTACTATAAAAAAAATTATTTAAGCATTTTTTTTACTGATTGAAGCCTAGAATTATCAAGATATAGACCCAGGGTGTAGGTTCCAAGATGTTATCAAAGGGATAATCAGTAATTAGATGAGAGAATAGCTTCTTATTTCCTAAATATTCTACAATGGTTTTGGCAAAAGTATTTTACAAATTAAAATGGAATGTAATAGGAGTAAAAACTAACTAATGGATATTTGACTGAAACATTGTACATTTTTTAGATAATAAAATTGGTTTTGCTAATAATGCCCTAGGGCCTCTATGAATTGTTCAACAATTATTAGATGGAATGCTAAAAAAGACTACAGTAAAATTCAATGGATTTTTTCAGGATATTTAAATATTCATTATTAAATAATAAATTACAGAAAGTTAAGTTACAAATCTCATATTATTAAAACAGTCTGAAATATAATGGCAGCATGTGATTTTAAAATTAAACTTAAATGGTGTGGTTCTTTTAGCAATATATTAATATTAAACAGTACAATACCTACGTGTTTGGAGACGAAAATGAAATGCATGGGCCAGAGATTGAAAAAATAAAGATTGATGTAAAGCTGAGCTGGACATAATGCTAGAAAAGATGATAATAGATGGAGTTGGAATTTTAAATTAGATTTCACAAGATTGAAAACAAACTAGAAGATGAGCATATGCACAATCAATGAATGAAATGTGTAATCAGAGAAACTAGGATAAATTTTGAAAGACATTCTTCTTGCAATGTTATCAATAAGGATTAAAAATATCTATAATGATAATAAAGATATGAGTTATATTTAATTGATTTATAATTTAGCAGTAGTATTTGTGAAATAGATGGCACTATAATATAGAATTTATTATATATTTGTTACTATACTAGTGTTTTATATCACATGATTTTAAATGTAGGGGATTTGAACTTAGACTTTCAAGCAACCTTCAACTATCCACACTATCTCATATTACTGATACACATGAGTACACACATATAGAAAATATAAATATTCACCAATATATAAATTTTGTGCTGAACCAGCACTCATCAGTTGGTACAGATTATCATCTCCCATATATATATATATATATATATATATATATATATACAGAGCACTGATATATATATATATATATATATATATATATATATATATAATCAGTGCTCTGTTTATATTAAGATAGCAAATCTTTATACTTTAATGGACAGGCTTCAATCTATTCTAACCTCCAACTCTTCAGCCATCCATTCCATTGAAAATCTGATGATAGAATGCTCAAATATCATGCTGATGCCAATATTCTTGTTATGCCCATGATGACCTCAAGTCATTCTGTCTCCTCATGTATAGGACAGTATCCATTTAAATACATAGATGATAATAATCTGGACCAATTGACAAGTGCTAGTTCAGCATAAATAGGTATATTGGTCATTATTTATAATTTCTACATGTGTGCCATGATATGTACCAGTAAGTATGGGATAGTCCTGGACAGTTGAAGGTTGTTTGAAAGTCTGGGTTCAAATCCCTATATTTACAATTAAGTTCCAGGTATAAGAATGCATGTATTCCAAATCTTACACATTAAGCCTGTAATCTTCCCATCCCTCTTCTATGTATTTAAATGGATACTGTGTCCTATACATGAGGGGTCAGAGTGACTTGAAGTCAACATGAGCATAACAACAATAGAGGCATCAGCATGGGATTTGGATATTGTATCATCAGATTGTCAATGGTATGGTTGGCTGAAGGGTTGTAGTAGATTGAATCCTGTCCATTAAAGTATAAATATTTGTCATCTTAATATAAACTGATCACTGATTATTTATATATATATATATATATATATATATATATATATATATATATATATATATATATATATATATATATATATATATATATATATATATATATATATATATATGCTTGGGAGATGATAATCTGGACCAACTGATGAGTGCTAGTTCAGCACAAAATACATATATATGTAGTTATTTATTTTTTCTACATATGTGTTGTCAAGTGTATCAGTAGTATGAGATAGTGTGGATAGTTGAAGGCTGTTTGAATGTCTGAGTTCAAGTCCCTATATTTACAATTATTTTACAGGTATAAGAACGCCTGTATTTCAAATCTTACACATTAAACATGCATTCTGCTCATCCCTCTGATATGAATTTAAATAAATACTGTCCTATACATGATAAGTCAAAGTTACTTAAGGGTAACATGGGTATAACAACAATATTGGCATCAACATGGGATTTGGGCATTGTATCATCAGAACTTCAATGGTATGGTTGGCTGAAGAGTTGGAGTAGATTGAATCCTGTTCATTAAAGTATAAAGACTTCCTATCTTAATATAAACTGAGCCCTTTTTGGGTGTGGGTGAGATGATAATCTGGACCAACTCATGAGTAATGGTTCAGCACAAAATATGTACATACTGAAGCAGATGATCTAGTACTCAGATCCTGCTTCACAGCCCACATCCAATCTCCTACCATCTAACTGTATTCAAACCCACCTTTATGCACATATATACATAGCTAATAATATATATATATATATATATATATATATATATATATATATATATATATATATATATATATATATATATATATATATATATAATAAAGTTTGATATCTGTATTCGTTTCACAATATATGTAATATACAAATCAATATATATATATATCAAAATACAGTACAATTTATATAAATTATATTCTTTTAGAAGTACTTTCGACTATACACTTTGTAGTCTTTATCAACTATATAACGTTATATAGTTGATAAAGACTACAAAGTTTATAGTCGAAAGTACTTCTAAAAGAATATAATTTATATAAATTGTACTGTATTTTGATATATATATATATATATATATATATATATATATATATATATATATATATATATATATATATATATATATATATATATATATATATATATATATATATATATATATATATATATATATCTTTGGTTAGTATTATAACATAAATCACATTAACACATATGTATTTTAATTTAAAAATTTTTTATTTAATAATATTCTCATGTATATACGGGCATAAATAATAAATATCTATATATTTCAGTGTAGGAGATTGTAAATAAATTAAGTTAATATTATATATAGGGTATCATATATATAAACATATTATTTTTTCATATATAATTTTGTAGCCAGAAATGATGCAATCTTGTTAATAAGTCTCTCAAAAAAAAACAATTACCCGGAAGACCCCTTAGATTAAAATAAAAGATTACGAATTGGTAATAATAAAATAAACCCATTAGTGGAAATTGTCCATGCTAGCTTGTTTTAAAATCATAAGATTCATTTTAAAACAATTTTTCGAGAAACTGATAACAAACTTGCATTGTTTCAAACATTTTACTAGATATGAGTATCCGGTCAAACTATTCCAGAGAAACTTTAAATGCTTAAACCGCCTCAGGTCCAGCAGTAGTTGCTAAGTTACAGCTTCAAAATAAAAGTATATATACTGCTGGATTTGAATTCACATGGGGAGAAGACCATTAAATAACTATGTTGCTATATATATTCCATGCCAGTTTTAATTCTCACTCAATGTGTCATGAGTAGAACATTTTGCCTTGTCCCTCCATTCTAATATGCTGTTCCCATGAATGAAGCTCTGCATCCCATACTACTGAACTTTATGCATATTTTTCCAGTGAAAGTTAAATGCTATCTCTCAAATTAATAATGCTACCCTAGATCTAGTGAAACAATACCAATGGACTGACTCCTAGTGAAATCGCTCTTCTAAATAAGCAAGGTAAAATAACTTTGACCGCTTGCAATTCTTAAATCCTGCCTTCTCTGTAATATTTATAATTTAAATCATCTATTTTAAATGTCTTCAAAATATGTATTTGTATAACTCTATATAACTAATCTATATTAAGCCTCCTATAAAATGTTTTTCCTTTTCTTTTAATTCCAAGCGGCAAATAATTTTCATTTACATTTATGTATTTATATTTTAAAATAAATGCAAATAGTATTCTAAAATCACCAGCATATAATTCATTTTCGTTTCTCCACCCATCATTTACTGAGTAAATAATTTATAATTTGATCAAAACAAGTCTTATTCGACTTGCCCCGGTGTTCGTGATTTTAGATAAATAAACTAACTATATTTTTCATGTTTACTGTAGAAAAACAGATTTGACATCTGTTTTTCACATTCGCCTTCCTAAATAACGCGCTATCTTTTATTCTTAAATTATATTATATATGTAAAGCCCATCTTAACTATTACCATCACCCACTCATTTTGTAATAATTTATATATTTTCACAAGGGCATTGATTAACCAAAATTGAGATTTATTAAATGTGTAAGAAGTAATGAATAATATTAAGTAACATAATGAAAGGGGGAGGGAGATCTTAACATCTTAGTTTTATATTTAAGTATAATTATTACCCATGTTTGCTTAGTGAAGCAATGTCATTATGCAAAATATTTCATAATTTATGGGCAATAAATATGTTTCGATAATCTTTACTTTTTAGAATTATATTTATATTATATCATTAAGCGTTACATGCATAAAGCCACTTCATTTTTATATATGTTCATGCTTCTTTCTCACATGAAGGTCATCGCACAGCCGAGCCCCATTGTCATTCTCTATGTCCTTAAACCAGGCTGTAAAACCACCCTGGGGGCATCCTTGGTCTTATGTGTATGCTTTATACGGGGATCGCTCTGGAAAATCCAGCCCAATAATGACATTGCCGACCACTCTTCATCATCCATGATTCGCCTGTACTTCACTCCAGGGAATCTTGGACTCTTTCATTTGTCAAACCGACCCTGCCTATGTTTGCAGAGGAAATCGGTCCACTTCTTTATAAAAATTCATGAAGCACACTCCAGGATCCATAATTGGACCAACCCAATCAGCCGCCATGCACGCACCGCCTTTCAGTGTCTTATTAGTCACCCAGAAGTATTGATAAGCCGTAATGAAATGATTTCTTTAAACAGACATATTTCCATTAGTTTAATATAAGTATTAATGTGATAGATTTAGTATCATTTATATAATTATTCATTACCCATCCCACGCATTAATTATTTATAACTCCAAATTAATAATAATATTGAATGTAACCAAATATAATATCTGCTTGTAAAATTATTATCCTTTTAAATTAATTAAATGCTCTTTTTCGTCTCTGCGGGTGTAATAGGATTCTAGTAATGTATTCCAATAGTGCTAATTTATTAAATCACACATATATATTATTGGCATAGCCACAAATTTTATGTTATCGTTAAATATGAATTGAACACATATCTATAATACTTACAAGGCTCATGTCAGGTAAATAACCTGACATAATTTTGTTATTAATAAATCTTAAATATATATATCAAACTCGAACCATTGCTTTCTTTTAGTTAAGATAATATATTAAGTTATTACTTATGCTAAATATGACTAGATTGTCTCCACTCAATACATAATTAATATGCTAGGTCACGAGCCTTCATTGCTCATAAAATATAGCTAGTTACTAAGTTAATCTATCATATAAGTTTAGCCTAGAGTCTTTTATGTGTCTCCAATGACTGATGCTGGCGGTGGGAAGTAAATTAAGTCGATATCATCGGGATTGTTGTTTATAATGTTAGAGATCTGGGAAATAGGCAAATAGGGCAGATTTCATGAGTGTTCTTGATATGTGTATCTTGCGCACGATTTGCTTCAAGGTACTTTTGCCTAGATGCTAGATCTTGTTACGTAAACAAGTCATGAGTAATGGTTCAGCACAAAATATGTATATAGGTGGTTATTTGTCTTTTGTACATGTGTGTGATCAAGTATTTCAGTAGTATGAGATAGTATGGATAGTTGAAGGTTGCATGAAAGTATGAGTTCAAATCCACAATATTTACAGTCAAGTTCCAGATATAATGCCTGTATTTTGTAATTTATTGTTTAGTATTACTTGTATACATTCTATTTAATTATAATGAACATTGTTATATTAATATTGTACATAGTATTAATATCACTATTGCACTAATTTTCAATGATAATTTTATTGATAACTATATTAATTGTATTTTTTTATAGTATTTATTATTTATAGTTTCACATTTATTATTTATAAATTAGCAAAAAATTTTTTTTCTCCCCAGAACTTATGGATACAAAATTAATTCTTTAATATGTAATGGAATTAAATATTTTAAGGCTGAATATGATTTTATTAAGTGTTGTAAGTTTTCTAAATTGGTGTTTTTTTTCCTTATTTCAAGTAATGATAGGCTAGATAAAACATTACTTATCCATATTAAAGTTAACATTGAATGGACTTATTTGTCAAGATATGTTTTATTCTACTGATTTCATTCATTAATTTAATAGACAGGGTATGAGCACAGACTTTCACATGACCCACAACTCTCCACACTATCTCATAACACTGATACATCTGAACACACATATGTCGAAAAGATAAATAATCACCAATATTTGTATTTCATGCTACACCAGCAATCATCAGTTGGTCCAGATTACCATCTCTACACATAAATGCTACAAGTGTTCAGATATATATTAAGATAGCAAATCCTCCTACTTTAATGGACAGGCTTCGATGTACTCCACACTCCAACTCTTCAACTGTCCATCCAATTGAAAATCTGATGATGAAACGCTCAAAGGTCACCCTTAGGTCGAGATTGTTGTCATACACATGTTGACCTAAAGGTCAATATGACCCTTCATATACAGGAGATAATCCATTAAATACATTTACAAGGGATAGACAGCCATCTTTAATATGTAATAGATGAAATAATTAATTAAAACACTTTTAATTAAAATTCTCTTATACTGAAATCATTATTAATGTGTATCAATTTTCTTATAGGAATAAAAATATGGTATAATAAGTTTCATTAGTTTTTTTTCATGTGTTATAGCATTGGCTGGAAAGCGAACCTGCTCACCCTAGGACAACTGCTTGTAAGGCGGCTGTGCTGACCTCTCGACCACCAATGTTTGTCATAAGTAGACAAATTTAGTAAATGGACAATTTATAATCAACATTCTATTACCAGATTTAAGAATGATGTGGACAACTGAAGAGTATGGGAATGGAGATAATTCAAGTCTATCCATTAAAAAGTGTAGATTTGCTATATTGTATAAAACCTAGCACTGATTATACATTTGTGGTCAAGAGTTGTTGCTGAGAGGTCATCGCAGCCCATTGCAAGCAAATAGTTGGTTGCAGATGGTTGTGGGTTCGCGTCCTGGCCGATGCTATGACATATGAAATATATATATATATATATACATTTGTGTGTGAGATGATGATTTGGATTAACTGACGTGCTGGTTCAACATAAAATACATGTAATGGAGATCATTTATTTATTGCACTTGTATGTGGTCATGTATCTTGGTTATATCAGATTGTGTTAATGAATGAAAGGTGCTAGAATATCTGGATTCAAATTCCCTTTAATTAAATAATGTAAGAAGTAACTATACTTAATGGCAATAAATAACCTAAAGTGACATTTGACTTAGTGTTTGCTTATTTTTTCCGCATTAGGAATGTGGTCATTAATTTTATTTTGGCTGTGGATATTTAATGTACTAATAAAAATACTCAAGATCCAAACAAAGTAGTTTTATGAAAAGTTTTGACTCAAAACTACAGGTCTTTTAAAAATATATTCCAGGCTGTTAAGATTATCATACTAAAAGAAGATAAAGTGGACAATTGTAAGTTGTTCTTCTAGAAAGAAAGTTATGAAAAATAAATTAAAAAGTCGTTGTTTTGATTTTTTTTTAAATTTAGGTCTCATAATGATAATGTTGCTTTACTTTGCATTTTGGTTTTTAGTAGAGGTGCTTATATACATATATAATTGAAATTTGTAGTTCGCCTTTTAAAAATTTACGTAAAAATAATGGTTTTGGTATAGAGAACGATTGTATTTTTGGATAGTTTACATATTGAAAAGATATATAAAGCAATTGGTAGATTGAAATCTATTAATGACGTTTTGTTTTAAATAAATATGAAACCATTTTTGCTGATATGATATAATGCTATTTATTATTTTCTTTATTAATAAAAAAATTGATGAATTGCAGGTGTAAGAATGTATTTCATAAATTTAAAGAGAAATGGAAAATTCGTACGGATGCATCTTCTTTAATTTGCACTTTCTGTTTTAGAACGTTCTACTATGAATCATTTATTTACTTTTTTTTGAAAATATTTATTAATTATATTTATAATACAACTATACATTGTCTATACTGAATTTAATGTAATTAAAGTTTAAAGATTAGTTATCTTAACATAAATTGAATCCTGATTATGTGTGTGCGCGTGGTGATCTGGACCGATTGATGAGTGCTGGTTCAGCACGAAATGACGTATATTGGAATTCATTTAACTTTTTCACGTGTATGTGATCTTGTGTAACTGTTGCATAAGATAAAATGGATCGCAAGTTAAAGGTCTGACTTCAAACATATTATAATGTCTGTCGAAAGTTTGGCAATGATACTTTGAATCATTTTCATACTAATATTAGTTTGGCTACTGAGGAAGATATTTGTATTTTTTTTACATTACAATGTTTAGATTTGAATATTGAGATTATAAAGGCAATATTGTGTACACAGTTTTGGAAATTTTTAATGCAAGGTTTCACATTAAGTGTAAGCATCATTGTGATGGTGATTTTATCAACCGGAGAGTTAAAATTCAACTAATTATTCTAAAATCATTTTGTTATTTTTTAGTTCCAAACATAGACACCAGTCTAAATCAATTATTATTATTCTAAGTCAATTACTATTCTAGTGATCCTTGGTCCATTCTACTTTTGGTACCATATCTTTTTTTTCCAGTGGATTGCATGACTTCTCAAGGTTCAATGACATATTAGTAGTATATATTTGAAATGAGTTCAAAAACACTAACAAAAAATAATTCATAATAAAATAACAGAATTTATTTACTAACTGAAACACAGGTTTATTATATACCTGTGTCTATATATGTAATATAGGATATATGAGCACAGACTTTCAGATGATCCATCACTCTCCACTCTATCTAATAACATCGACACACTCAAGCACATATATGCTGAAAAGATAAATAATCACCAATATACGTATTTCATGCTAAACCAGCAATCATCAGTTGGTCCAGATTATCATTATCTTTTCAGCATATATGTGCTTGAGTGTATCGGTGTTATTAGATAGAGTGGAGAGTCATGGATCATCTGAAAGTCTTTGCTCATATACCCTATATTACATAATTTATTTACACAAATTATCGAAAATACACTAAGAAAATTTCGGCTTATATATTCCCAATCACCTAAAAAGTATAAAAGAAATGGACAATACTGAAACTAATGTACACTTAATTTAGATGTAAATATGAATATACTGAAATTCCTACTATTATTAATTTTCAGATTTTATATTCGAATATATAAAAAATCTTACACTTATAATGAAATGATTTTAATATAGTTTTTATGAATATCATAGTTTAATATTTCTTGCACATCATTGATGATTGTCTTTATACATTTAGTCTTCACTTTATTTAACATCTTTGGCATTTGATTGTAGATAAAAATAGATCCTATGACAGATTTAACTTCTGGTTTTAGATATAGTTTTCTTCATGTAACCAGATAATGTGTAACACGCATGATCATTTGTCATATCTAGATAAAACAATATAGATCAAGGTTTTAGACTGATGTGCTTACAGTTTTGCATATACATATGACATATAAGGTAAAATATTTGAAGAATATTATTAATTTCTGTTTAGATGTATAGAAAAATACTTGTAAATTGCCCTATGCTATTCAGCAATTTTAACCTACTCTTCAACAGTAATATGTAGAAAAGTATTTTAACAAGCAGTTTTTCTTTTCTATTAGGAATAAAATTCAACAGCTACAACATTACACTTCATTTTTGGATGGTTATAATCTTTCATTGCCATAACAACTGTAGTATTTCTCTATGAACATTTTACCTTCTCTATTCCTAATGAATCTGCACTGCTGTCTTTTTGATTTCCGATTAAAATATACTTTTATTATTAAACCTGTTTATATGCTTATGATATGACAATAACACTTCTCTACCATTGTGATATAAATTTAATTGTATTTATCTATATTACCTTGTTAAATGTGTTTATTTCACTCGACAAACTAATTAACTCTGCATTAAGTTATAGTGGAATGTTTTACAAAAAAACATCTTTATTTCAAATTGAAATAATATATTTTATTATAGAAAACATATTGCTCATTTTTTTTTATATCTGTCTGTAAAAAACTTTTCTATAGCCTACTTTATTTTTTATCCTATATAATTTTTCATAATTTTTTTTTGATTTACAATTAAATTTACCATTAAAAAAAGGAACTTATTCTCTTAAACATCTTCCAGAAGCATAACTGAAAGGTCATAAAATGTTACAATATTTCATAGTATGCATATGAAACCATAAAAGAGTTAACAAATTTCATATTCTTTCTTTTTCTTTACTATACTATAATTGTTTTTAATTTTATTTAATACACTGAATGTTTTACAGATTTACCAAATCAGTAAACTCTTTTTTATTGATATAATCATATTCTATGATGAAAATTTTAAATGACAGTAGGCATGCCAAGATCAACACAAAGCCCTCTAGACTTATCCCTTAATAAGGCACAAGACTTTACTAGCGACGAACTTAATTATAAATGTCTAAACACATACTGTTACAAATAAATTCATTTTTAATAATAAAATACTTTATATTACACTTACATTTGGAAATATCAAATCATTGCTTCATATCATTCTAATAGATATAATAAACATCTCCATACTTCCCCATCCTTTTTAAATACATATTAATAAAGATATAATAAAAGACAAATGACCCCCAAGATGCATTTCGTGCTGAAATTCTAATTTTGTTACACATAAAATAGATACAATAACAAATTAAAATCTAAAATCGATACAAATAATTTTTCGCTTTATCAACATTAATTAACTTTAACAAGAATGTGTGCGCACACAGATTCACATGGATCTCATAACTTAGTAATTGCATCCGTATTTATTATAATTTTAAAATAATTAAATAACAATTTTAAAATTAAACTATTAATACTCATATAATATTGATTTTCTATTACTAAGATTATTATTTTAGCATTGCACTACCCAAGAGTAATAACTATTTACTAGTGTTTGCTCTAAAAATACTACTGTATAACTTAATTTTGGTATTAAATTTAAATCTTAGTTTAAAATAATTTAGTTTCACTTTTCATCAAATAAACATTCTCCACACTATCTCATAACACTGATACACTTGAACACATATATGTTGAAAAGATAAATAATCAGCAATATCCATATTTCATGTTAAACCAGCAATCATCACTTGGTCCAGATTACCATCTCTACACATATATGCTATAAGTGCTCAGATATATATTAAGATAGCCAATCCTCATACTTTAATGAACATACTTCAATCTACTCCACATTCCAACTCTTCAACCGTCCATCCAATTGAAAATCTGATGATGAAATGCTCAAAGGCCACCTTGAGGCTGAGATTCTTGTCACACCCATGTTGACCACTAAGGTCAATCTGACCCCTCATGTACAGGACTTAATCCATTTAATACATATACAAACGATGTGCAGATTGACCTTAGAGATCAACATGGGTGTGACAAGAATCTCGGCCTCAGGGTGGCCTTTGAGATTTCATCATCAGATTTTCAATTGGATGGATGGTTGAAGAGTTGGAGTGTAGAATAGATTGAAGTCTGTTCATTAAAGAATGAGGATAGGCTATCTTAAATATATATATATATATATATATATATATATATATATATATATATATATATATATATATATATATATATATATATATATATATATATAGAGAGAGAGAGAGAGAGAGAGAGAGATGATAATCTGGATCAACTGATGATTGCTGGTTTAGCATAAAATATGTATATTAGTGATTATTTATCTTTTCAACATATATGTGTTCAAAGTGTATCAGTGTTATGAGATAGTGTGGAGCGTAGTGGGGCATGTGAAAGTCTGTGTTCATATACCCTATATATTACATATATAGACACAGGTATATAATAAGCCTGTGTGTTTCAGTTATCAAATAAACATTGTATATTAAACAACTATAAATATAAAAAATACTATACTATGAAAACTGTTAGATAAAATTTAAAATTATGCTATCAAATTGACTGTTTTACACATTTATGAAATGATGTAGCAGTATAGCAAAGCTACAATATATTATATGTATACATACACACATGATATCATATAAAACATATAAATCGATTTAATATAATATTTTATTAATCAAGATGCTAAAAGTGGATAGAAACCATTCCCTAACTTTTATGAGAATGATGTATTAAAAATTACTCTATAGAAATATTATTCATTAAGCGGATCATTTATAGTCTAATGAATTACTAATAAAATTATTAATATACATCTATTACATAGTTTGTGACAAAATTGTGAGGGCAGTAAGTATGACCATTATAATTAAACTGTAGTAATCCAGAACAATGATAAAGATATGTATAACAGATTGGGAACTAGGCCAACTGATGAGTGCAGATTCAACATTAGATGTGCACCTTGGGAATCATACATCTATTTTGCATGTCTTTGATATGTTTATGTTTACACCCTTCCAGACTCTACCTTTTGTGAGAGGTGTGTAATGAAAATTATACTACAGAAATAGTATTCATTAAGAAGATAATATCTAGTCTAACGAATGACAAATTTAAATGAATAATGTGAGTAATATTTACTGAGGCTATAACCTCAAGAATATGCCGAATATGTGTGTAAAATGAGATAGTAGGGACCTCTACGGGTGTTTAATCACAAGCTTACATTATGGAAGAAAAGAGGGGAACCAAATCATTTGATTGCAAACCCATTTTTTAATGTACAATGTAGATATAGATGTAAAAATTGAACATGCAACTTTTTTTTTTATATTCAACTTGGTAATATATTATTTCACTTCAAGTTGTGTATTATTATATTTTATAAATGGGAAAATTTATAATACATGTTTTGAGTTTTCTATTTTTCTTTGTTTTTAGTTTTTCAACTACATTGTGGGTTCATCCATGTTATAAAAATTAAATATTGATATACCAACATTTCAACTTGATCACACAAGTCATCTACTGGGTGATAAAAGGTAGAAAGATGGTTGTAGAGGTGCTACAATCACTGATTTGAAAAAAAAGTTAAAATTCCACGAATAACAAAAATGTTAAATTAAGAATGTTTTTTTTTTTTTTTAAATCTTTCGAAATAGGAGGAAGTTTGCATGTCTCATCTCGCTTATTGATACAATCTGGTCTTTAAATAATGTCAATGGCTTCTCTAATTTTGCACTGGTAGAGATTATCACATCTGGATATGATCTTGGTACTTGAAAAAATCAATTTTATGACCTGAATCTATAGTATAAAATTGAAGTGCTGCTGAAGTTGAGGTTTGTTTAACTGTATTAGCATGTTCATCTCTCCTAACACTGATGCAATGCTTACTCATATCTATGTAAGAAGCTTTACAATTTTCACATGAGATTCCATCTCTCATCAAAATATGTGTGAAGGAATAAGGATGTTTATGATGATATGCATTATAATGAAGAAATGCAATGTCTGATCAAACCAAGTTTATAAATTTGAATTACTAAAAACTTATAAATTCTAAAATACAAATTTTATTACAATATATGTCTATCATCATCATCATCACATACCATTATCAATCCACTGCAGGATGAAGGTCTCTCCAAGTTTAATCCATCTTCTCCAATCTTTAGCTTCTCTTCTCCACAACACTCCTGCACATTTTCTTATTTCATCCATCCATCTCACATGTGGTCTCTTTCTGGGTCTTTTACAATCTCTTGGAATCCAGTTTAAAATTTCAATTGTCCATCTATTATCATCTCTTCTAGCAATATGTCCAGCCCAACTCCATTTCAATCTTTTAACTTTTTCAATAAGGTCAGTAACACCTGTTTGTTGTCTTACCCATACATTGCGTTTTCGATCTCTTCTTGTTACTCCCAACATACATCTCTCCATACTCCTTTGAGTTCCTGATAAGGCAGAATGAATATGTCTATAAGCACAAGTTAAAATAATGTATAATTCATCATACCAAGCTATAATTTCGAAACACTAAAAGATTATAAGTTCTAAAATATCTATTTTATTACAATATAAGCTTGTAACCATACAAAATAAAGCATATTACATGTACATTTCACCAGACTTTTTGTAACTAGAAAAAAACTGATGTTGCATGTTTCCTGTGTTCTATTTAGTTAGAAAAAAAGTAGAAATAAGAAAAAAATTGCATTGTTAACATTTGATATTCTGATGTGGGTAGTGGATCTACACTGATCACTTGAGGTCCTTATGACATGTGAGAAATGAAGCACAGGACAGTATCCACTTTGATAAGATAAAACTCTGATTTATTATTTTTTTATTAATTGTAAAATTAATATTCCTTAGACAATTATTTTTCCCTCTAATGTTAAGATAAAATGAGATTTATTATTAATTGTAGAATTATTATGCTTTGGCAGTTGTTCCCACATTTATTCAACATGTGCGGTATTTCAACATATGATTATAGGCCTATATAAGAATAAAATTAATGTTTTACTTGTAAAAACTTTTAGTATTTCAAAATTATATGTTTGGCTTGATCAATTATATGTGTATTGGACATGTGGTTTTTAATTAATATATGTCTTTATTTTTTTTCCTTTACTTTTTCTGTTTAGGTATTTAAAATTCACATTGTAGAAATTATAAGCTTTTAGTATTTCAAAATTAATTAATGCCTCCGATTTTTAATATTTTGTATATTTTAGCCAGGAGACTTCATCAAGCATATTTGTATGTAATTGTGCTTAATTTTTTTAAATTACTGATGTAAAATGTGATTTTGTAATAAATGGTTCATATTGCAAGGACATGTGGGGTATTCAATGCCATTTATCTCTTGGATATGTCAGCAGTTGCGTTGGCTGTATTTAGAATTTAAAATGATTATGAGTAAACTCTAAATCAATACCAGAATTTTTATATTTTATTTCAAGATCTTCAATTTTTAAAAGAGAGTTTGTTTCCTTCCTTATATGGATTGTTTAAAAATGATTTTATTTTAAGAATTACATAATTTGATTTAGAGACAACAATTATTATTTTCTTTCTATCTTTTTACTACCCTTTAATACATTTTTTTTTTTTCAAATCAAAGAAAAAGTATTTAAATTAACATATATATATATACTTTTGTAAGCTAAACATATTTCCGTTCTTTTCTTTTTTTTTTTACTTTTCACTTATTCATAAACATTTTGAAAGCCTTTTTAAATTATCTTTAGAGTATTATTGAAAATAAGTGATATGTCATAAAAACCTCTTCTTTTTATATTAGTGGAAGCTTAATTTATCTTAATTAATCTAATCATCTTAAAATCTTAAAGAATTTTATGGTTGCTTAAGAATTACTTTGTTAATGTATTAGGACTTGGCTATTTTCATGAAAAGTTGGTCTACCATATAATGTACGTTTTATTTATTTTATTATAACAAATAGAATGATTTTCCATGAATAACACATTGAAAGTGGTCGTCCTGTATAAAAATTAAGCAACCAGAATTTTATTCCACATTTCATTGAAATTAAAATTTGGAATAATCAGGAACAAATTTATTGCTTATACTGTATATTTATTTGACTATATATTAGATTCATTCTGTATTCCAATCTGAATGGATAAAATATGTAAGGACCCGTCATAATATATATATATATATATATATATATATATATATATATATATATATATATATATATATATATATATATATATATATATATATATATATATATATATATATATATATATTGTGCCATTACAATTTAGTCACTAGCTAAATTTATAGTAATGTGCATGTAAGAAAGTGTAAAACAAAATCATCATCACATTTTTATATAATCATAAATGAAGCTGTAGGGCATCCAAGTTTAAACCCTACAAGGTCCAGTTCTAAAAGCTTTAAACAGAGAAAGAATGGGTCAACAATTACATGCTTTACTTGTTTGTGTGTTGATAGAAAGGTAATACACACATTTAAACTATTTAATATTTAAATTTTCTGTTAAAAAGCAAAGTTATAATGCATACATATAGGCAATGTATGTGTAAATTATTTATTTGTTTTATATTTCAAATATTCAACATTTTAACTTTCTTTAAAACTAAGCTATGCTTGATCAATTCTAACATTTTATTCTATACTTCTATTTTGCTTTTCTTTAATTATAAGTGGGATTTAAAAGTTACAGATTTAATTAAATAATTGGGTTATAATTACTAAGCTAGCAATTATATTATTTAAGGTTAGTTTATGAATGATTTGAAAGAATGAAGGATGTGTGTACATTACATACAAAATTTTACATTTCCTAAATATTGAAAGAAAAGGAAGTATTAAATCTGTTAAATTATTTTTTTTGTACAATTGTTTGTTAAAAGAGGAAATCTGTTTAATCAGATATCAATCTTTGTAGCAATTTTTTTTTGTAAATAATTGTTTTTCACTTTGGAAGCTTATAATGGGTCAGAACTATGATTTTTGAAATTGTCTTATCAAGATCTAAAGAAGGAAGCTCAAAGATTTGAAGTGTTACCTGGATGTTAAAAGAAAAAAGAAAAAGAAAAGAAAGGAAATAAGGATTGAGTCTATTTTTTTTTAAACAAAAGTGTCTGGAAAAAGGATTAAACTTTTCAGTTGAAAAATCATTTAGTTGAAAATAAATTAGAGATCTAATTAAAACAAATTTGTCCAAAAATAGCAAGTGATGCTATCTCTGATTGGTTAAGTTAGCTAAAAATTGGATATAAAAAGCTGTCTTGAATTATTATGAAGATTATTGTGATTGATTCAGATTATTAAACTATCAAATTTGAATGTTGAAAATATAAGAAATGGCGGGCTAGAAAAATTATATGTATATCCCATTTGCCGGACCATCTGGGGAAGCTGCACATCACATAGGAAAGAAAAGATGTGTCTAAATAATATTCTACACCTTTCAACTGACCAGATAAATAAGATGTTTTTAATAGAAGGAAGAAAGCATTCACCTGCATTCAAAGAAGATGAATTAATCTACTGATAAATATTAATCATCAAGTCCAATTAATTGTTCCAACAACTGATTTTAAACTCAAGAAAATTTATAAATGTGAAAACAACTGCTGTATTTCATCCACATGCTTGACAGGAAGAGAAGAAAAATTAATATAATGATTTCCAAATTGTCCACTAAAGCAAATAACCTCAATAGAGTCATCATCATTAAATAGTTATACACCTCAAGAAAGAGATTGTTCCCACATAGTAGCTGCAGAAATATAGACAAGTTTGAACCCTTGGAAATTCGCCACAAACAAAAGATCGGTAATATGACTTTTTATATCTATTTTCTTTATGATATCAGTCTTAAGAAACATTTTAGCGATAAAGTGGTATATTTTATTTAAAGAACTTTTAAAGACTATTCAGATCGATTAAAACAAGAATGTCTTACTAATAATAACTTTGAGCTTCATAAATGACCTTGAAAGTATGAAAATTATTTGTTTATTAATTTTACAATATTAATGTGTAAAACAATTTTTTTTATGGTGTTATGATTTTAGTTTTAACTGATATATTATTATTATTTTGGTTTTTAATAATATTTTGTTATTATGGGATAAAACACGCACATACATAATAATATTTTTATATGTGTATAATTGGGAGTGAATGTGAAATAATGAGTAGTATTAGAATATTAGATTATTTTGTTTCAAGTTCAGTATAGATTTCAGCGCTTGGAAGAGAGGGGGGAGAAAATAATTTAAAACTTGTTTCTAAAACTTGCTCTTTCAATTCTACTAACATTTTTTTTAATTCTATTTACATGTTGGATTTTTAAAGTATGTGTGCTAATGAGCAGATAATATTTTTTTTTTAAATACTTTTCTCATGGAGTGAAAATCATGGTCAATGTGACGTCCAACTTAATACAAAATACATTTGAAGGGAAAGGGGGAGGAACGTGAAATTAATCTGAGGATTGTAATATAATCAATTATTACTATTATTATTCATGTCAATTTTCATATTATCTAGAAATTTTTATGTATATGTTAGAACTGTAGTAATAAATATTAGTTTGTTTTATTAAACGAGGCGTATATATTTCATTAATTGTAGTCTTTGTTAAGTGTGATTATTCATCATCATCAATGGTTGAATATTGGTTATTTAAGATATAAGTAAATATGCTAAAATTAAGCAATAATTATGAATTTCTTTATAAAAATTAGTTTTATGTTTAGGCTTAGTCCTAGAGCTGTAGTTGAAACCCTTGTCATTATTGTTATTATTATCATCATCATCATCGTCATCAACGTTTTAATTAATGAGCTGTTTAACTGTTTAAAGGCCATAAATAAATATTGATTTTATAATATTTAGTGATTTCTTAGTATTATTATAACCACATCCCATCATCTATTTCATGCAAGGATGAGTGAATTGCCATCCTAAATTAGTTATATATAATCTGAGCTAGTGAACTTATAAAAATATTAAAACACATTTGTCATGTTAAGATCTGAGAAATGATTTATGTCTAGTATACTCCACTTTGGTTTATAGAGGTTTTACTTTTACCTAAATATTAGTGCATATAGTGATATGGCTCAAAAAGCAAAATCTTCCATTTTATTATAAATAAAGTACCAAGAAGGGATTCAAACCCGGTACATGTAAAAGGTTATCAGATATAACCGTGTCTAGATTCAGATAATCTAGTGGCGCCCTGCTAGACCATATTCACTTAGTATATGTTTAAACATGCACTTAACATCAAACCAAGAAATGAAAGTGGATAAAACCTACTGCCTGTATACCTGAGTTATATTTTATTGAATTACTAGTGTACTCACTTCACGTGATTTCATATACCTGAGTTATAATACATTGCTATAATACTGGTTATTAATAATTTGATCAACCTTTAATCTTGATATTTGAACTTTTTTACTCAGATATAATAATATCTTTTGATCAACATTTAATTTTTGAATTTATGATTATTTCTTATATATTGTAGACAACTCAGGTATGGTAATATCCTATCTTTGAACTCATTTTTTAGGTTACAATATATATATATATATATATATATATATATATATATATATATATATATATATATATATATATATATATATATATACAAATCAATATATATATATCAAAATGTAGTACAATTTATATAAATTATATTCTTTTAGAATAATATAATTTATATAAATTGTACTGTATTTTGATATATATATATATATATTGATTTGTATATTACATATATTGTGAAACGAATACAGATATCAAACTTTATATATATATATATATATATATATATAAGTTCAATTTACATTGGTAATCCAATCTAATAAAAAATAATGTGGATTACATAAATTTCAAAATTTCAGATTAAATTAAAAGAAGATGTCAAGCGTTGGTATTCGAGTGGTCAGCATAGCTGCCTTACAAGCAGTTGCCCCGGGTTTGCGGATTCGCCCGACGGATGCTTTGACACATGAAAAAAAAAAAAAAAAAACATTGTTTTTTTTAAAAACCATGATCTCTAAAGAGGAAAATATCTAATTCAACTTTTTTTTAATGATTTAAATAAATGTTTTATATTATTATTTCTTCTCATAATAACAAAAAACAAAAATATAGTTAATGTTAATAGTTAAGTGGCTGCAGAAAGGAGTTTGCTATTAACTGAAAGGAGACCCTTTGATTCCTCTTGGAGGCCTTAAAGGAACCGAGCAGGGCAAATTTTTAATGTCCACTCCATACGTTCTTGTCGTTGCAGCTGTTATTACCATGTGATTATTCATATAGTATACGAACATGGATGGGCTGCTCACCAACACACATTAGCCAGCGTGGTGAGTTTATTGGCTTTTTACCTCTGAGTTTAAGATCAAGAAACACCATGGTTTTTCTTCTCAGTGCCTGATAAGGCAGAATAAATGTTTGTGTAAATGATAAATATTTTTCCAATACATATATACAATTATGACAGACAAAAATAAAGCATGGCCCTTATTCCCAGGAGGCTGTAAAGTCACCAACCAAGGCAGCGGTTGGTGGCCAAAGGCAAAGGGTGCTAAGAATCCCCTGATTGCAGACCCAGGCTGCCATTTGATGATGACTTTTTATTTAGGTACTTACAACTGCAGATCATTTTCAAGTGAAGAAAGATTGCAAGAATTAGAAGAAGAACTCTCTTATATCAAATGGGACATTATTGGACTTTGTGAAGTTAGAAGAAAAGGTGAAGAGACAATTGATTTAAAAAGTGGACATATACTCTATTATAAAGGCACAAATATTGGAAATACAAGTGGAGTAGGATTCATAATAAATAAAAAGTGGAAGAACAATATTGTGGAGATTGATGGTGTATCAGACAGAGTGGCAAGATTAGTTATACAACTTAATAGTAGACATCAAATGCAGATAATTCAGGTTTATGCCCCAACAAGTTCTCATAGTGATGAAGTAGTAGAAGATTTTTATATGCATGTACAAAATGCTTTTGATCAGAGTAAACAACATTTTAAAATCGTTATGGGAGACTTTAATGCTAGAATTGGTAAACAAATGAAAGATGAAAGTGCTGTAGGTAATTTTGGTTATGGTAATAGAAATGAGAGAGGACATAGACTTGTGGAGTTTGCAGAAAAAGAAAAACTTTATATTATGAATTCTTTTTTTGAGAAAAATGTTAAAAGGAAATGGACATGGAAGCATCCAAATGAAGGTACAGCAGAATTGGATTATATTTTGACTAATAGGAAATACATATTTCAAGATTGTAATGTTCTTAATAAATTTAACACAGGAAGTGATCATCGATTAGTAAGGTGTAAGATATGTGTTAATGTGAAACTAGAGAGACAAAAATTATTAAGAAAAACAATATTTACAGTTGATATTCCTAATCTTCAGAAACATTCTAATGAATTTAAATTAGAACTTAGAAATCAGTTTCAAGTATTAGAGATTTTGAGCATAATTCAGATTTGAATGAAATTAATATGAAAATAACTGATACACTTTTAAAAACTGCAACAAAGATAGCTGGTAGAAAAAAGCAACAATTGACCAATAAAATTTCTACTGAGACTAGAGAATTTATGAAGAAAAGAAGGAATATGAAGATATAAAAAAATGATGCATTAAAAAGAATTGAATATCTCGAATTTTGTAAAATGGTGCGGAAAAGAGTTGAGAATGATATAAGAAAGTATAATTGTGAACTAGCAAGGAAAGCTGTAGAAGAACATAAAAGTCTTAAGAATGTAAAACAACATTTTGGTATTGGTAGGAAATTTATATCTGCAATAAGAAAAAAAAGATGGAATTGTTACTAAAAAGAGAGATGACATCAAGAAATTGGTAGAAGATTTTTATCAAGAATTATATAGTAATAAAGAACAAGTACCTCCTATATCTATTCCATCTTCCGAATTGCCCAGAATTTTAAATGAAGAAGTGAGACACACAATTAAATGTATGAAGAAGGGAAAGGCTGCAGGTAATGATGGAATTATAATTGATATAGTAAAAGAAGCAGGAGAAGAAATAGAAACAATTTTAGCAAAGTTATATACCAAATGTCTAAATGATAAAGATGTACCGGATGATTGGAAGAATGCAGTAATAATATTAATATTTAAAAAAGGTGATAAAGAAGATATTAAAAATTACAGACCTATTAGCCTTTTATCAGTTTTATATAAAATTTTTACCAAGATAATTACAACTCGTCTACAGAGAACATTGGATTTCCACCAACCAAGAGAACAAGCTGGATTTAAAAGTGGTTTTAGTACAATAGATCATATCCAGGTGTTGAGAGAAGTTATAGAAAGGTCAAATGAATATGAGTTGTCATTATGTTTTGGATTTGTAGATTATGAAAAGGCATTTGATTCTATAAACATTTCTTCAGTGATTAAAGCATTGGATCATCAAGGTATAGATCCAGGATATTGTCATATTTTGAAGAATATTTATAAAAATGCCACAGCAACAATTAGATTACATAATGATACTGGAAAAGTCAACATTGAGAAAGGTGTAAGACAAGGTGACTCCATATCTCCAAAACTTTTTACAGCAGTGCTGCAAGAAGTATTTTGTGGATTAAAATGGGAAACTAAAGGAGTGAAAGTAAATGGAGATTATTTAAGTCATTTAGATTTCGCAGATGTTGTAGTTGTTTTTGCAAATAATGCTTCAGAGCTGCAGGATATGTTGCAGGAATTATCAGATGAAAGTAGGAAAGTAGGACTAAAGATAAATGTTAAAAAGACTAAAGTAATGTTTAATCGATTTGCTCAAAATATGAAAATAAAGATTGATTATGATGAATTAGAAGAAGTTAACAGTTACAAATATCTTGGTCAGATTATTAATACAGATGGAAACATATTGGAAGAAATTAATCATAGAATTAAACTTGGTTGGAGTGCTTTTTGTAGAAATAACTTGATACTAAAAGGAAATATGCCTATGTGTTTGAAAAGGAAGGTTTTTAATAAATGTGTTTTACCAGTTCTTACTTATGGATCTGAGACTTGGACACTTAATAGAAGAGCAATACAGAGACTTCAGACCACTCAAAGAAGTATGGAGAGATGTATGTTGGGAGTAACAAGAAGAGATCGAAAACGCAATGTATGGGTAAGAGAACAAACGGGTGTTACTGACCTCATTGAAAAAATTAAAAGATTGAAGTGGAGTTGGGCTGGACATATTGCTAGAAGAGATGATAATAGCTGGACAATTGAAATTTTAAACTGGATTCCAAGAGATTGTAAAAGACCCAGAAAGAGACCTCATGTGAGATGGATGGATGAAATAAGAAAGTGTGCAGGGGTGATTTGGAGAAGAGAAGCTGACGATAGGAGAAGATGGATTAAACTTGGAGAGACCTTCATCCTGCAGTGGATTGATAATGGTTGATAATGATGATGATGAAGATGAATTGTTAAGTGTTTATCACCCAAAATATAAAAATACCTTAATATTATTTAAGAAGAGGTCTAAATTTATTTATTAATGGTAGAGTTTTTACTATTCATAATCCCTATTTTTTTTTTTTTTTGATGTTTCATAATATTTAACAATTGCTGTTTTTTTTTTTTTTTTAATTTCACTTAAAGTAGCAGCCAGTCATAATCGCTTGCCAGGGGGTACGTAAAAGTCTGCAAAATTCTTTTCATTGCAAGACTTTTATATAGAATACAAAATTTATAAGCAGACAGAGGTTAAGAATTCAAAGTGCAATAAGTTAATTCATCAGGTAGGTTAAGTATCAGAGTTTAATTGATGTTAAAGATGGAAATACTGGTAATGTTTTTTTTTTCCTATTTCTTTTTTTTTTTTTAATATGTATAAAATTTAAAGTTATATTGAAGATATCCAAACTCAAAATTATATATATATATATGCAGTAGGATATTTACATTTTGAGACTCCTTTATATTCTTTATAATCTGACAATGGATTTTGCATTATTTTGTGTTCAGTAGCTTATAAATATATAACTGATAAAACGATATTATTTATTACAAACGAAATAAATTTCCCCTTTACCTGATTATATTTTAATATTAACTTTCAAATTTTTAAATGAACAGGTGTACAATGTAGCTATTATATATAATATTCAAATTACAAAAAGCAGGGCAAAAATCAATATAAATATGTATACTCTTTTAAAAAGTTCTATTCGATAAACTCGACCTTACTATAATTGAATGCACGATACACGCGCATTGACTATGCTTATTAATATAAACGCTTTTGAACTCTTTGGTTTATTCAAGCCTTAGTTATTACTTGCCAGTTATTAGGCCAACGAAGCGTTTTCAGAGGGCTATAAATTTGTTTTGTTCAAAATTATTTTGGAAGAGCAAGTTGGTAGCCATCAGTATTGAAAAATTCAAATGCCAAAGATTTTAAAGGGTCTAGGTTTACACTCAGTCTCAACTCTATATCTCCAGAGATCTATATCCTTTCTTCGTGAAACTTTTCTAAAGCTTGCTCAGTTATCTCTTCCTTTGGTTATTGATCCTACAGATAGGCAACCTCCATTTTCCAGTTATTGGATTGCTGATTTATGGAAGTCGGTCATTAAATCTGTACCTTCAGTTCAAGTTGCACTTGATAGGAAGTTGACATTCTGGGCTATTTATAAATTGAAATTTCCAAATCATACTCCTCTTTGGACTTCGTTAGGTGTTTCAAGTAAAGCTCTGTTGTGTAAAATAAAACTTCTTTTTACTGAAGCAAGACATGTTGATTTTGTATTTAAACTGAATTTAAATGCTCTCCCAACAAGTTATTTTTTTAGTGACCAGCAGAAGTTTTGTTAGGATTTCGCCTCAGTGTCAGTTGTGTAGAGTGTATGATGAGACAATACCCCATATTTTCTATATTTATCCTGCTCTTATGTTCATTAGGCATTTTATTATTTCTAATGTTTCTCTGGATTTTAAGGATGCTCTTTCTGTTTGTAATACTCTCAAGAAGGGATCTTTTGTGGAAACGAGATTATCCATCTTTCTTACATTTTCTTTATGGTTAATGCATTGTAGGCTAATCTTTGGTCATTCTCAGGACTTGGTTTTAACTGTCTATATCAAGCTCCTTGACCAGGTCAAGCAGCGAGACTGTGCTTTCACCTGTGACTCTACATGATGATATTTGGTTGAAAGTTTCATTTTCCTCTTAATTTTATTAAGATATATTTTTCTCTGCATAGACCTTTTTCAATTTTTTTTTCCTTTTTTTCTATAACAAGTTTCATACTGAATGTTATGTAATTTTTTATAAAGCTTAACTGTGTATTAATATGTTTAATAAATGTATTTTAAAAACAACTATGGTTATCTGTTAAAGATTACCGGTTTTGTCATATTAATTCACTCTTAATTTTTTTCATTTTTTTTATCGCAGAATATAACAAACGAAAAAAAAAAGAAATTACATTAACAATTCCATAGATTATGCATAAAATAATTATTGTCGAGATTAATTAGTTTTTAATATTTTATCTGTTTTTACATTTAGTTACATTATTTTAATCCTTTAAATAAAATCCACATAATACCAATCATTTGCAAATTACTTAACGGTTATGCATCGCTTAAGTTAATGCCTAAATATTTTCAGAATAAATTTACATTTTACTTATACTTTCAAAATAAAAAGTTCATGGTTTAAAAGCTATTATTGCTCATTTATATTAAAGTACTTTACCGATTATTTTTCCCCTTGTTAAATGCGCGTTGTTTAAAAATGATTTTTTTAGTGTTTAAAAATGTGTTGTTAGGGTTACTTACTTTGATTTAAAAATAGCCATTTTTTTTTTTAACTGAGACCATAGTTTAGTAATCGATCGAAGAAAATTTATTGGAAGCTAAATTATTCTACACCTGTAAAGTGTGATAAATGGAGTAGAAAAAAATGAAAGGACATCACAGTTAATACTTTTTTATATATATGTCCTGCTTGGAAGGCAGCTATGCAAACCGCTAGGCCATCAACGCTTGACATCACATTTTATACCTGAGGAATAATTTATATTATTTGACAGATTTTTTTTTTTTTTGCGTTACTTTTGTTAGTTAAACATATTTTATGTTTTTTTTTTATTCTTCGACAATTCTTTAATAATTTCACGCATATCTATCTTTGTAAGGCATTAACATTTCATTTTCCTTTAATTAGATCTATAGTAAAATTTATATGTTGTATCTTATAAAAAATTGCACAATTTTTTAGGAACGTTTAAATAATAAATCCAGTGTTTTTTTCTTTGCAGACGACTTTAATGTATTGAAATTAAAAATGTGAAATAAAGTGTAAATTTATTGAAAATAAGTGATATGTCATAAAAGCCTCTTTTTATATTAGTGGAAGCTTAATTTATCTGAATTAATCTAATTATCTTAATATATATCTTAAATAATTTTATGGTTGATTAAGAATTACTTTGTTAATGTATTGGGACTTGGCTATTCCATGAAAAGTTGGTCTACCATATAATGTGCATTTATTTATTTTATTATAACAAATAGAACGAATTTCCATGAATAACACTTTGAATGTAGTTTTATTCTACATTTTATTGAAATTAAAATTTGAAATAATTAGGAACAAATTTATTACTTCTAATGTATATTTATTTGACTATATATATATTAGATTCATTCTGTAGTCCAGTCAGAATGGATAAAATATGTAAGAGCTCGTCAATATTTTTTAATTCATTTTACATTGGTAATGCAATTAATAAAAAACAAGGTGGATTAAATAAATTTCAAAATTTCAGGTTAAATTTTAACATGTTCCATATAGTATATCATTTGTTTTAATAAGTTTTTTTTTTTTGATTTCCAAAAAAGGAAAATATCCAATTCAACTTCTTTCTTAATGATTGAAATAAATGTTTACTTTATTTATTCTCATAATAACAAAAGATATAGTTAATGTTAATTGTTTATCACCCATCATATAAAAATACCTTAACAGTATTAAGAAGAGGTCTAAATGTACTTATAAATGAGTTTTAATTTTCATGATCACCAGTCCTTTTTTGAAGTTTCATGATATTTAACAATTGGTGGTTTTTTTTTTTAAATTTTACTTACGATGACATCCTGTTATAATTGCTTGCCAGGAGGCTATCTAAGAAAGGACAAAATTCTTTTCATTGCACTACGATTTTATAGAGTACAAAATCTATAAGTAAGCTGGTACAATGCCAGGGGGTATCTAAAAGACCGAAATTATCTTCATTGTACGACTTTTATATAAAATGCAAAATCTATAAGTAACCAGATACAGGTGTAAGAATTCAAAGTGCAATAAGCTAATATTAGGTAAGCCAAGTAACAGAATTTGTTTTTTTAATATGTATTAATGTTGAAGTTATACTGAAGATATTCAAACTCAAAATTTTTATATATATATATATATATATATATATATATATATATATATATATATATATATATATATATATATATATATATATATATATATAGGAGGATATTTATGGCATGACAGAATGATACTTTTTTATATTTTTTATAATCTACCAATGAATTTTGCATTATTTTGTGTTCAGTAGGTTAAAAATATACAACTCTTAAAATGAGATTACTTATTACAATCGAAAAAAAAATTGCTCTTTACCTGATTATATTTTAATATTAATGTTCAAATTTTAAAATTTAAATAGTGATATTATGTAAAACATTATATGATATATCAACATGTATACAATGTAGTTATCATATTTCATTAAACTAAAAAAAATCATTATATATAACGTAACATTCAAATTACATAAAACTGGGCAAAAGTCAATATAAATATGTATACCCGTTTTAAAGTCTGTTTGATAACCTCGACCTTTCTATAACTGAATGCACGATATGCGCGTATTAAGTATGGTTAGGTGTTAAAGATTACCGTTTATCTCATGTTAACTCGCTCTTAATTTAAATTATTTTATCGAGAATACAACAAATAAACGAAAAAAAAAAATACATTACAATGTCGTAAATTAGGCTTAAGATTATTGTTGAGATTAATTAGCTTTTAATATTTTATCGGTTTTTACTTTTAGTTACATTATTTCAATCCTTTAAATAAATTCCCACCTAATGTTAGTGATTTACAAATTTAATTGTTACAACTTTATATTATATATTAAAATCTTTTGTCCATCATGTAGTGCAGTGTTAATGTATAAAACATGTAAATAAAGATCTTTAATATATTTTAAAAAATCATTTGATACAGTTGATCCAGTCAATTCTAAAATAAATACTGCGGATTATATAGATGGAAAACTTTCAAATTAAATTGTTTATTTAATTTTATGTTTAATCTTAAAAACATCACATCCAAGTTGAATTTCAACACAAATGTTTTCTTTGGTAAAGGGTTATTTTTTTTTAAAAAAAAAAAGCCAATAAATCGTTAGATGAATTTAGTATCTTAATTTTGAAGTACACAATAAACTTTAGGAATACCAGTCATTGTTCAGTGTACAGTGGTAAAGAAAAGTCAAGCTTGTTAGTATAAAATAGAGTTTCAACTAGTTTTTTTTTTAAAAAAACTATTTTAGAATATAGAATTTCAAAACCCTATCCCATATAAGTTCTTCGGCAAGTAATAGTTATATTGTATACTTACAGATAAATTAAATATTGCTTAACGTCATATTAGCAATTAAAAATAAAATAGAAATTCAGATAACACTACACTATTAGCCAAAGCAACAAAATTTTACTAAAATTTTTACACAACCATGGTTTCTTTTATTAACAAATAAACTTTCTCAAGTGAAATTCAATTAAACATTCAACATATTCACTTTCACTTGAGAAAATCTGTTAACAGATGAAACCATGGTTGTGTAAAAATTGTAGTAAAATTTTGTCGTTTTGGCTAGTAGCGTGGTATTATGTGAATTTCTACTTTACAAATGAAATATTGGAGTTTTTACAAATTTAATTTAACGTAACTCAAGTGTAATGCTTTTATCTTATCAAACAAGAAAGCTATTTCATCCATTCTATTTCCATATGATTCATAATATGGCCATGATATTTTAATTTCAATTTTTAATTATCAATCTTGCACTTTTAATTGCTTAAAAAAGATCAGTCTTATTTCTTTTCATTTTGGCAATTCTTACATTTTGTAATATTGTTCGTAAAAATATTGTAGATAATGAATCCCTCTATTCTCCCTTTGCAAAATGTTATAATAATCTCATCATTACTGATCAATTGTGATAAATATTATAGATTCAAATGTTTTTTCATATTCTAAAACTCAAATATAATGCCAACTGATATTCAATCGTTATTTCTATCATTCCAATTATCTGCAGAGTTAAAATATTGTTTAATGTATCTTATTGTTTAGTTAATGTGCACTTAATTTCAAATATGGACTTACCAATTATTAAATTTTACTAATGAAAATTCCACTGACTTTTGCACCTCTTTTGTATATCAAAATTGGTGAGTGAATAAAATATAGTATTGGTATATATTTTTTAATCACAATTTCCCCTGTTATCAATAACTTTTAAAATGGAAATCGACTAACCCAAAAAAGTTTTTTTTTTTTTTAAAAAAAACATTAGCTTTTAAATAAAGTTTATACGAATTATTACTGATATGTTTTAATATATCTGATAGCTAAGACTAATTTAAATGTTACAAATTTAGATTATCAATCTACTAAATTAATTTGTCGCATTTACATATAGGGGATTTGAACTCAGTAACAATCAACCTTCAACTATCCACACTATCTCATATTATTGATAAACATGACCACACATATGTAGAAAAGATAATCACCAATATACATATTTTGTGCTGAACCAGCACTCATCAGTTGGTCCAGATTATCATCTCCCACATGTATTAACTGAGCACTGATTATATGTGGGTGAGAGATGACAGCATATATAAAAAAATTTCCCATAAAATGCATTAATCGTGTTATAAATTATTTAGAGAGTGCTAATTTTAATACAGAATAAAAGTTTAAATTGTTTTTCCGTAAATGAATTGATACTCAAGCATAATTCATTCATAAATGCTTAAAACGGGAATTTCTTTAGTTATAATGTCGATCTAATAAAGATTTAAAGATTCAAAAGGGTAGAATTGTTGCTAGTTATTTATTAAAAATATATACAAGACATTGTTAATGTTGTAAAGGAATCTGAAGAGAAGGGATAGACATGTATTGCTTGCATGTGCTAGCAGTGTTTTTGGGTGTTTCCAAATTCAAAATGGCCGCCGAGCGCATACTATATCAGCACCGAAAATTATCAAGAATAAATAGAAGTATTAAAAATCGGTTCAAGGGGATTTATATATGCATGTGTAAATGTATACATGAAAATGTGTTAGAAAATATTAATTCCAAAAATAATCAGTAACTATTAGGATCCTACGTGGAATCAGTGAAAGGCTTCTTGAGATAATTATTACCTTGTTTTAATTGCATATTCATGGCAGCCAATTTGTTAAAAAACATTTCATTTCTAGTCTCTCAGGGGTTTTTCATGAGTGGTAAAAATTCAACAAAACCACATGTCTGTAAAATGAATAGATAATTTATAAAACAATATCAAAGCACCAATTAAAAAATTGAATATAATTTAATTGATAAGAAGTATCATTCGGAGATTTGGGGGGGGTACAGCAGGATATAAAAGTTCAACCACCTTCTAACAGGGCTTGATCATCAGTTTTCTGTGTCTAGGGAAAACTTCATTCAGGTTCAAATTGTCACTATCAAAATTTTAAAAGTGGTTTTTTAGTCTTGCATTGGTGGTCGAGAGGTCAGTGCGACTACTTTGCACTTGCAGGCAGTTGCCCAGGTTGCGGATTCATGTCCCAGCCAATGCTATGACACTTAAAAAAAGTGTTTTATTGTTGTTCTGGCTCAATTTCTGAATGAAAAATTTAGTTAAAATGTATATTATTGTAGAACATGATTAGTGAGTAAACTTCTCCATCTGGCATTTGTTGTAATTCCCTGACATTCATCATCAGCATGATTTTCGACATGATCTTAATCACCTTAAACAATGGGAGAGTAATGCAATATCAACCACAGCTAAAATTTTACACTGAGAAAATTAAGGAAGCAATAACTTTTATGAATTTTTATTTCAAATGTTCACTCTTAAGGATGAATGGATATAACTATTTGTGCTATAGAAAATTGAGAAAGGAATTAATCACCATCAAAGAAAAATGTGGAACTGTTATTATAAGGCAAATGTGGTATATGTTAAATCCAACCAAAATGATTGCCTGGATCATCGATGACATGAAAAGATGACTTGTTGAGGAAAAATTAAATATAAGCATAATGGTCAGTAAAATGTTAAAAGTTGTGGATGAATTTCCCACTTCACGTTTAGTTACACTGTAAGATGATTTCTTTATTGATAGTCCTAGTGACTTTTGCAACCTCATTGTATGCATAGAGATAAATATCTAAACCCTAAAGAAAAGGTGTTATTTCTCTTATGGGTCTTTGCCAACATTCATGGTGATGTTGAATTCTTTTTTCTGGTGTATCTTATTTACAGACTAGTAAGAGTATAAGTTATTAACAGTGTTATCAGGGGCATAGAACCAATTTGCTGTATCTGTGTGAATGTGGATATGAAAGTGTGATATATTGTACTGATGCATTGCATTTGATATAGGTTTACATAGCTAGTTGAGAACCAAGAATAATTATGAAGTTGAATTTTGAATTTGAAAAAGAAAACATGTTTATTTGGTAATAAGCAATGTGCATCGAAGTTCCAGTTCACAGCCAGATTCGATCTTCACTAGAATGGTGAGCCAACTAAAATGCTGCTCATGTGGGGACATTGGTAAATGATGTAGATGTGCAAAGGTGAAAGTATGCTCAGTAGGTGTACCAATTATTTTAACACTTGAACAGTTATTTAATGCATGTTAGGATAAGCAAATGCTGTAAAATATTTAAAATAAGTTACCAAGGCATATTATGTGATTTAATTGAGGCATAAATTATAAGTTCATTTCTTCATGACCAATGTTAGCAGCCATATAGTAAATAATGTTATTTAGAGTTTTAAAAATATGTTTAGGAAGTTAATAAGTGTTATTAGATGAAAATGTTACATGAATTATTTAAAGTTATGATTGTATAATTGTCTGTTTGCACAAGGTAATCCATTGGCAGCTGTAAACCCCAGCTTATTGATAATTTAATATTTTATCGTGTGAACAATTAATTAATACCTAATATTTAGCATTATTTTTATTATTATTATGGTTGAAGAATTGGCGAATGCTATGGGAAAACCAGTAGATAATGTAAATAAGTTTTAGTTTATTATTGTTAATAAAATTTGGGCTTTTTAAATAAAATCTTATCTGTGTCTCAATGTTTTGCGGTTGCAATAAATTATGTAAATCATAATCGTTTATCAATACACTATTATTTCAATTTAATTATGATGTAGTTAATTACACTACGTCCAGGTTAAATTGCTTAAGAGATTATTTTAAGTTTTATTACCAAATTTGTCAGAAGAGAAAATTATTTTAACACTGCAAATTCAAATGAATAAATGTGAAAGACAAATGGCTTAAAGTTTATATCTGTGCTAGAGATAATCTCTAGTTTCAGAAATGATTAGTAATAATCATTACTGTATTTATCGAAATGGATGGCGGCAAAAGTTGTGAGTGGAGGAAGTTTGACAATGGTAAATGAAAATGTAACAATTTACTCTAGATAAATACTTTGCATATGATAAATATATATGAGAGATAATGACCTGGGCCAACTGATGAGTGCTGGTTCAGCACGAAATGCATCTTGGGGGTCAATGGTCTTTTATTGTATCTATTTATATGAATTTAAAAAGAATGGGGAAGTATGGAGGTGTTTATTATATCTAAAATTTAAAGTGTATAGTATGCACTAGGATTGTTATGTGATATATCGTATAGTGGATGGACATAAAATCCCTTCTCCATCCGCTGTATTCGAATGGTTTCCCAGGAAAATTTATTAGTAAATTATTAAAGCATTCATGTTATTTTGCCAACAAAATCTCTAGTTAAAATTTGATGCTAATTATTTGGAAGTAGAGAAAGTAGACATTGGCTAGATTGAACTAAGCGAAGATTGACTACCATTGTTCTCTCCTGTGTTCATGTATCACTAATAATTTGTAGCCGAGTGTTAATTTTTTCACCTTGCTGTTCTGAAATCCAGAGATAAGATTATTGTACAATAGAGAAAAGGTAGAAAATTTAACTGTTCACAAAATTGAATTACGGATGAAAGCATGGTAGAGTGATGGAAAATAAGGCATGAAAATAGTTTAAATATCCTTAAATTTTAATTGGCGCTTTAATGTTAGATGGATGGGGAGTAAGCTGAGAGAGATAATGCAAAATGGGGAGTTGAGTGAGATTTACCTCCATTACAATAAAAGTAACAAATTACGAGATTATTCTTAGTAATGTCGCTCTCAGAGTTAAAATTTTTATTAGTTAGTCCATTCGTGAAATATTAATGTAGATAATTAAACAAATTATTAATAGATAATAAAGAAATAGATATTCCAATAAAGTTGCAATTTGGTGCCCTGACAATTTATTATATGTTATCTCAACATCAATCCCAAGACATGGTTATGTGTGCGTGTCTGTGAAATAGAAAGATAAGTGGGGAGACTAAGGGTGAGGATTTTAGAACTTCGTTTCGTTTTTCTAAAGTTATAATATAGATAAATTAAGCTGGATGTCTATATTCTTAATTAAATTGGTGATAAACATTATAAGATGTGTAATCGAAATTACTTCAAAGAAAATTATAATTTATGCAAATGTTATTGTATATATATATATATATATATATATATATATATATATATATATATATACTAATTTCAATATTATATATATTATATATTTTAGCCAAAGAAAATGATCTTTACAATCTTATATTTGATTCCATTCTTGATAGCCGAATATGTGTCAGGTAATTATTATTTTGATTATTAAGAATTATTTTTTTTGTGTGGATTCACAAAATATTCTTTTTATGTAGTATTATACAAAGGCCATTCAATGTGAACAGTTTTTATTTATTTTCAATTCCGTTTATTTTTCAACGATTCATTTTAATATACGTTTACAATGCTTACTTACAGTTTTAATATGTATATTATGGACATATTTTGGAAATATGTCATTGTTTTATGTGTGCTAATAAATCCGAATGGCAACAATTTTAGAAAATTATTGCTCTTATGACAGTCAAAAGTAAATCCTTTATAAATTTTAAACATTTATCTCTCACTATATCTTGGTCAGATTCTTAATACAGATAGGAACATAATGGACGAAATTAATCATAGAATTAAACTTGGTCGGAGTGGTTTTGGTAGAAATAACTTAAAAAGGAAGTTTTTTATTAAATGTGTTTTACCAGTTTTTACTTATGGATCTGAGAGTTGGACACTTAATGGAAGAGAAATACAGAGACTTTAGACCACTCAAAGAATTGTAGAGAGATGTATGTTGGGAGTAACAAAAACGCAATATATGGGTAAGAGAACGAACACGTGTTACTGATCATTGAAAAAATTAAGACTGAAGTGGAGTTGGGCTGGACGTATTGCTAGAAGAAATAATAACACATGGGCAATTTAAATCTTAAACTGTATTCCAAAAGATTGCAAAAGATCCAGAAATAGACCACATGTGAAATGGATGGATGAAATAAGACAGTGTGCAGGGGTAATGTGGAAAAGAGAAGCTAAAGATCGGAGAAGATACATTGTACTTGGAGAGACTTTCATCCTGAAGTGGATTGATAATGGTTGATGATGATGATATCTCCTCTGCATATAACTGAAGTAAACTAAAGGATTTTCAATTTTTTTTTTGTAAATTGATATATTTTATTTCGTTTCAAGTTTGATGGATTGAGATGATTGTAATTGAGAAACAATCACATTATTGCAGTATATTTAAGAAACAAACAAAAATATAGGATGAAGCATAATATGATCCATTGGCATGAAGTGATTAACTGAATAAAAAAAGGAATATATGCTGTATTACACTAGATAAAAGAAAAATATGGCTACTACTGAAAATTAGCAATTTACATTCAATGCAGTGAGTAGTCAGAAACTTCATTTGAAAGGGCACCTGAAAATTATAAACTAAATTTTTAATAAAGGAAAATGCAGTAAATGGATATTAATATCTTTATGCCATCCAGGGAATTATCTAATTGTCCAAACCCCTACCTCCATATAATTTAACCAACTATCTAAAGATAGCTCTACATAATAATGACTAACTGTGAACAGCAGAAAGATAAAAATATCTGCTTACTTTACTTTTAAAATGCTTAAAATACTGAGCAGTAATGAAATTCAAGTCACACATTGTCAATTCATATAGCTGGAGAAATAAACGTTTTAACACTAGAAAATTTTTAACATAATTATTTAATAAACTAAAATTAAAAAAATGGCATAATATAATTCAAATTTATACATTTTTATCAAAATATTGCATATAACAAAAATGATTAACCAGCTGGCTTATTTTTTGAATTGACTTATGCTAATAACTTGTGTTTTGATTTAAGTTATGAAGAATGAATTGACAAAGTTTAATAAGTCTGAATTGTCAAAAATAAAAAAGTTTCCAGTAATTTAACAACTTAATGTAGCATCCATTTAACAAACTAGCTGTAAAAGAAATGATCAAAAATATAAATAATATTTTTATCTGTATATACAACATACAGTGCAAATCATTATTTGTATTACATGAACAGAAAATATATGTCCATCTCATATACATAATGCTATTATACAGTAAAGGTAAAACTGACTTTTAGTGGCCACAACTTTTCGCCCTCTATTTTCAAAAAATGAACTATATCTTATTCATACTATGTAATTGTAAAGTATATCTAACTCTAAATGTATTTTTTACATGAAGGTTAATTTAAAAAAATTAAATGAACTTACATTTTATGAATAGTTTTGAGCATATTTTCACATATTTCCACATTATTAGTGTGGATAAGTTAGTTGTCCAGGTCAAGAAAGTTGTCATTGTGGATGATGACAGAGTGAAGGTATATATCATTATCTAGACCGCTTATATTGCTATATGCAAGCCAGCCATCAGTGATTATATGTGTAACAGGTAAAATGTGTTGCTATAGAGCAGTTCCAGAGTGGCAGGTGATTTATCTGCAATTTCTGTTAAAAACACTTTCTTGACCCTCTCTCTATCCCATCAAACACCCAATGGCTTTCTCTCATTGCCACCTATGGTGTTTTCATTGAAAGAAATACAAATCATCGATCTTCATTATATGTGGTTTGCCAATGTCATCAAATCTGCTGGCAAGTGCTTAATTTCTGTCAAAATTTGTAGTACATTCTTCCCTGCAAAAATGACACCAGTCTATGACCACTCATTCATTAATATAAGTCTCACAAACAAAGTGCATTGAATGTTAATATTTAATTCTTTATAGCCTAACTCAAAATTGCAGATAAAAATTAAGCTTTTTTATATTTTTTATTAACCTTCATGTAAAACTACATTTATAGTTAGATATACATCACAATTACATAGTACAAATAAAATATAGTTCAATTTTTTTAAATATAGAGGGCAAAACATTGTGGCAGCTAAAAGTCAGTTTTACCTACAGTAAATACTAAAACACCAGTAACATTAGACACTATAATAGTAAGGGTTGACTTTCGTACCTTATTGTTGAATGCTAAATGGAAGTATGTGTTGTATATAAATGGATTTGTAAACTACCTGTATGTAATTGATTATAAGCAAGAAGCTTATCCCCTTTGGTTACATGAGATTACTGAATATTTACTAGTAGCTTTTCTACTGTCCATTGTTTTTGTATTTATTTCAATATAATTATATCATGCACAGTAAATAGCTCTCTAAGCCATGTTCAAAATAGTTTAGTTTTTGATGAACGTAGGAGTAGTATGTTTAAAGTTGATTTTTAAATTTATCTAGATTTATGTTTATTTAATCATACTACTAATAAAATATTTATTCATTTTACTTGGTTGATTTTGTTTTCTGTTGCGATTTTCCCAACTTACAAAACAAAACACAAGATCATATATTAACTCACACCTAATATTCTGTTTATTTCTATATATATATTTAAACTCTTTTTACTCCATACTATTTCTCCATCTCTCTAACTGCATATTCTTTATTAATAAATCTATTCTTTTATCCCATTCCTTACTACTACAACACTCAACAATCCTCTTAACACAATCACCCCATCTTTTGTACAAATATACTGATATAAATTCTTTATCCAAATCTTTTGCATACCACATTACCTTTGTCACCCATCTTGTTACCTGCCTTTACTCATAACCCAATTAAAAACTATTTTAGCTATTCTTTTATTATCCATAAACTGCAATCTACCAAACATTTTCATTTTACTTTGTGCATCTCTCATATGAAAACTTGACTATCCCATTTCTCCTTGAGTTGCCTCTTTTGCTGTCCATACATCTGCATCCAATGCATGTCTTCCTACTTCCCTTTGAACTTTTTCTAAGTAATTTAATACCTCTTTACTAACATATAATGCATCATTACCATATGTTAACCCTGTTACTCCAACTCCTTTCCATATAATTCTAACTACATCACATTTATTATATGAAAATACTGTTAATTTCTTCATCAATCTCTTTTCTTTGCTTCATTTATCGATTTTCAAACTAGTGGCACCATTGTGGTCAGTATATGCATAAGAAAAATATTTTTGTCTGGTACAATATATATATATATATATATATATATATATTATATATTTATATATATATATATATATGTATATATATATATATATATATATATATATATATATATATATATATATATATTGCACAGAATTCAGGACAATTGTTCCATATTTTATATAAAAATATTTATTTTTAAATATTGTACTTAATATTTTCTTATGCACATTTCACCTACTGTTCTCATTTCAAATATGAATACAATCCACAATCATTCCAGGATTTGGGCTTTATGCAATGTGATGTCTAAAATTATGGCTAGTATATATACGGATGAATGTTATGTAGATCTTAGAAATAATTTGATTAATGCCCCACCTAGTGAAAATTACACTACACAAATATTATCCTTTATTAGATAATCTAATTTTTTAATTATTGGATAATGTCTAATAAAATTTAGTAATATATTGTCATAATTGATTCTCTTTTATCCTTTTAAAAAAGATAAAAGCTTAAGAGGGTTAAGAAAGGCAACGTCCGATTTTTACTTTATTGATCGATTTACTGATATAGAGCACTTGCTTTATTAGTTGGTTTTATCAGTGGCAAATTACCTGTACCAATCTGTTACATACAATCGAATTTCATATTTGAAATCACTACATTTACATGATAAAAAATTATGTGATTGGAAATTATGTTTCGATTTTAAAAAAACTCTTACATTAGAAGCTGTTTAATGGAATTTTTGTTTTCTTATAGTTTTAAAAGTAAAAATGTCAATGCTACTTTATTTAAACCTATGATGGAGAATACTTATATCTATCATATCTAACTTGCCTTCAAACAATAGTTTTGTTCAGATTCCCTTATCATGATTGGATTGAATATTCTTTGCCACAAACCAATGCTTATATTGAGATCACAACCAATGGTAAAAATAGGCCAATAGATAAAGATGCTTACTGAATCTGAATGTTTCCATTATGTATGGAAGATCTGACAATAGATAGCTTTTTATAGGTAGGGTCAGATAAATTAACACACATAAGAACCTGATTCTCTATATATGGGTGATGCAAACTTCCAGCCTGAACAGCAGTGCTCATTTTTTTAAATAATGAGGCAAGTCCACATTAAAGACTGAAAAGTTTCCAGAAACAAAAGCTGACCTGACACAAGCATACCTACTCCATCAGGTTAGGCTGACAAGTCCAGCTGAAAGTGGATAGGAGTCTTTAAAATAGTTCACTCTAGAACATGGGACTATTCCTAAACAACAGTATCAGGTAGAGTTTAGCTTTCTATAAATCTTAAAATCAATTATATATTTTGTATCCATATATTATTAACAAATACATTATAAAACAAGTATACTTGTTTGTTTATATGTATATACATGATTAAACACAATACTATCAATATGGGATGATTAAGCATCAAATTCTCTTGTGTATTTTTACAGTGTGAAAGAATTTTTATTTTAACTTTTTTGTGCTAATTTGTTGTGGTTGTTGTTTCTTTTTCCTTATTTTTTAAAAAGCAAATAAAAATTTTAAATGCAAATTACAAATCTGTTGGTTCACATGAGACCAATTCTGAAATGTATGTCCAAACGATAGCTATAAAATATATAACTAGCATTACGTTTCCAGGACATAACTTCTTCTTGACTGTTGAGTTCAACACCAACTTCAAAGCACTTTTTTGTTTTGTGTAAACATGGGCGCCAACTATTTATTCAGAAGAATAAACAACACACTTTGAACAATGCCCACTAACTCAGCACCTAAGTTATACCCATAGACTAGCTCAGCTACTTGTACTGAATAACAACTTATACAAAATTAGTGGTGAAAAGAATTTATAAAAGAATTGATGAAAAGATTGGTAAAAGAATTGATCGACAAAATAAAGCTTAGTTTAAAGACAATTTATTTTAATTAACATTCATGCTCTAACTTTAAATATTTTATAAATCCTATTTACTAACATAATACTGGTATTTTAAATATAGTGGCCACACACATATTAATTCATGTACTGACATATATAATAAAGCATTAAGGAATATAAAACACATATTTAAAACACACAAATTAATAGTTCATTTTTATGTGCTATAGCGTTCATATAATTTGACTTTTGGAGGATTCACACAAATTTTTACGAATGTGATGGCTTACTTTATAAATAAAAATAAGAAAATGTTATTACCTAGGATTTTGAATGTGGATTTCTTGCTGCTTCTGATAAAATATTCTAACCGGTTAGATTTGAAGTTTTCTTGAGGAGGTTTAATGCTTATTTGATGATATTATTCTTGGATACAATTAGATATTGACAGATATTCTTCAAGATGTTATGCATACATTATTTTCACGGGCAGATCTTGCTGTTTTACTGGACCCAGGCTGGAGAAAGTTGTATTTTTTCTGAGGTTTTCATACTGCATTCTTCATTCTGATATAATTCACTAATAGATTGTACTGTAATGCAACTCTAATACAATTAACTCATCTGATTGTCCTCACTGATGCAATTAACTTGACTGAATGTCCGATAAATTGGCTATTTATATATGAGATGTGTTTTCATTTTGATATCCTCCGGCAATATCTGTTGTCGAAATTCCTTTGATATAAGCTTATAATCCTGTTGTTGGAGATATTAATTAGCAGCCATCACAAACATGTTTTTTCCTTTGTTTTTAATTAGTAGCCATCACTGCATTTTTTAAATATTATTTTCATTTATTGCATTTTAATATTTATATGCATACATTTATTTATTATTTACAATCGCACATAATTTTACTATAAAGTTCACATTGATTTGTCATTTACAAATATATAACCCAAGATCAATTTACTATTTAGTTTTTTTAAGATGAGTTTTTTTTGTCTTTTACTTAAATAAAAAGATATATTCTCTAAACTTGAAAATCAACTTTCAACTAATAATAATAAACTCTTTACTTCTTTTAAAAAAACTTTTAGTTTAACCTTTCTATCCAAAACTCCCCTCCCCTCTTTTAATTAACTAATTGTAACTTTTATTTCAACAACACTTAGACTTTTAATTTTACTTTACAAAAACAAACTGCATTTTGTTTAATAAAGAAACTTTAGATTTTTATAACTTATTTATTGATTTGTTGATTTTTATTTTAATAATTTTTTTTAGATAAAATTATTTTATATATATGTCAATATGATCTTGGTACAATATATATATATATATATATATATATATATATATATATATATATATATATATATATATATATATATATATATATATATATATATATATATATATATATATGTTGATACAAATATTTTCATGGGTTGCATATATAAAAGACATTTTGCAGGTTCATCCGTGTTAAAATATTTTAAATATTGATATACCGATGTTTCAACTTGGTAACACAAGTCATCAACTGAGTGATAAAAAAGTAGAAAGATGGTTGTAGAGGCGCTACAATTACTGATTTGAAAACATTAAAGTTCCACCAATAGCAAAAATGTTAAATTAAGAATGTTTTTTTTTTAAAAAATCTTTCCAAATAGGAGGAAGTTTGCTTGTATCATCTCGCTTATTGAGACAATATGGCCTTTTAAGTATCTCAATGGCTTCTCTAATTTTGCACTGGTATTTATTATCACATCTGGATATGATCCTGGTACTAGAAAAATTAATTTTATGATCTGAATCCATCATATGGAGTGAGAGTGCTGATGATGATTAATGTTGTTTAACTGCATTAGCATGCTCATCTCTCCTAACACTGATGTGATGATTACTCATACCTATGTAAAAATGTGATGATTACTCATACCTATGTAAGAAGCCTTACAATTTTCACATGAGATTTGATAAACACCATGAGATTCAAGAGGGATTAAATCCTTAGGCTTGGTTATTATATTGCTGATCTTTTGATCAGTAGAAAACACTGTATTTATATTATAGCATTTTAATATACGTCCAATACTGTCTGTAGTTCCTTTTACATATGGAAACACAAATCCTAATAGCTGATTTATCATCTTTTTGTTTCCTATTTTGTCCATTTTGGGCTTGAAATAAGGCTTTTTTAATAAATTTATAATTGTAACTATTTCCTAATACGACACTATTAATATGATTTATTTCTTCTTTCAGATGTGACTTATCTGAAAGGTTAATTGCTCTATTTAAGATAGTTTTGGCTACAGAAACAATCTAGTTGGGTGATGAGAATGGAAAAGTAACTATCTGTCAGTGTGTGTATTCTTTCTATAAATTAAAAAACATAAACTATTTGGTGTTCTGGTGACTAAAACATCAAGAAAAGGGAGTTTTCCATTAGACTCTGTCTCCATTGTAAATTTAATATGAGGATGCATATTATTTAAATGTAAGAAAAAATCATCTAATTTATTTTTTCCATGTTGCCCTATGACAAAAATGTCATCTATGTATCTGAGCCAAATAAGAGGTTTTAAAGATGATGATTCTAAAGCACTAGTTTCTATATTTTCCATGAATAAATCAGCTATTACTCCTGAGATAGGTGAGCCCATAGGAGTACCAAAAACTTGTCTGTAATGTCCATTGTATACAAAATATGTATTCAAGAGACAATGTTTAATCAAAGCAATAATATGGTCTGGTAAATTGCAACATTGTGAGATTATATTTAAAGCTTCATCAATGGGAATGTTTGTAAACAAAGACACAACATCAAAACTGACCAGAATGTCATTAGCATTAATTTTTAAACTTTTTAAAACAAATAAAATGAAGAGTTTTTAATATAAGATTTAATAGATGGGATTGTAGGTTTAATGAAATACGATAACTATCTAGCTAAAATATGAATTGGAGATCCTATTGCACTTACTATTGGATGAAGGGGGGTATTTGGTTTGTGAATTTTTGGAAGTCCATAAAATTTTGGACAGACACAAGATTTTTCACGAGGGATTACTTTATTTTTTATCTCTGTTTCAATAGGCGATTTATTAATAATAGCTTTTGTTTTTTTTTCCAAATATGTAGTATGATCTCTTTTTGACAATCTATAAGTTTTATCATTAAGCAGATCTAAAATTTTATTATGGTAAATGTCACGATCCATAACAACTGTGACATTACCTTTATCTGCTGGAAGTACAACAATTGATTTATCCAATTTTATATTATTTAATGCTTGTCTTTCTTACTTTGAAATATTATGTTTAGGAACCTTAGCTTTTTTTAAAATATTGCAAATCTCTGCTCTAGCCAAATCAGCGGAAGAAGAATCTATTTTATCAAGAGCTGATTCAACATTACAATCAATTTTCTCAAAAGGTATCCGGGATGGTGTTAAAGCAAAACGAAAACCTTTTTATAAAACCGAAACTTCATCTGTAGACAGGGCTTTCTTAGATAAATTATAAACGCTTTTTTGATTTGGATATGCAATGACTGGCGATTGTGTTCTAATTAGCATTTGTAATTTTTTCTTTTGCTTTGCTGTTACAAATTCCGAATCTTTAATTGATCTAAAATTTGCAATATGATCAAAACTAGTCCACAGTAAAGGATGTATTTTATTACTAAGGAATAAATGTAAATCCAGCAATACTCTATCAATTTTGTCTAGATTTTTCTGAGTTTCTTTAATAAAAGAGTTTAAATAATATTGCTAGTTTTCCTTAGAATTTTATTAATATTATAATTGTTCTTGTGAAACACAATTTTACAGCAAGTGGGTATAACGTTTTTTCAAATCAGTGATTGTAGCGCTACTTTTTATCACTCAGTAGATGACTTGTGTTACCAAGTCGAAACATCAGTATATCAATATTTAAAATATTTTAACACAGATGAACCCACAAAATATGGCTTATATATATATATATATATATATATATATATATATATATATATGTGTGTGTGTGTGTGTGTGTGTATTGTAACTCCTCTCACCTAACACCAACACTGACAATTACCTGGGGGCGCCAATTCTATGGATCATAAAATAAACTATCAACTTAACTTTATCCTAAATTTACTCATGAGGCTCTTAATTAAAGTTTCACCTAAAACTAACTCAATTGAAGGATACAGAGGTGTATGATGTGTACAATGTACATTAGATGTGGGAGAAAATATTATAATTAATAGGAATATAGCATCTATGAAGTTCTATGCTAAATAAAATTAAATTGATAAAATTCTACCAGCTAAAATTAATTAATTATAATCTATATTTCATCTCCCATCATCCATATGCACTGAACAATCTACCATATTATACAATTAAACAAATAACTAAAATAAAATAAAAATTTTAGAAACTGTAATGTCTAACTAACTGGATCTAAACTCAAACTAAACCTATCATTACTAAATTTTTAATTAAACACTAATCTAATCTAATTAACTGAATTTATTATAATTCTAATCTGAATTAAAATTGAAGATCTCTGGGAATCTGTTATATGGCATGGCTTAAAATAAAATCTCTCTCTCAATACTACTATTTAATACTATGAAAATAATAATATAAACTAAGCAATGCCCTAACTAAATAATGGCAGTTAGATAATGAGAGAAATCGGGCACATTTTGATTTCAATTCATCATTTAAACAATTACTAAATAATAAAACCTTTTAAGACAATCAGTAGATAATTGGCATCTTATACAGTGTTTGGATCAAGGAAATCAATATTATCATATTTGGATATTTATCATAATTAAATGAAAATACAATTATGACACATTAAATAAAATAAATGTGTGAACATGTGTGGAAATATGAAACAACGAATGAATGTTATAAAAGAATTCTAAATACAAATTTGGAGTAATAAAATATTTATTAATCAAGCAAGAAAATAGCTAAACAAACATTTAATCTATTTCACAATTTCATAATAATAATAATATGATATGCTCTTGAATTTCAAAGTTACACATTTTATCTATCCAAACATCTGGATAGGTTTGTGAGCAACTGATATTTGTAATATCAAATAATAAACCCAAAATAAAACCATATATTTTATTATAAAGGAAATGGTTTTTTAGTTGTCAGCTTCTTCTGATACCTATAAAGCTGAAAAAATATAACCTTGTGCTCCTATTAATCCACTACAAAATTTATCTTTTTGTTCAAAATTTGGTTTTATAACACTTATTTATCCATCAAATTAATAAATCTAAGACCAAAAACATGGGTTAGATATTCTAATTATGCTATAAAATAAAATTAATATTTTGCATTTTTACTTCAAATGCACAGTAAAGATAACTCAAAGGGGTTTGAAACCTAAGAATAACATCAACTAGGTTTTGCATAAATGAATAAATAGACAGCTCCATTACTTCAACACATTCTCATCAAATTATATCTTGCAAAATAACAAAGAATTACATTAATCAATATATTCTTATAATACCATGTCTTGCAAAATAAAATAAAGAATGTCATTAATTAATATATTTTGCCCTTGCAACACTGAAATAAAGTATTCCATTACATAACTTTTTTTATTATTTTGCCAAAATAGAAATAACAATTATATTCATTAAGTATGTTTTATCTTTGTTGGCTTGCTTAATCAAATGATGATTGAATGATAAAAATTAATGATAAGTCTAAATGATCACTATAAAATATTTGAAAATGATAATTTAAATTATACATTAACAATGGATTTTTCCTTCTTTCAAAAGAACATTTTATACCTGGGTCTATATTATGCTGTGTGTCAAAGAATAAATAATTAATTCTAACCAATCTAATCAATCTAATTGGTTTGCTTGTGAAGTTAAAATATGATCACAATATAGACGAAGGCAAAGGTCAATTAAGCTTTAATTACTAAGTTTGTTACAGTTGTTTTGTAAGAAAATCTATCCTGCCTTTATTCTTCTTTTATCAATAAGTTATCTGGCACTTGCCTATAGTATAAACTGGAAAACATTCATAACTACATGGGGATAAAGATTTCAACAATTCAATTCAGATAAATATCAACACAATAACTTTCAAGTCTACTTCTGAGACTATCTAATTGGTGGGAATAAATCTCTTCACCAAATAAACAAGGGGATAATATATTCAACTTCGGATACTTTAATTCATAATAAATATCAAAACTGGAGGATTCCATCTACTCCTATCAAAACATTTCAATACACAGAAAATAAGAGATTACCTGATCCCATGCCTACTACACTAGGCAATCTACCCATGTTTTAAGATTTAAATAACAAAAAAGAGAGCCTACTCAATCCAATAAATACTATAAAACATTGCATATAGCCACAAAATACTTTTTCATTCAAACATAACAAAGAACAATAATTCTCTTAAATAAATCACTAATCCTTCCAAACAATTGACAATCCCCTTCCTCCAAAACCAATTGATTATATAACATTTGCACTTGCATTTAACATATAGCTAAGTTTAATACTGTACACACACATGTATAAGCATAATGATACACAGACCATTTAAAATCACAGTAAGCAAATAACTACTATTAAAATATTACTTACTACTTCATAAAAGTAATAAAGAATAAATATTTCATATCTGATAATATTTAGGACTTGGTAACCTTCTAATAATGGTTAGAAAATAAAGCAATAATTTATTGTGGGCAAAGCAAGACAATATTTTTTATAGTATATACTGCATTTATATTAGCACAGATCTAAAGCAAAATTGAGCTTAGATAAATAAAGCTGTATATTATAGATGAAATAATTATTGAAAATAATGATTTTCTAATCTATAAAAAATATATGTGGTAAGATTCAATATGATGAAGCTCTTTCAAAATAATGGTTTACCACTTTTAAACTATAAATGGATTCTTCCAACTGTTTATCACACTTGCGTGTGTTACTAACACATGACCAAATTTATCTTCAAATAATAACAATAATATAAAAATTACCAGCATAATGTATTCTTTCATTATGCTATTCATGAGACGTTCTTGAAGGAAAAAAAATACATATGATAATAATAGATAAAATAATAAAACATTTCTTAACTAATATTAACTATCTAAAATATTATTAAATAATAATAAAGTTCTTTTTCTTCTTAATTGAAATGAAAAGTTTATTAATAGTTAGTACAGGGCTATTCTTTGTCATGTCTCCAAATGAATAAGAGTAATACTAAACAGTAAACACATAAGGGTAAATATTGACACAAAATGGCACATTCCTGCAGGAGAAACAAAACAATGTTACTTTTAATTTAGAATAACAGGTTCAATGTTCTTAACTATTAGCTAATGAATTCATGTTAATGCTGTGTATTAGGAAACTTATTAATTAGGCAATGCATATTTATGACGACGACGTATAAAGTAATATTTCATATTTCATTCCTAGGATTTAAAATGCATTTAATAAAGTGAAGACATATAAATTCATCCATTTTATAATTTATTTATCTTATTAGTTTTTAGGAAATGTGTAAATATCAATAGTCCACTCATTTGCATATTTAATTTTGTATTTCCTTCACTAGGTAAAAACAAAGATAGTTACGGAAATGTTCCAACAATAATGAAGATAAAATTAAACAATTCCTATGTGTTTTTTAAATCTTCTTTTATAATTAGCATAAAATTTTATAGAGTTCTGAGAATGTTTAATAACAGTTCTGCAATTATTCCCTTAAAAATATAATTAAAACTTGAGAAAAGTGATTTTAACAAATAAACATACATTTTTCTTTCCTCTCTTTCCTTCAATTTCAAGTTTAAATAAGGCAAATTTATAATACTAGTCTTCATTCCCATTATTATTTTCAACAGTAGCAATTTAAATTTAAATAACATAATATATAGCCACTTACATGTATCTTTGACAATGGTTGAAGAATTTAAATAGTCAGCCAAATGATAAGACTAATGTATCTTTAAAGGTAGTTAAGTACACATATTTTTGCAACAACAAAATATGTTACTTTCAGCTTGAATTTTGGAAGAGAAAAATTACACTTTTAAACTTTGTTTTAAAATTGAAATGTACTGAAAGATCTTTTAGCAGTTTTTAGCTGGCGTAGTAGTCAGAAGTCAACAGGTAGGAATGGAAAAGTGGAGTCCAGTGCAGTGCAGTGCCATCGTTTTTATAGTTTTTTAAAAATTATTACTTCATAATTTCTTTTATCCAATAGTCAAGATCTGAAAGTTCAAAGGCCAACTGACAGAAAACGATTTAATTAATGCAAGAAACTTTTGTTAAAAAAAAAAAAAATAAGTGGGGGGAAAAATAATTCTGTCTTTTAAATAAATAAAAAGAAATATTAATATTAAATTGAATTAAGGATAAAATATTCTGTACTTTTAAAATAACAGAATAAAACTAATATCAATTGCTTTAATAAATAAAATATTTTTTTGATAATAATTGCTTGATAATTCATTAGTTCAATTTTCAATTAATTCACTTAAAATGCAATTAAGCTGGTTTTAAATACTATTATCTATGAAATTAAATAATTGGGTATGAAATGTGATATTTAATGATTTAATGGAACATATGAATGAAAAATGAAGTTGAATAATGATATTAACATACATGAATATTTAGTAACAATGCACTATAGACACTAAGCTCATATGACTTAATGATGATGAGTGAAGCATACCCCCTGTTTATTCTATAAATTAAAATGTCTAAAACAAATGAACTAGAATCACTCAAAACAACTCTTAACTATTTATTTGTGAACAAACAAAACAAATTAGCATCAACTTGACTGGACTGACTGTTTATGACAAGCCACCCTCCTATCCTATCATTAATTATACCCTAAAGTAAGCCACCAAACATCTAATAAATTTTAAATTGCACCTATAAATACTTCTAATCATTACTTTAAATCATAAATAAATAAAAAATTAAATTTGGCGTTATTTCATTTTTTTAAAAGTAATACAATGTCATATGTTACTGATATAACAGTACACAATTATAAATAATATTTCTGGTGCCAAACCAGGTCACAATATATATATATATATATATATATATATATATATATATATATATATATATTAATTCTAATATTTTCACGGATAAAAGATGTCATATTATTATTACTATTTGCAGGATGTGCATGCATTCTTATGATTTGAGAAAGAGGACGCTCTGAGGAAGGTACTTGATATTGTACTGAAACGTCAGCATTTAGCTTTTTCACTACACAGAATATCCCGCAAATAGTAATAATAATATGACATATATATATATATATATCGGATTGGTTAAATCATTAATTCTGTAAGTCAGTATAAGCTAATATTAAAAAAATTTAATATCATTCAAGACAATTTGCAATTGAACACATTTCTCCCACTATCCCATTCATCTCCTTCCATTTCAAATCTTCAGTTGATTTGTTAAGGTCAGATTCAAATAAAAAGTGTCAAATGTACACAAGTAATGTATCTAATAAGTACAAATAAAAAAAATTGAAAAATGGGCCAATAAAAAGTTAATTACATATCTTGGAAATAAATGAACATGTTCATTATCTATACACACTTGTCAAAGCAATTTTTCTGATAATATAGTCACATTAATCATAATTGGTTGCTTTGATAGCAGATGACAAATAATTTAAAATATTTATTTTATATATAAATTTTACAAATTCTTCTCTGAAATTTAGACAAAGTTCACAATATTTATTTCAGGTTCGTTAAATTATACTGCTTATAAGTCTAGACGTGAAGTTTTTGCTGCAATATCAGCATCTAACTGCGGAGAACGAAAAGTTAGATTTAAACGCATGGCAGGTGGAACATTGACTAACAGGGGTGAAGCACCATGGATGGTATTGTTTATGTATATTATTTAATTATAAGTTACAAAACACTACTAAAATCCAATCAACACTTAGACAATCCCAATATCAATAACAATCGACAATTTCAAAAAGGTTACTTTGACAACAACTTGAATATGTTGATTGTTCTGATATTGGGATTGAGTAAATGTTGACTGGTATTTAAAGATTATTTATAAACCTATTTAGTCTTAAGCATTATTACACATGCACACACACAAACACAATCATATATATATATATATATATATATATATATATATATATATATATATATATATATATATATATATATATATATATATATATATATCAGTGATTGTAACACCACTATAAACGTCTTTCTACCTTTTATCACCCAGTGGATGACTTGTGTGATCAAGTCAAAATGTCAGTATATCAATAAAATTTTTAACGTGGATGAACCTCATAAAATATGTCTTTTATATATGCAACCCATGAAAATTTTTATATCAACATATACACAATATTTGCTATTGTAACAGTCCAGATGATTCAAACAACTACAAAAATAAACATCAGAGAGCTTTAAACCACCACAACTCACTCCAACATACATAATAATTTATTTTAATTAAGCTCAGTGATCAGGGAGAGGTAGCGACTCTTAAAACACTGTACAATTACATGACTAAATTTTTGAAATAAGGCACTCTTCACATACTTGGAGCCTAATTTTAAATATGGGGGATTGAAACACAGATTTTAGAACACCCTTCAACCATCCATATATCATACCCTCACTATACATTGGCCACTTACATGTAGAAAACATCACCATTATATGCATTTCATGCTACCAGCACTTATCCAGTGGTCCAGACTATCATGTCCAACATATATATATATATATATATATATATATATATATATATATATATATATATATATATATATATATATATATATATATATATATATATATATATATATATATATATTGTAACCAGTTGGGTTACATTATAGTGTGTGCACATAAATATATATAGAAGAAAGGAAAAGTAGAAATAAACACAGACAAAAGTTGTAGATATTTTCACACTCACCAATTATTATTATTTTATTATTATTATTATTACTATTATTATTATTATTATTATTATTATTATTATTATTATTATTATTATTATTATTATTATTATTATTATTATTATTATTATTATTATTATTATTCTGATTTTGAAATGTAAAAACAATACTTGTTTTTGATTTTTTTTTAATTAATTAAAAAAAAAATTTTCAAAGGGATTAGAGAGATAAAAATAAAAACTGTTTTCAATGAAGGTGTTATTATCACCTTAGATGATTCTATAAAAGGGCTGATAACAAAATTAGTTCCAGTCTGGATAGAAACTTTTGAAGAGAGCAATCTGAATAATATTTTTTGTAAGAACGGTCAGCTGAAAAGTTGGTTACAATATTTTGTTGCAACTTGATGAAGTGCAGCGGTTGGTTTTAGCTGACCATAGAATTTGCAGAATAGGTACAATAAACTGATTTAGCTGAAGGCAAGATAGTAAACTGTTTTCCTTAGCAGGAATTTAAATTTACATGGAGAAAATGATCCAATTTTTATGCTGAAATTCATAGCATTAAACGTGGAGAGGACAACTGCTTGCCTGGCTGCTTTCCTGGAACAGTTCAACACAGATGGGAGACCAACTATGGGCCAACATTATACATGGACTAAACTTTTTCCTGATGATGACGATCCCTAAAACCAAACTTACTAGGGAACCCAAGCTTGCTGAAGAAGCAATGATACATATATGCTGACATATCTAAAGACAGAGAACAGATAATATATATATATATACCTGTGATGAGTAGAGTTATATATGATAATGGAATTTTAAATAATTTCTTTAGTAAAATTACACTTTGAAAGTGATGCTTGAATTTGTACTTTTTATATTTATGGTGGGTATATAGTTGAGCAGGGCTGTCTGGATGCAGTGTGTTTATGATGCTCCAAAATATAGGCTTGGCACTGTCTAATCTTAGATGTTGAGCTCCCAGAGTTGTCCAGTGGTGAATATATATAGACCTCATAAATAGGCTTTGGTCTGATGGATAGACCTCATTTATACCCCCATGTCTCACAGAGATGAGCAGGGTTGGTTCAATGCCTCTTATTCTTTTTTTTTGGATACTACTATTTTAGGATGATCTGTCTAGGTACTTAGAAGGGGCAGTGTTTAAAAATGAGGTATTTTCTCATGACATCATGGAGCATTGGGTGCTTGATAGTTTGTGCTTGGCTATCTAGTTATCATGGCATGGGGAGCTGCTGTTCGTGTATTCACATTTCCTACCTCACCTTGCCTACCTCATCAGCATTAACTAATCAAGCAGAAAGATGTCCTAAAATTTATATATTGTTTTATTCTATAAAATGATATTAGTTTAAAATCGTTTATTAAAGAAGAAAAACTGTTTAAAGTTATATTTATAATTTAGAAAAAAAAAGTACAAAGTTATAATTAATAGTCAAGAAAAAGATTTCCAAAAATCTTTTACACTAGGAAAAAAAAGACATTTTATAGACTAGAAAAAAGAAAGTCATTTTAAATCAATTAACAGTCAAAAATTTGATAGTTCTTATTTTAAAGAAAAATTGTGATAAATAGAAATGTTAAGGAGATAAATTAATGTTTGCACATCTGTGCAAATTATATATACATGTTTCAGTAAACCTAGTATGTAAAATGTATTTCATTTAACTGAAACTTTAATCATTTATTGTATTTTATATAATTTAAGATTTTGATGATGATTTTGTAACAAGTCAAATATGTTCAGAAAATTCATGAACATAGCACATGCCAATTGTATTGTAAATAACAATGTGTGTCAGATAAACACTTATATGTAAAATTTTGATCATTTTTTAAAAATTAAATATAAATTCAAACATGTTCATTTTCTATCAAGCCACATGCCTGTGTGCTGAATGGGTTTTAAGTAAACCTAATGTATTAATCATGTAAATCAATGTAAAAATTTTAGTGTATATATAATTATGTACACTTTTCAAAATCTGAACCCTTATAAGACCTTAATTTGTTTTTTATTGTTACTAATAGTTAATTGTTAAAAATCATTTCCATCATCTCTTGGTCACATACAGTAATTGAGCTTGTGTTCTCTGAGCTAGATTCACGTACAAGATGAATATATGAATGGGGATGTATATTTAATGCTTTTGGGGCATCCAGCAATGATCAATCATCATCCCAGTTGGCAGAAAAGATGGTACTCTTTAAAGCCCATGCACTATTATTTTTATTTTACTTTAGTCTTATTAATATTTTAAGTTTATTGTTGGCCACTACAAATGGCCTGAGCATTGAGGATGATCAGCATGTTTTTATCTCCCAGCATTATTGTTGATTATTGTGTATTCTAATGGATGGGCTCTAAGCTGGTGCATCCAAGTTATGTTTAAATATTTACCCAAGCTGGAAAAGGCTCAATAGTCAACCTGGTCTATTTCTGATCCAGTCACAGGGTTGACTGTCAATTTGTATTTTTTATTGTTCAAGTCCAGCCACAAGATGGACTATTGATCTTATTATATTTTGTTGTGGTTCATTCATGACGATGAGTGGTTTATTTTGAGTATTACTCATAATTACTTATACTTATTTTGACTTATTATAAAGCTGGTGAATAATTGTGGTTTTAGTTGCCTTTAGTGATTGGCTGATGTCTCAATGCTCTGTGAGATTATCTAATCTCATACTCATATCTTTAAAAATTAGTTATATTCTATTCTATAAATTATTGATTTTGTATTTACTGGGGTTGATGATGTTTTTCCATCTCCCAGTTTAAATGTTTTTTTTCCACTTATCACTCACTCCATCCCATTATATATATATATATATATATATATATATATATATATATATATATATATATATATATATATATATATATATATATATATATATATAATTCAATAAATACAATTACCCTAAATCCAAAATTCAACCAGACTTTGCCATTTAAATTGTCTTTTTGTGTATGTAAAAATAGCAATTTGTTTGAAAATAAAAAAATTGCTTGGAAAAGTGATACTACTTGGAACAATTTATTAAATAATACAAAATAAAATTTTGATAGGAGGACTATTCCTGGTGTAGTGTATTTTATTCCTTGTTTTTGTTAGAAGATTTATATAGGTCAGAGTAGTTTGAGCTTAAATGAAAGAAAACGGTTTATAAAAGTAGAATTAAAATAAATACCTTTGTTCTGCTTTGTATGTCCATGGAAAAGATACAGGCCACACTATTAATTTTGATGAAGCTAATGTAAATTAAATCAAAAGAATTAAAGAATCTTTATTATTGAAAATTTATTATTCTGAAGGAATTAACTTATTTAAAATTTAAAAGTTTTCTTAATATTAAGAATGGATGGGAAGTAAATGGTTTTGTGGATAGTGTGTAATATATAT